>CM053759.1:3463412-3526204 GCA_028658305.1 Pachyuromys duprasi | reverse complement strand
TTCTAGTCCTCAGAAAGGGTCTCACCCTCCCCCCTCCTCCCCCCCCTCTTCTAGTCCTCAGAAAGGTGAGCCCTTCTCAGTACCATCTGCTCCCAGCCTGTCAAGTCTCGTCAGGACTGCCTGCATCCTCTCCTCTGTGGCCTGGCAAGGCTGCCCCGCCAGGCAGAAGTGATCGAGGAGCAGGTAACAGAGTCCTGTCAGAGACAGCCCCTGCAATGCTGATTAGTTTTGGTGGCCAGTTTCACTGGCCTGAGACAGCTGGATTAGTAAAGACCCTCCCGGATGTGTCTGTGAGAGCATTTCCAGCGGTAGTCAGGTCGTCAGACTCGTAGAGGGCATTGGGGGCGCTGAGCTATGGAAGGAGAGCGGAGCCTGCCCTGCACCCACTGCCTTCGTGGCCTCCGTGACATGAGCCTTCTCTGCTGTGATGGCTTGAGATCTGTGACTGTGAGAGAACAGATCTCACGTTCAGTAATTGCTGCCGCATGTTTCATGGCAGTGGGGAGTGAACCAATATGCCTGCCGTACTCAGAAGCTGAGTGTATGGATTCTGTGTGTCACTGTCAACGGGTACGTCATAGTTTCTCTCCCTGTCACTGTGACAAAGTGTCCAAGCAAAGGCACCTTAAGAGAGAAAGGTTTGTTCTGGCTCACAGACTGAAGTTGCAGCTCACCATGTGGGGCAGCTACAGGGCAGGAGCCGGAGGCACTGGGCACATCTCTGGTCAAGAGCAGCTTCAGTACCGCATGGTAGCTGCTGTGCCAGCCGCTAGCAGGGAAGAAATGGCAGTAGTTATTGGGGTGATCTTTTTGTGCACTGTGTAAAAGTTGTCTTTGTATTATTCAAATGCTGATTTCTGCACCAGCAAAGACCTGATTACAGGCCGGATTTTCGGTTTTTTTTTTTTTTTTTTTTGGCTACCTCGTTTTTGTAAACAGTCCCTCCAACACCTTCTGATTGGTTTAATAAACAGCTGAACAGCCTTTGGCAAAGGCAGGCAAGGGAGGTGGGACTTCTGGGCAGGGATAAGAACGCAGGGAAAGAATCAGGCATGGAGTTTTGACAGCCAGACAAAGAGGAAGAAACAGGTGCAGGTACTGAGAAAAAGTAATGAACCACGTGGCAGAACATAAATTAAAACAAACAGGTTAATTTAAGTTATACAAGCTAGTTGGGAACAAGCCTAAGCTAAGGCCAGGCTTTCATAATTAAAGGCCTCCATGTCATTTGGGTGGCCGGTGGGTGAAGACTGTCTATAATTGGCCTGAACGTCTGTGAATAGTAACCCTCCACCAATCCTACATGCTACAATACTGCCGTGCCTGGCGGGATGTGAGCACGGAACAACACAGCATGGAGGGCTGTAGCGCATGTTGAGACCACAGCGGTGCTGCCCTCGCAGACCAGAGAAACCAGGAGTGTCAAGCACACAGCATGGTCCTCTCAAAACAAAGGACAGAAAACCTGTTCTTCCACCAGGCACAGTAGTGCACACTTATAATCCCACCACTCAGGAGGCAGAGGCAGGTGAACCTCTGTGAGTTTGAGGCCAGCCTGGTCTACAAAGTGAGTCCAGGACAGCCAAGGCTACACAGAGAAACCCTGTCTTGTAAAACAGAAAACAAAGAAACTCTACCACCACCACCAAACAACAACAAACAAACAAAACCTGTTTTCCATCCAGAAATCTGGGAATTGAAGGTAATAAACCGGTGATCTGTGATATCTGTTGGGCCCAGGACAGAAGATGGCTCAGGAGGTCACAGGACCCAGGAAGAACCTACTACAGTTTCTTTGCTAAAATGAGCATCCTGTTAAACTGCTTTCTAAATATTCATGCTTTTAGCCACAGATTAGAGCTGCCCTTGAGCTTGGTCAAAGATGTTTCTATCTACCGTGGTTGGCAGTCAATGCGGAGGCTCACAACTGGCCAAAGTACTAAGAATGGGTGTCTCAGTTCTTAGCTGCATGCTCAGCTCTTAAATGGAGCATTTATATCAACCTTTGTCCACAAGGCTGGGAGAACACTGTGGAAATGAGGGGGGACGGGGAGTAGGGGGGAGAAGCTGTCTTTAGGATGTGACATGGACATGGCACCCTGACTGCAGCTGCCTGCACTCCATCAAGCCAACGAAATCAGTCAACATTTCAACAGGCAGCACAATTGGACTCAGCAGATCATTAACAAGAATAAAAATAAGAGAGTGATGTAAAGAGGCAAGGCAGACATGTCGGGCATCCCGGGGCGGGATGAGAGGGAGGAAGTGATTGTAACCGAGATGCCTTGTTTACTTGCACAAACTTGTCAAAGGAGAAATAAAAGATCCCCTAATTTTTTAAAGGACAATGGGGCCAGGGAGATGGCTCAGCACTTAGGAGAGATCACCCACTGCTCTTCCAGAGGGCTGGACGTTGGTTCCCTGCACCCATATAGACATCTCACAAGCACCCCTAACTCCAGGTCCAGGGGATCTGTGTTGGTTTGCTTTTTGTTAGCTTAACACATGAGGAACTGTCTTGGCTACTTTTACGTCAACTCAACACAAGAGAGAGAGATTTGGGAAGAGCGACTCTCAGTTGAGAAAATGACCCCATAAGATTTGTCTGTAGTGCATGTTCTGAATTGGTGATTGACACGGAAGGGTCCCGCCCATCTGTGGCAGACAGTTCAGATTCTTTAGGAAAGCTGGCTGAGTAAGCCAGGAGAAGCAAGCCAGGAAGCAGCACTTCTCATGCCTTCTGCTTCAGCTCCTGCCTCCAGGCTCCTGCCCTGCTTAAGTTCCTGCCCTGACATCTGTCAGTTTTGGACTGTAATGTGGAACTATAAGCTGAAATAAACCCTTTCCTCCCCCAGTTGTTTTGGTCATGGTGTTTATCGAAGCAACAGGAAGTAAACTAGAGTGGGTTCGGACAGCCTCCACTGACACCTGCAAACATGTAACACACACACACACACACACACACACATACACACACACACACACACACACACACACTGAATAAAGATCAAATAGACCTAAAAGACGAGAAAGGGAGGAGGAGGAACAGGAGAAGGAGGTGGTGCTGGGCTCACTTTCTCCTTCTTTTCAGTCTGGAATCTCAGCCTAGGGGATGGTGCCGCTTATTCTTGCCACCACAGTTGGCCCAGTCAGGATGACCCACAGGCATGCCAGGGCTCGCCTCCCAGGTTGGCAGCTGACATTCGCCATCACGGCTGTTCCTCCTCTCCTCAGTGGACCATCTTCTCGCCTTGACGCTGGCGCCCGTGAACACTCAGTGCCACAGCACGTGAGGGTGAGGCGTAGCAGCGATGAGTGTTCCGGTGTATGACTCCTGCACCTTCCTGAGTGTTCACTCTTCCCATGAAAATTACGGAGGAGCTGTGGACATGCGGCAGGGTCTGAGGCTCCTCAGCCAACCCACAGGCCCCTCAACGTGGAGCATTGCCTCCTAAGACCACTGCACGGTCAGAACACACCTCAGAGCACAGCCCTGAAAGTCACAGAAAACAGGCGATGGATGGTGACTTTGACTGAGAGCAGTCAACGTGCAGGAAGGCACAGGTGACTGTGCTTGAGCATCAAGCCTGGTGACTTGGGTTTGCTCTCTGGAACCCACATGGTGGACAGGAGGACAGACTCCTGCAAGTTGTTGTCCAGGTCGTTCTGTGACAGGTGCGCTTCAGCATGAGCACCCAATGAAAAAGAAGCACCGGGAGAGAGGGCAGTGCACACAGCTCTTGCCCATGCAGGAAATGGAGTTCAGTGCTCAAGACTCACATAGAATGACTGCTGCACCTAATGGCCTCAGGAGGTGGAAACGGGACCCCCAGAGCAAGCTGTCTACCAGGACTAACTACGTGGAGGATCTTGATTGAGAGACCCTGCCTTCCTGGATAAAGTCGGAGAGTGATGATGACTGTGACATCTGTATGCACTTACACTCACACAAATGTGCACCCATACACACGCAGACATGCAGCACACACACTTTGAGCCAGTCATCCTGTGTGGGCCAAGATCTCATCATGTGTGGCTGGAGATGCTTCAGGCAACGAGATACCAGGCCCATACAGACATGAGTTGATCTGCTTTGGAGCTATCCTCTAAGCGTCCTTATAGAAACACTGAAACCCCTGCAGTCCCTCCGGCATGGTTCCAGAAGATTCTGTTCCTTTGATCAGTCACAGGGAGTCTACGTACATGCAGGAAAGGCCTGTGGGGATGAGGAACTGAATATTACCACAGGAGATAAGATCTCAACAAGAAGCTCCTGCTTCCACAGAGGTAGTTCTCTGGACAGGGAGGCTTGGCTCTCTGGGGTGAATGGTTCCTGACAGAACTTGGCACTAACTCATAATTCAGAGCCAAGAGAGACGGCGGTAGGCTGGGTGGCTTGATACTTTTACTTCCTCTGCTGTTGGAGCCCAACACGGAAGCTAAACTCTGCACCTTCCTCCAATAACTTCCGGCCACACCCCTCACCCCTACCGAAAGCTGCTCTATTTTTATATTTCTCTCGGGAAGTAGATTCCAAAATTTCCCTAAGTCTTCCTGGCAGAGGAGCCACTGATTTCCAGTAAATCCAGGGTCACATTAATTTGCATCCACTTTGCATAAATTAGAATGCCCCAGTTTTGGCCTCTAAAGTCTAAGTGAGGAAATCAATGTACCTGCTTTCGTGCCCAGAGAAGTGGCAGATGAAGGTAACCGTGGCTTCACTTTCCAACAAGAGATTTCATCCTCTGTGCCTACAGAGCCTTTCCCTGGACCCGCCAGAAGGCAGCAGGAGAGTGCCTTTTGTTGTCTGGATATAAAGCTTCAATCTGACAGGCTAGAGCCTAGGAGAGGGATCAGAGTCACATGGTGGCCACAGAAGCTACGTTTGGTGAGACAAGAGTTGAGATAAATGCCAGTCTTCAGATTTGAGTAGAGGCTCGGAGTGGGCAAGGGAAGAGAATGAAGTCTGTGGCAGGGACAGTGGGGCACGGGGTGGAGGCCAATGTGGAAGGAGGAAGAAAGGATGTCTGGGAGCAGATAAGGAGCCCCTGGGAAGTGGAGAAAAATGGGAAACAGAGCTGCAAAGGAACAAGAGTTGGGTAGAAAGAGGCAGGCTGGTATAGATCAAGATTAAGAGAGACTGGTCTGCTGATTTCCCAAGAGCCGTTCTGATTCTCTGTTGTCGAGCAAGCATTGGGCTGTTTTTTGATGTTTGGTTTGGGATTTTCTGGGGCTTAGATTCCATCTTAGTAATGACTGAGGTGTCTTTTAAAGTGACATGCTCTGGCGGGTAGAGTCGCATCAGTAGAGTGTGCTTGCCTAGTGCGTGCAAAGCTCTGGTGTGTAGCAATTTTCTCCGAGATTAGAACCGTCCATCTTAGGGGAAAAATCTTAAGACTCAGAACGTAAGGAGAAAGTAAAACAACAGGATATTTTAGGGGAGGTGAGACACCCCATTCTGCAGGACTCGCCATTAACACGGGAAGCAAAGAACTCAAACTAGCCCCCGTGACACACTTCCTCCAGCCAGGCCACACCTCCTAAATCTCCCCAGTGGCACCAACTGGGAAACAAGTGTTCAAATGTCTGAGGTTGCACTCCCTGGTCCCCATGCGTTCACGGCCACATCATAAACAAATGCGTTTAGTCCAACCCCAAAACTTCCCACAGCTGTAAACATTTTCAAGACGGTCTAAAAGTCCACAGTCTCTTTTGAGACTCCATGTGATCTGTAATTGTGACCCCCCCCCCCAAAATCAAAGTGCAAACCACACACTTCCAACATACAATGACTGGCACAGGATTCACACTCCAAAAGGGAGCAACCAGGGGACAATGAAGAGATACGGGATCAAAGCAAGAATGAAACCCTGCAGGGAAAATTCCGAGTCCTGTGTTTCCACGTCCATGTCAAAGTGTTTAAGGGGAGGCCTGCCATTCCAACAGTGCTGCCTGGGACATGCCGCCTCCCGTCCTGGGCTGGGTCCACTCTGTGCGTGGCTTTTCTGGACAGATGTCTCATGGCTGCGGCACCCTCAACATCTTGAGGTCTCCAACAAGCCGTCGTTCACCATCACCATTTTATGTGGAGGTTTCTTAGAGCCTCCTGCTCTCTTGGGGCTTCATGCTGAGACTACCCTGCCACGCTTCCTGGCCTCAGTGGCTCTTTGAAACCACAGAGTCCATGAAGCCCCACACTTGTGTTTTTTGTGCCTCCAAAGCCAGTACCAAGCAAGCAGCACGGCCATGCTCAGCCGCCGGCTTAGGGTAGACTCTCTTCCCCTAGATCACACACTCTCGGAGCAGAAAGCACCCCCCCCCCAACCCTAACCCGCCGACTCCCTTCCCACATGGCCAGCTCAGCCCGCCGGAGTCTTGACAAGAATGGAACACCATTCTTGTCCCCAGTCAGGCCACGATGGTTCTTTAATGGTGATTATCTGCTTAACAGTTGCAGCCTCTGTCAGCCCAGGCCTTGGCTGTCCACCAAACTTCCCACTTCACTTATTCTCTCTACACTGTACACTTTTTAATGTTTTTATTTCACTGATCCATATGCTCTTTTTCACTGTGGACCTGCCTGAGCATCGTCTGTCATAACCATTCCACAGACTCAGTGTTTTACGGTCCTGAAATTTCTTCCACCAAACAAAGCTTTACAGCTTTTCAGGCAAGTTCTTGGAGACATGAGCAGTAAACAGACGGATTCTTGCCCCAAATACCACGTGAATGGCCTCTGGCCTAGGTGCTCAGGTCCTTGCTTCCTCCTGAAGCCTCTTCAGGCAGCATTACTGTGGCACTGCCAGATTGGCTAATAAGTTCTGCGTACAGCATTCAACCCCCTTCCTGGTCCAAAACTCCCAAGTCCTCTGCATCCTTCGGGAAGGCAGCATGGCTGGGTTCTTCACAGCAACAGCCCGTCCTCTGGCACTTCCGTGTTGGTTTCCTCTCTTTTGTAGTGATGACGGCATGAGCAGTAGTGAGGTACAATGTGCTCACCTTCTGGAACTGCAAGCCAAAGTAAACTCCCAAAGTCACACTCACACATGCCTTTTTATCACAGTTACAGAGAAGTAAGGGAGACCATAGTTAACCAAGGGCCCCAGCCCTTCTGGGCAGCCGCCTCCTGTCTGGCTCTGTTTGGTTACGGAGTTGCCTAGCTGCACCCAGGGAGGTGAGGAACAGGCTGAGAGGTCTCTCGAAGCTCGTTCTCCACGTGTTAACTACTCAGGCTCTGAGGCAGAGCTCCAACCCTGCCTCCATTTCACTCTTGCTCTTTCCCTTAAGATCCAACTGCTCGAGCCAGGTGTGGTGGTGCGCACCTTTAGTCCCAGCACTTGGGAGGCAGAGGCAGGTGGACCTCTAAGGCCAAGTCTAGTCTGGTCTACAGAGTGAGGTCCAGGACAACCAGGGCTACACGGAGAAAGCCTGCTACACGGAGAAACCCAGCTGCTCAGTGCTCTGGGATGTCAGGTGGCCCAGCCTGGGATTGTCCCTGATGGCCCCAGCTTCGCCCCGTTTGGGAGTGTTATCAGAAGACACAGGACCTTATCCTAAAAGACACGATCTCTTCAGCCACTCAATTAACCTGGTCAACTATCTCATCCTAGAGTCAGCCAACATCAGCTAACCTCACCATCCCTAGATACCCGCAGATTTCACGACTGCTTAATGGGCTGCTGGTTGATGTAAGAGATCCAAGTCCTTGGCTTTAAGGATCAGAAGTGAGGCAGCTGGTTGAACTGTTGCTCACTTGCTCTACCCATAATCCTCCAAGTGTGTCTAGAGGCTGGGGTTGGGGCAAATTCCAAGACGCTAAGGCTCCTATAATGGTGAAGTAGCTGAGGCAACCAGAAACAAGGGGCCAGGGTTCCAGGCACTGGTTCCAAATGGAGAGCCATTGCCACCATGCTTTCAGTGTGAGTGTGTGTGTGTGTGTGTGTGTGTGTGTGTGTGCGCGCGCGCGAGGCCTCGGGAAAGTTCCTCTCCAAGCCCCAGCTCCCTCCTGTGGAAAGCACATTTGGGCTTAGTCAAGACTCTTCCAGGACTGTCTTGGTGTCCCGATAGTCTTTGACTTCCTAAGAACCAGTGTTTGAAGATGTGCAAGAGGCTGTGTGGAGACGGAGGAAGAAGTGTCTGGAGGTGGGAAAGAGTAAGAAAATGAAGGAAAAGATGGAAGAGGAAAAGAGAGGGAACTTCAAGACCACCTTCGAGCTACCTCAGGAGCGCTCAGGGCCTTCAGGAGCGCTCAGGCAGAGTCACCTCGGGAGGAAGGGCTGGGGCCTGCAATGGGGTGGCAGTAACAGCTGCCTGGGTGCTACCCCCCCCGCGATCTGTCCATTTCCCTACAGAGGAGCGGTCAGTCACTCCACCTGTAAGCCAGAGCGGAGGTCAGGTCTGCCGAGGACCCAGGCTCTCCACGTGGTGGTCTGATGGTTTTAACTGCACAGGAAACAGAACGCGCTGGACTTGTTGCAGGTGACTTGTGACTTTTTCAGATAGGGTGCCGATGACAGACCAAGGAAATTAGTCCAAGCCCAGCTCAGTGGCACGTGAGTTTACTGGGGCTGCTTATGAGAGAACAAAGCCCGGGACTCACTAGAGCTGCGTCCTGGGAGCACTCTGTGCAACCTGCCAGTGTGCTCCCAGCCTCTCCGGTGTGCTCTGGGCCTCTCTGGAGTGCTCCCAGACTCTCTGGGGTGGGAGCGTGCCCCACTGAGAGTGTGGAGGTCAGAGGGATGACCTGTGGCAGTCGGTTCTCTGCTTCCACCCTGTGGGGATGGGGATTGAACGAAGGTGGAAGGAAGTTCCCTTCCCCAGGGAGCCATCTTATTGGCCGGCTTCGTAAGTCTTAATGAGCCTTCCTCCAAGACAGCATTTCAGAATAGTCACACACGGCCAGAAACAGCTTCTCAGCGCCCTTGAAACATGTTCTTTCTCACGGAAGCCAAGTTAACCACCAGAGACCAGCTGGCTGGAGAGGCCACACACTAGCCTTCCTGTTGATAATTCTAGCCTCGTCCTCCCCTTTAGCTGTTTCCCTCAAGGCCCCGGATGTGAGCAGAGCTATCCTGGACTCCCCAGACATGGCATTTCTCGCCTGCTGACTGTAGGTAGGCCACTCCTCTTGACGGAGTCAGATCGCCTCTCAGGCGAGGCTCTCAGTGTGGTCGGCTCGCAGCGAGGCCTGAGTGCAGGCCAGTGTCAGCACCTGGGCATCTCATCCTTACTACCGCGGGCGGTCTCAGGGTAAGCTCTGACTTCGAAGACCCTGCATCTCCTCATCTGTAGGTCGGGAGAGCTGTCATCTACTTCACAGGCCGTGGGACTGTGGGGTGGCAGTGTTCTCCGCAGAGCCCTCAGAGGGGCAGAAGACACTCCCCAGAGGCCCCGCTGGCATCCTTACTGCTCGGGGCTGCATACAGCTGTGCCCGGCCCCACTTCCTGATGCCGAAGAATCCAGGACACAGAAGATAGTTGTTGCTTTAGGTCACAAAGTTTGGGAGTAGTTTTTTTTGTTTGTTTGTTTATATTTTTGTTTTGTAAAATAAAAGATTCTGGGTGTGTAACCATGATAGGAGAGATCTTACTTATTTTAAGTCCCATTGTCTCAATTAGTAACTAAAGTAACCTTTAGCTGATATTGCCAGGCGTGGTGGTGCACGTCTCAATCTCAGCAGTTCAAGGCTATCCTGGGCTACACAGCAAGTTCCAGCTCAGCCAAGACTAAACAGAGAAACCCAGACTCACACATCAAACAACCGTACATCTTAAGTCAAAATTAACTTGGAAGTCATCTTGTTTCCTTTATATATTTTTATAATAAATCTTTTTAAATTGTTCTTATTTTTATGTGCTTTGGTGTTTTGCATGCATGCTTGTATGTCTGTGTGAGGGTGTCAGATCTTGGAGCAGCCACGTGGGTGTCGGGAATTAGAGCTCAGCTCCCCGGAAGAGCAGCGGTGGTCTTAACCGCTGAGCCATCTTTTCATCCCTGGAAGCCACCTTTTGATTTTTCCCACTAAGGAAATACAACAACGCTACTCTCTTCTGTAGACCATGGTGTTCTGTAAGCTATGCCGTGCCTAGGGTGACCCCAGCTCAGTTCTTGGTAACCATTCGGGCAGCTCACCACCCCCTCTGTTTCCCAGGGATCTGATGCCCATGGCTTTCATGGTCACCTGCACATCTCTGTGTGACCCGCACACACAGGTCTCATGAGGCTGTGCATGTGGCTCTGTCGACTGTCACACACAAAGCCCTGAGTTCGATCCCCAGTGTGGCATAAACCAGCCATGAGGAAGCGTTCATGCCATTGCAGGGCTCAGGAGGAGCTGTGCTTCCTCATTCACTGTGGTGTCCTTGTGAAAGAGAATGGATGACGTGATGGGCCTCGTACAGCTGTGTGTGCCTGTCCCCTGAGGAGGCTTTGCAGAGCGAGTCGGCCTGGAATGCTTCATGGGCTGGAGGCGCCCCTGAGGGGTCTTGTCCTTCGGCTGCTCGTGAGGAGGAGGATGGACTCTGCGGCCTGCCTGTGGAGAAGCGCGTGTGGAAGGGCTGCACCTCCACAGTGCCCTTCGGTGAAGAGCGCAGGTGTGCACGCCTCACTCCTGCTCACAGGAGCAGGGCTTCCAGGCGTGTGGTATTCTGGGCCTCCAGCAGGTAGCCTTACCTGGCCTCCGGTGAGCCGCATCCGCCCGCGCTGTTCAAACGCCCGTCACAACACCCTACGCCCTGGCGTGGAAGCGCGTCTCTCAAGGCCTTCTGTCTGTCACACCATTGTCTCTGCAGAGCATGCTCCGCCCTCCTCAGGCTTCCCGTCACACCAGAGCCTCCCCTAAACTGCCCTGACGGCTGCCACTCTGCTTTGTTTGCTTTTGTGGTGCTGGAAACGGCCTTGGACACGACAGTCAGCCAACTACCCCCTCATCCCAGCTTGGTTTCTACCGCTGTGTGTGTGCTCGGCCATCTTCCTGTCCCATCTTGCCCATAACTGGTGTTCAATAATCATCCCTCACATGATTTCCAAGCTGCAGAGGGAACGTGACGTCAACCCCACCCCCCTATTGTTGACTCCGTCTCTGTCTGTAGCCTTGGTTCTCCTGCTGTCCTGGACTTGCTTTGTAGATCAGGCTGGCCTCGAACTCACAGATGCCCCACCGCATCTGGCTTGACTTTCCATCTCTTAAGGGAAATGGCTTTCTTACAGCCTGTCAGAGGCCTGGACAAGACACATCCTCTTTGCCAGCTTCCTTGGGGTCACCTCTGCCACTACCTGCTGCAGGGGCAGTGCCCGTTGGACAGGTTGATTGCTAGTGGATCAGCACTGGGCAAACCAGGCAATCCATGGTGTGACAAAGGGAAAGGGGACCCTAGTTCCCCTAGGCCAAGCACCAGGGGGCAGTAACAGCATATGGCCGCAAGAGGCTCTGTTGAGCAACGCCCATCCCTGGCGTCTGGAGGAGCGTCTCACCTGCCCCGGTTCCCTCCACCCCACCACGCCTTTCTCCCACACCCCTCCCCTCTCTCCCAACCCCCTCTTAATTCCCTGTGTGCTCTTTTCCGTTTTATCCACTAATTCCTCTCCCCTCCCATGCGGCTCTTCTTGCAGCCCTTTCACAGAGCAGCAGGTCTCCTAAGGGAGGGGCGCACGGTGCAAACCACGGCCTCCGTGTCTTCCGAGACAGGACAACTGTCTTTTTCACCTCTTCTATGCCTCCTGCTTTCACCCCTCTCTCGCCATAGCTGCCTGGGTCCTGGGCTCCCTGAGAGACCCTGAGCCTCCACATAGCACCCTGCTCCTCAGCTCCCTGGAGCCACAGAGAGGACTCTCAAAGGGCTGTGAGGTCACAGGGCTCCCCAGACCACCAGCACCCAGTGCCTGGCTCTCCATCCTGCAGGCACCTGAGCCCCCAACCTCAGGCTTACACAGTCCTTTAACGATGCCAGCACTGTGATGTTTCAAGCCTGCCTGGTCCACAGGCCTTCCTGCTCCCTCTGTTCCCTGTACCTCAAAGTCCCAGCCCCACACCTCAGAAAGCCTCCTACAAATGTCTGTCCCCCAAATACACACCTGTCAGGGAAGCTGCACCACCTTCCAGGTCTCCTCTGCTGGCATAAGGGGTTTGAATGCAATGTCCCTAAAATCATGTTCTCACATCTGGCAGGTGGAGGGCTGAGGGTGGAAGACAACATGGTCGCTAGCGAACATTTCATCAGTGCTATGTGAATGTTTATAGTGAGTTTGTGTGTTTCTTTTTTGTCTGACAGACTTGCACTCACCTGTGTAGAAATCCTCAAATTAAAGAGATTGGGAGTGATCTTCATAAATTCCACACCTTTCCATTCAAAGGACAAGTTGGCTAGGAGTACACCATTACTTTGGCTGCAGCAGGAGGAGCCCATCTCTACGCCTCTTTGGAGGGCTGGGTTAATGATTCTGAGGATGTTTTCCTCACAGAAGCAATCAAAGCAATCGTATCTAATCTGCTCCCTCCCTTCTTGAGAATAACCTGACTCACTCTGTAATCCCTCACACTGGGGTCAACAGTGTTTGGCTACAGGGCATGGTTGGTGCGGGCAGATCTTGAGCCAGCTTCTTTTCACAGCAGCAAGCCCTCAACCCCATGATCCCTCTTCTCCCCCCTTCGCCCCCCACCAAAGCTGGAGTCTGTGTGGGCCTCCAAAGCAGCCTTAAGGACCTGACCCCAGAGGCCTACAGCCTCCTGGACATGGGCTTTGAGAATCTGTTTCTTGCAGCTGTAGAAAGTTTTGAAGATTTGGTATGGAGAAAACAATTCTTCTCAGCCTTCCAAGAGTTTAATTAGTGGCTGGGGAGATGGGAAGCGAGGTCTGGAATTCCAGCAGGAGGTCTGTTCACAGCTACAGTGCAGGCAGGGGAACGGAAGCCCAAGCCAGGGGCAGCTGAGAGGGTGTCCCAACCCATCCGAGAAGGGTCAGTTAGCAGCTGAGAGTTGACTATAGTTCAAAAACCGACTCACAGTGTCTGGCTATGCCTCGTATTCCCCACAACACCCCCCTCTGCTCTTGATCAATGGACAGTGTCTATCCTGGAGTTTCCCTGTCAGGGTCTGGTGGCCAGCCCCATCTGACTCATTCTCTCCCCGTGTTCCTCAAACAGGACTCTGCATAAGGAAGCAGGCTGAGGTAACCTGCCCTGTGAAGGCCCTGCCTGCCCCGGGTGATGACGTAGTTACCTCCCTCAGCCTTCTTTCTCTAATAACCGTTTATGGTATCCTGAACAGTAAGAAAAGATTGCTACATAAGGAAAAAGATTCAAGATACATTTGGGGGAATTTTATTCCAATGCAGACCTTTGAGACACTGAGACTCTAAAACCATCACCAATGTACTCACTCCTTCAATACAACCCGGAAAGGTGATTGCCACCAAGTTTGATAGCCTGGGTTTGATTCTCTGGACCCATGTGGTGGAAGGAGAGAACCGACCTCCAAAGCTCTCCTCTGACCTCCACATGCTGACCACAGCATGTGTAAACACACAGAGCCATTCCTTCTCTCTCTCCTCTCTCTCTCTCTCTCTCTCTCTCTCTCTCTCTCTCTCTCTCTCTCTCTCTCTCTCTCTCTCTCTCTCTCTCTCTCACACACACACACACACACACGAACAAAAATCTAAGGCCTCTGCAAGTCTTGAGTCCATCTTGTTCACAGGTCTCTGCTTTTCCTTCAGCTCCCTTCTCTTGGTTTGAACTCTCCTGTAAATGCAATGATGCCCTATTCTCCAATTTGGCTCTTTTTCTATGTTGCATTACTTGACTACCCCACCTACTACATAGCACAAATTCTCATGTTTGTTATTTGGTCATTTCCAGTGTTTGGGCACATGTGTTACTCTCGGGTCCACAGGTATGTGCAAAACTGCAAAGTCCATATCATCTTAATAACCAGCGCTTGATGCCCGTCCCATCCTGACTAGACCCTGGACTTTATCACAAGACCAGGAGAGCAGTGGACATAGCTGTGGATACCCACATTGAGGAGAGGGGGTCCTCATCAGGTACAGTCAGAGTCCCACAATGACATCACAGAATTCACTATGAGGTCACAATCAGGTATGAAAATGCAGACAGCCTTCAGGTAGAATGGTTCTTTATTTACTGCAGTGAGAAAGCTGGAATCGACTCTAGGGGTTTACCCTGGGCCCTGGGCCCTGGACCCCTTTGCAGTTTTGGGCTCCGAGTTGTGCTTTAAGGAGCCTCATAGGTCACTGTCTCCATGACCTCGGATGTCACAGAACCGATGATATCCAGGCAGTGGCCGCTCTCTGTCTCCATGATGGCCTCCATGTTGGTGGTCTCCAGGGTCTTGCTCATGACGTCCACATCTTGGCCACGCTGTGGGGCCAGGCCTTTCGCAGCCAGGTTGGCTCTGATGTTTCTCAGGAACAAGCTGATCCTGCCCAGCCTCTTGCTCGTAGACCCCGAGCTGGTGGTGGAGAGGGTCCTGCCCGACTTGTGGGAGCTCCGGGACTCCTTCGTGATGGGGACGTGGCTGACCCCTTTGTGCGACATGCTGCGCTTGCTGTCCCTCGAGGCGCCTTTCTCCTTCTTATCACCCATGGATCTGCGGCTGGCTGACTTCCGGCTCCCCTTACCCCCTGCTGCCTTGCGGCGACTTTCTCCTGTCCTGTGGTGCCGGGAACTCCTGCTGCCAACTCTGTCCTTTGTTCTCCGGTCCCTTCTCACCCTCCTTTCCTTACGGGCTTCGGTGCTGGACTCAGAGGCTTTCTGCTGTCCAATCTGTCCACCTGTGTGGCTTTCACTTGGCAGGGTGGAGGCAAGAGCTGTCGCTGATGAATCGGAAGCCATTTCTCTAACAGACTTGCCCGTGGGCTCTCTCCCCGAGAGAACTCCAGTCACGCTGTCTTTTTGGGAGAGGCTGGCGGATGAACTGGGAATATTCTCCAAGGACTTGCTTGCTGCCCCAGCCAAGGTGACCGTCATGCTCTTTGGGGATATCTTGCCAGCGCTTGCGATGGCCAAGTGGCTTTTGGTCCCTCTTGCACCCACGGTGGCGGCCCCCGCTACGGCTGCGTTCGCATGGCCGGGGCCTGAAGACCTGGTCACCACCAAGCTCAGGGCGCCGGCGAGGCCACCCACTGCTGACGCCGACTCGTTGGACTTTGATTTGGGCGTGCACATGCTGGCCACTGCAGAGGATTTGTGAGGGTCATGGTAGGACCCCTCCCCTCCAGCAAAAGCAGCAGAGGTGACCCCGCTGAGATCTGTGACCCCGGGGAGGCTTCTGATGCTGACCTGGTCCGGGTCCCCCCTTCCCTGGCAGTCTGTCCCAGTTGGACTTGACTTGTCTTCTTCGTCCAGCAGGGGCATGCAGACCATGTCCTCAGCGGGGATGGCGTAGGTGCTGCTGTTGCTGTCCACAGGGGGCCGCAGGAGGTAAATGAGCTTCTCCCAGTAGGTAAACAGGTCATCCCTGCCTTCGTTCGGGGGGCACAGCTGCAGGTAGCAAGAACGGCCGGTGGCAAACTTGAGGCGCAGCTGTTGTTTCTCACGGCTGTGAACGGAAATCCTTACGAACTTCAAAGGAAGCAGCCTAGTGAGCTCCAAGGTCTTCGAACCCTTGGCCTTTTTGCTCTTGGTGGACTGGTTCCGTCCGGGGACCTCTTCACACCCCGGGGCCGGCCGGGCCAGCAGCATGACATCGGGGAGTGGAAGGATGGGACTGGTGCACGCGATGCCCACGGTCACCATTCGGACACGGTTGTGCACGTCGATCACCTCTCCCCGCTTGGTGATCTGGATGAAGTCACTCTCGAATATAGGCGCATACTTGAATATGTCGTACTCTCCTTTGTACAGCTGCCGCTGCAGTTTCCCCATGGCGGTGTTGAACATGCCGACCCCGGAGCCGCTCTGAGCGGTGTAGTACGGTAGCAGACACTCACTCTTCGTGGCCATTTTGTGTCAAGAAAGGCGTGCTGGCAAGGTGGGCTCCTGGGCCTCTCCTGGTCTCCGCAGATGAGGGGAGCAGCGGTGCTCCTGCGTCACAGAGGTGGCACTCACAGTCGGTCTCTCTACCCCACCCCACAACCCCCCACTTTGCCTCAGAGCCTCCCAGAGGCCTGGGCTGGGGGTGGGAGCACAGATGATTGACAAGGGGGTGCTGTCGGGTGCCTGGACCCCAAGTCCAACCTCTCCAAAGGTGTAGAGGTGCAGGGTAGACTCCAGGGAGGTTCTCTCAGGGTCTGAAACCCTGGGACCTCCGCCCGTGGTATTTTCCAAAGCTCCCCGAGAGTCTACGAACTGCAGCCCTAGTGGGAGAAGTGACCACTAAGGCCTGGGGCCCCTGCTCAGCCATATATCCCCTCTCCCTTTGTGACCTGTCGCTGTCACGTGCTCCTTTGTCCCGTCCTCTGGCTGCCCTGCAGGAGGACAGGGCCACAGGGGGGTGCCCAGACAGAAAGGTTTCAGATGGAAAACTGCAGATGGATGGGAAGAGATGGGAGATTTGAAATGTGAGCTTGTGGCTTCACTTCAGTGGGTAACCTGGATCCTGGTCTTGATCCTTGCACGAAGCCTCACTGAGTATTGATGCTGGTAACCTTACATCACAGCTCTGGGCTTTACTAATTAAGACAAAAATGAATGCTTATTCACACTGTGCTGTGTGTGTGATGTTTCCTGAGTTGGTGGAAGACCCACCAGTGTCTACTGATGTTACTGTTCTCACTCTGAAGGGTAAAGAAACCGAACGTAAATCACCCAAACCCACAAATTACAGGATTTGAATCTAGGTCTTGCTGATTCTAAAACCTTTGTTTTAAACTACAACAGGACCTCTTGAGGGAAACTTGGGCCAGTCAAATGTTTTCAAACTAGACTGATTAGTTTTTACCACATCATGGTAAATTGTATAATGTCTCTGTGTGTGTGTGTATGTGTGATGAAGAAACTAGGACAACCACTTTAGACAGTGGGTGGGCTGAGGCGGCCAGGGGATTAAATTAAATGAGGCAAGGAGGCCACATTGGTTTTTCCCTTCAGTTTTGTTTTTGTGGGGAACCATTTGCTCCCTTAGGGACCCTGGGTTTTGCTTCCCACTTTTCTACAGTGTTCAGTGAAGTGCACAGTATAGGGGCCGGGGGGGTGGGGTGGGGGAGGAGGGAACTGAAGTCCTTGAATTCCAAGAGCCCAGCCAAGCCCTTCTGTCCTAACAGCCCCGCTGTGGGGGAGAGCTTAGGAAATCTGTTTGTGACTCTGCGTCTTGCCTCAGCCACACAGCGAGCCACACTCCATTTTCAAACTGTTGTCACTCGGGCCCCTGCTCCAGACTCTCCCGGTTGATCCCAGGAGGTATTACTGCAGACATTCATTCCTTCTAAGCAAAGGCTACCACCATGAGAACACACACACACACTCCTGTTAACTGACTCTCCATACAGCACACTATTACCCACTATTACCCGGTGAAGAGGAATGGACTGTTGGTTCATACTTCAACATGGTGGACCTTGACACTTTATAAGTGAAAGAAGCCAGACATAGAAGGCCATGCAACAGGCAAGCCTGAAGAGATGAGGAGCTGAGTAGTTGGCCAAGGGCTGGATGTGGGCCTGGGAGACTGACAGTCTGTGGTGGCTACACAGTGTCATGTGTGTGCTCAAAGCTTTTAAATGTTAAATGTTATCTGTGTGTTTTCATTCACACATAACACGTACACCCTCAGAACAATTGCTCGAGACCTTTGTGGCTTTAAAAAGCTTAGCTTTCAGCTTTGGGTGAATTGTGTGACGCTGGGCAAGCCTTGGAGCTCCCCCTTCCTTGTTTGGGGAATGGAGCAAAGCTTTCGAGGACCGAGTGTCCCCAAAGCCACTGTGCTAAAGGCATAAGGCAGAATCTACCACGACTGACACTTCTAAACTGAACCAGGAGAAACTTTCTGTTTTCAATTTCTGTGCATGTATGAGTGGTGTTCGTATGTAAAGGTGGAAGCCCATGGATGATTTTCTCAGACACCCAGCTATGGGCTAGTCTGCCAGCCAGCTGGCTCTGGGTTACCTGTCTCTGTCTTAAACCTAGAATTACAGGTGGCCACCAATCCAGCTGGTGTTACACAGGTGCTGAATTCAGGGCTCATGTGGCAAGTACCCGAATCACTAAGCCATCTTCCTAGCCCTGTTTTTCTCTTAAAATTTTTTTTGCACTTATTTTGTGTGGATGTGTGTGTTTATGTGTGTGTGTGTGTGTGTGTGAGTGTCTGTGTGTATGTGTGTGTATGGGTATGTGTGAGTGTATGTGTGTTTATGTGTGTGTGTGTGTGTATGGGTATGTGTGAGTGTATGTGTGTGTATGTGTGTGTTTATATGTGTGAGTGTGTATGTGTGTGTGAGTGTATGTGTGTGTATGTGTGTGTATGTGTGTGTGTGAGTATTTGTGAGTGTGTCTATATGCGTGTGAGTGTGTGAGTGTGTATGTGTGAGTGTATGTGCGTGAGTGGGTGTTGGGTATGCACATGCACAGTACACATGTGGTCTGAGAACAGCTTGTGGAGTTCTCTCCTTTCATTGTGTGGGACTACCTCGGGTCATCAGACATGGCAGCCATCTCAGCAGCCCAGAATTGGGGGTTGGTCTTGTGCACCACGTGTTCAGGTGCAGATCTCTGTGCCCTGAGATCAGGTTGCACTGTCATGGTTATGGAAGAATTTCCTGTCTCAACACTGTGTAAAGAATGCTCCCCAGTTATCTCTGATTGGTTGATAAAAAGCTGAACAGCCAAAGACGGGGCAGGGACTTCCAGTCCCATCGAGGGGCAGGGAGTAAGATGGGAGGGAGAGAGGGAAGGAGCCAGTAGGACAAAGATGGGGCAGAATCTGCCAGAGTGAGACTAGATGGCAGGTGAAGGGGCACATGGCTTGGAAATAGTCCTGACCAGCATAGACGGCTTAGGATAGATGGCTGTCTGCCCTCTATAGCGCTTTAAAGTTTATTACTACATTTAGTAGGTCTCGATGTCATCATTTGGGAGCTAGAATGGGTAATAGAAAAAGCTATACATTAGTTCAGTTTCTTCTCGTTTACTGCGGGTGTTTTGTTATAGTGACAGAAAATGAGCTGACACACGCAGTGACACGTGAAATGTCTAGCCTGTTGTCCTGGTCACCGAGTGTGAGCTCCTGTCCGTGTTTATCACCTGTGCTTTGCAGCTCAGCGGGAATCTCTTCACAAGTACATTTATTTTAGTTTTATGCTTTGAGACAGGATGTGGCTGTGTAGCCCGGGCTGGCTTGGAACTCACGACGTAGACTAGCTGGCCTTGACCAAAGATCCACTAGGCGTGAACCACCTAGTTTGACCCCAAGAGCAGTATTTGAGGAGGCCAGATGCATCTGGAGTTAAGAGCCTCAAAAATGCAGAAGAACACTCAGTAGTAGAGGTTTGGGTTTCCTTTAAAACATGTTTTTGTTTTAATCCCAAGTATATGGGGGGAGCTTTAGTTTGTCACAGCTGTTAACTATGATTGTCTTACGCTCTGGCAGGGGCGTGACCTTTGCCAGGTGCTGATAGATGAATTCTGAGGACTCTGAGAGCCGCTCGCTCAGGGGGAGAAGGTTGCTGCTGCTGCTGCTTGCTCCTTTGCTGGGCTGCTGGATATCCTGACTACGAAGACTGGATTTGCCCCAAGGACTAAGTCTAAAAAGGTGTCCACATCCCCTTTCCCTCTAACCTCCTTTCTCTACCACCTAGTGCTGGGAGGGAGGGAGAGACATAAGAACCCAACTAAAGCAGATAAAACTACACCAACAGTATGTAAAACTGGCCCCCTTTCAGGCAGATCCAGACCACAAGACAGCAGCACCTGAGCTGCACAGACAGGGGTGTCTGTCAACCAAGGCCTCCTTCAAAGCTGCTTCAGAGGTGAGCGTGGTGGGCTGGAGGAGGGGCTGGATACACTGGAGGGGGGAAGAACAGCGGTTCACATCTTGACGGAATGTAAAAGGACGACTCTAGAGCTCATCCTGAGCCAGACTCTCTCAAGCCTGAAACAGGCTTTGGGACAGATCTGGGACAACACAGGAGGCCGAGGAAGGCAAGGGAGGAAGGTGGCTCCGGCAGGAATTGCCAGCGTCCATCTCCTTCGGGAGGTAACCAGCTGTTAATTCCTGTGTCCTATGGGACTCCTAACCGGTGTTAATTCCTGTGTCCTTTGGGACTCCTAACCTGCCTTCTTCAGCGAGAGGCATGTGAGACAAGGCCTTGATGAGAAGAGTTGCTGCTGCTCGTTCTTAAATACCAACGCAGAGAACCTCTCAGGCTTTTCCTGTGGGAGCAGCTTCTGCTTCCTCTCTAGTCCACTGCCATTGAGCTGTTTGCACATCGCCTTGACTTGGTAGTTGCCCATCTCCTGACAACCAGGGAATCAGGGCAGTGTTTTTTGTGTTTTGTTTTTTCTTTATTTCTTCCCCTTCATTAGGACACAGATGAGCTATAGTGTTAGATGACACTTTACTGACTAGGAACAATCAGAGAAACACCTGTGACATGAGATAGTTTAAAAGCAGCACATAGTAGATCAAACAGGCGCGTGGCCGGCTAGCCAGCTCAGCTGAGCACACCTGTGACATGACACAGGCGTGTGGCCGGCTCAGCTGAGCATAGAGTTTGCCACCAAGCTCCATGGCCTGCGCCCATGCCCAGGGCCCACATGATTAAAGATCTGGCACTCAAATGCTGTCCTCAGACCTCCACCCATTTGCTGGGGTTTGCTGGGCAGGGAGGGCTTGGTGTGGGGCTTTTGATTAGCGAATGCAAGGCCTGGGGTTCAGTCCCCAGTACTGCAAAATGGGGGAGAAGGCATGAGGAAGGTGGCGGGGGGGGGGGGAGTCACGAGGACAGGAAACTGCAGAAAATTAGGATTACCTAATTTTTTGGAATAACTTAACCCATCTTGTCCAAAGCTGTTCTCACACTTTGTTCATCCTCACCCCGTCCCCGTTCCTTCTTGATATTTGAAACACATACACGCTTTGAGGCACACAGAAGTTAACACACCTAAGCTGAAACTTGTTTGAGAAGCACTGTGGCAAAAGGCAGGTTCAAGAGGCTCAAGCCGAAGAGATGGCCCAGCAGGTGAAGGCACATGCTGCCAAGCCTGACAACCCAATCAGTTCCTAGGACACCCTCCACCCCAAACTAAATGTAATTTGTAAAAAGTCTCAAGCTGAAAAACATGTGTATGTTTTAGGCATGTTTGTATGTTCAGAGAAACTGATGGCCGAAATATTTACCAATTTGGATTTTACATCAAAAACCTACTGTAAGGCAGGCATGGTGGGCACGCCTTTAAACCCAGCACTTTGGAGAATCGGTGACAGAGGGAGAGGGCAGTCTGTCTGCACGTCGAGTTCCAGGCCACCTGGAACTACACAGTGAGACTCTGCCTCACAAACAAACCAGAAACTATCTTATTGTCAAACAGCTGGTATGAAGGCAATGTTGTTTCAGGGTCTGTCACTGAGACACTGAGCATCAAGCGACCAGCTGAGGATGGGATTGGCAGTCACCGGCCTAGGCTGGAGAGATGGCTTGGGGCTTAGAAGCTCTTCTGTCTCTGTGGGCAATGACACTCGATGCATGTACACACATGCGCGCGCACATACATAATTAAAATTAAAAAGTTGAGCTGGAGAGATGGATCAATGCTAACAGCATTCTTGGAGAATCAATGCTCTTGGAGAAAACTGGGGTTGCATTCCCAGCCCTACATGGTGGTTCATAACCCTCTGAAAACTCCAGTTCCAGGGTTCTCTTCAGGCCTCCTCAGGTGCTACACAGATATACATGCAGACAAAACACCCGTATACATAAAATATAAACTAAAAAGAAAAGCCAGCTTCCCCGAGTCCTATTCCCCAAACACTCAGTGCTGATCTCCCCATGACAGAGGGGCAGACTCAGTGTTTCAGTGGGCTTAGCAGAAACCAGAATAACACCTAGGTTCACTGTGTCTTGTTCTGATATTTATTATATTGACAAGCTGGGAATACTGGGATAAATAAGTAATACTCTCTCTTACAGAAAATTGTAATGATACTATTGAACAGGATTAAACACTCTGAGGATTTCACAGAAACATCAGAATTTTAACAGTAGCCAGAGTCCCAGTGGCCAGAGAAAGAGACCTCCCAGCCAGAATGATCTGGGTCATGTCTCCAAACAGCTACAATACAAAAACAATGCCATCAGCACCCCACAATTCAGACTCCTGGCCCTGCACCTGGCTTCTAGCACACCCGTCTCCACAGCCTGTGGGAAACGGACACTCTTTGGCTCTTCCTGCCCGTCACTGAGTGAAAAGGACAGTCCTGCCCTTTGGAAGTTGGACTTGCGCCTTCTCTCTGTGACGTCAGAACAGTTTGCAGCCAAGGACCTGAGGAGGTGCCCGGGTTCTTCTCAGCAGTGGGTACAGGGAGGGAAGCATCCTCTGTCGGCACAAGTTAGCACAGCTGGTCACCAGGCCCTCTCCACTCCGCTTGGGCTGGCAAGCTCACCTGGCCACCCGATGGCTTCTGAGGGACACTGACCACGATGGCAGACCCCAAACTCTCAGAAATCAGGTCTGATGAAACTCCTGGAAAAATCTCGCCAGTGTTGTGCAAGACAAACATCTAAGCAGTCCAACGCCTGGTTCTGAAATGAACGCCCTGTGCACAGTCATCATGGGACAGAACAGCGTATTTTCTAGAAAGCACACCCTGGCCATTGGACAGCCTCTTGCTGCATTTGCCCAAGGAGGGCCATTGCCAGCCACGGTGGAGGACACGGTCCCCCCACTGCGAGTGCAGACACCTCTGGTGAAGCCCGTCAGTGGGGTTCTGCCTTGCACGGGGACCCAGCCAGGAACCAGCTATGTCATCTGAGAATGGCCGGGAAGGTAAGGCCTAAATCCTGGAGTTAGCGAGACAAAGGGCGCTCCTGCCTGATCCATGGTTCACTCTAGGGCAGAGTGGGATGATGCGGTCTTCACTCCTGCCCGACGGCTCTTGGCTCTCGGCTCTCGGCTGCTGAGATTCTAGAAGTGCACAGGAAGCCAGCTTTCCAGTGGCTTCAGGGTTGGGGTGGAAAAGGAGGATGAGGACTCCCCAGTGGCCCGCGCCTGCCGCTTAGCTCTGCAAGGCTCCTTCTTTGATCTGTTGGATGAAGAGGTTCCTCTCGTCGTCCGGGGTCCGGCCATTCTGGGCGCGGACGATGCAGGTGGGCCGGTGCAGGTTAAGCATGTATATCAAGTGTTGCTTCTCGTTCTTGAGCTCCTCGATCTGCGCCTTCAGCTCGGCGTTCACGCTCTCCAGCTTCTCTGACTCCTGAGGGACAAGTGACAATGACACCCTGGCTCCCATATCCAGAGTCATTCTCAGAAACACGCAAGCTTCCCGGGTTGTCCCTGACCCTGAAGCAGTGCGCCTGCACACGTGGGGGAGCAAGCACGGCCCCTGCAGCGCTGGCCAGGCTCTGAGGCCTGCCTTGCCTGGGAACCCGTACCCTGGTGATTCTTTCGGAGGGCTAGCCTGCAGGGGTGCTCAGGGCTGTGTAAGACGGGAGAAGTGGGCAGGGTTCAGATCCACGCAGGAACAAGCTTGCCTGGGTTACAGAGCTAACCTGAGCGTGAGAAAAGCTCTCCTTAAGAGCCAGCGGCAGCAGCAGGGTTTACTGTTTATTTGGCAAAACTGGTGTGTAAAGTCTCTCTAATGAGTCTAAGCACTGCTGAGGCATATGAGCAAGTTTGTACCATGGCGTGCATGTGGAGGTCACTCTTAGAAACCAGTTCTCACCGTCCACAGTGGGTTCCGGGTATCAAACCCATGGCAGGTTTGCATGGCAAGCCCCTTTACCCACCAGCCATCTTGCTGGCCCCAGATACTGATGTGTTTCAGCCCACAGGTCTTCACTCTCTATACCCAGAGTCCTCTCCACCCTGCTACAGCTTTGCTCCGTCCTCTGCCTGCAGCTGGCATCTCTGCACCACACACGGGCTCTTACCTCCCCTCTGCCAATGACACGGAAGCTGCTGAGGGCAGGTGTGGTGCCAGGCAGGGGAAGTGTGAGCGCCAGGCAGGGAAAGCCAATACTCACTTTCTGCAGGCACTCTGTCTTCTCTTTTTTCTTGTTTCTACATTTGGCAGCTGCAATTTTGTTTCTTTCCCGCCGCCTCCTTTTCCTTTCGTCTTCTTCAGGGGCTACCTATAAAACCCCAGAGGCACATATTCAAGCCACCGCGAATCCAAAGTAGCAAGGCTGTGGGCTTTCTGTTTGTGTTTCATCACTTCTGTGTGTGTTTATATGTCTATGTTGGTCTCTATGTATTGTGTAAACAATCCTGGTGTCTTCAGAGGCCAGAGAGAGTGTTGGATCCTGGGGACCTAGAGTTCTGGGCTGCTATGAGCCACACACTGCGGGTACCGGCAACCCCAAGCCTCTGGAGGAGCAGCAAGGGCTCTTAACCACTGAGCCATCTCTCCAGCCTCATGCTTAAGTTTGTGTGAACTCCCTTTACACAGGTAAAAATGGATAACAAAATCTAAAATGGAATTATATTTGAAATTAGTAAGTTAAAGTATAAACTACTTTAAAAATGTATTTGGATTTTCAAATAAGAATTTGAATTTTTTAACTGATAACTCTTGATACTAATTATGATCAAGATCAAGGCACACACACACATAAAAAGGATTTGTGTGTCCTTCCCTCTGGAGCCAGGAGTGACCTCTAGATCAGCCCCTAGCCACACTCTCCTGCTAGGAGTGTTGTGGAAGGTGGTGGAACCTTTGACGGGGTGGGAGGCATGGCTGGGAGGGCTGGGCTACCACACAAGGAGGGAGCTTCACTTCCTGATCCACAGAGCTGAGCACAAGCTCTTGGCACAGGAGCTTCCCCAGCTGCCCTATCCTCTCTGTACAATGGACTGGACCCCTAACTGTGAGCCAGAACAAACTTCCCCAAGTGACTTCTATCAACCACTTGACCTCGGTGACAAGAAAAGAACTCACATCCTTCCTATGAGGCCAGTGAGCTCCTGGAGAAGAGGGACCTGAGGCTATCAATGGTACCAAAATGGTACTAATAAGCCCAGAGTGGGGATGCTATGGGTAGAGGGCTGGACCACCTGTTGATTCAGCCAACAAATCACATTTCTTCCCTCATCCTGAGCCAACACTGGGGGCTCTCAGAGAATAGCCCTGTCCAGCTTTGGAGGGTGTGGTCCGGCCTGGATGTCTACCCAGACCCTGACCAGGCCTGTGGACTGAGGAGAATGAGCACATCCAACCCCTGACCTCTGCTTCAGGCCCAGGTCCAGCTGGGATGAACTCTCATGGCCAGTGCCAGATCCTGCCAGCTTCAGGATGCACAAGTGACCCACTCCTGACCACTTTCTGTTCTTTTGAATCAGAGACACTGCACTGAAGTGTAGGGCCTCCAATCTAGGGAGGCAAAGCCCAACCATAACTGTTAGGGCCACACACACACCACGCGCGCGCATGCGGTGGGCACAGAGAGACTGCTTAGTGGTTAAGAGCATTTGCTGCTCTTGCAGAGAATTTGTGTGTGGTTCCCAGCACACACATGGTGCCTCACAACCATAACTCTAGTTCCAGGGGAACTAAAACCCTCTTCTGGCTTCTGTGGGCACCAGGCATGCACATACAATCATGCAGACAAAACACTCACACATAAAATTTAAAAATTTAAAACAAAAAGTTGGATCATGAAAAATCAAAGAACCAGTAAAAAAGAATTATACTGGTGATGTAAATTAAAACTGAATCTACTTCAAAAACTATTTGGATTTTGAACTAAGGTTTTGATATTAATCCTTTGCAATCCAGAACTGAAGACTCTTTTATAAGTGCATCCTTTCCTCTCGAGTCAAGCAGGGCATGGAAGCATCATCCTCTTCTTCCATTAGTGACCTCTCCAACTGCCCTTCCCAGTCTAGCCACTGTCTGTCCCAGTTTCCCCCTACTACTGGAACTTACGTTTCAAACTATACCATTACATGAAAAGATCTTGCAGGATATCCCAGGCTCCCTCTCCAGCACTGGTTAGGATTCCGTGACTGTTTTGTGGCATCCTCTCTGACCTCCTCTGAGCTAGCCAGAAGCACAGCAACAGCATCATCAGTAGACCCTGTGCCCATTTGCTGGACGCTATGAGCCAGCTTCCCCTCAGGCCTTCCACAAATGTTGGGCCTGTCTACCAGCCTCTTTCTATCCCCAGTGCTAGGGATCAGGATCAAGGTCATACACACTACATGCCTAGTCCTCAGGCTCCCTTTAAATGCACATCTTTTGAGCCAGTTTCAGCTCCTCCTCAGGACTGCAATCACACCCGTTAGGCAAACTTGAAAGAATCCCAACTGCGGCTGACAAAGTCCCAGGAGTTCACCTCTGCTGCGCTCGTCCCCAGCAACCGAAGCTCAGTAACCACATCTGTTACCCCACGTGTCTCATGGAAAGGTTTCTCAACACAGAACAGTGCCCGGCACGAGTGTGAGCAAACACATGGTCTACCAAATCTGTGGGCACTGCCGGCAGGAAGGTGGGCTCATCTCCTGGTCCCTGGGTCTCGACGGTGATGGAAATCGCCACTGTGCTCCTGCCTCTTGTGAAAGTCTCCACACAGAAAACGGCCTCACCCAGCCTCACAGCTTCCGGCCCCGTGTCCTGGCCTCACAGCTCACATCTGTGCTTGCCTGTCTGACAACTTCCAAGGACCCAGGTTCTGCTCTTGTCCTACCTGTCCAGAACGCCGCAGAAAGCGGGTGGACACCTCCGCCTTTCCACGCCATGTCCACACCTAGAGCGGCGTTATGCTAGACTCAGAAGCCAGCACCTTATAGTACTAGCATCCGGACCTTCCTCCCTGTAGGCACAGGGCCCCACAGTTTCACCTCTGAGCACACTTCCCTGGCTTACTGACCTAGCAGCTGGTGTCTGGGGGAGTCACATAAAAATGAATCGGATCAGATCAAAAGGCTCCCAGCAGCTCCCATCTACTCTCAACAAGCAGCTGCAGTCTGTGTGACCTGCCCGATTGGCTCCCACCCCACACCCTCCCCCTTCCCACACCACGCCCTCTCCTCAAGTGCTAGCTAAGCGGCCCTGAGCAATGACTTCCCCTGGCCTCAGTTTAATACGGGTTCTACTGTGTGTGCATGAGCCCTGCCTGCGTGGGTGCCCACGTCTGTGCAGTTGCTCGCTTCTCTCTGTCCTGCTTTTGTTGCTGGGTTTTTAAGGTTTATTTTTTATTTTGCACGTGTGAGTGTTGGCCTGCACTTATGCGTTTGTGTGACATGTTGGTGCAGGTGCCTGCAGAGGCCAGAAGAGGATGCTGGGTCCCCGAAGTCAGAATTCCAGACAGCCGTGAGCCACCATGTGGGTGCTGGGAGCTGAACCTGTGTCCTTTGCAGGAGCAGCCAGTGCTCTTACCTGCTGCGCCCCCCCTTTGCTGCCTCTCCAGTTCTTTCTGCCAGTTTTCTCTCTAAGAGAGTCTTGATATGTACCTCAGCTTGGCCTCAAACACCATTCTCCCGATATTCCTGTTTTGGCCTCTTGATCACACACACAGAGATGCACACTCTTCTTGTCCATTCACAGGTGCAGACCACACCTGCTCACTCACAGGTGCACACTACACCTGCCAATCCAAGGTGCACACTAGTCCCACCCATTCATGTATTCTAGTGTTTATTCCATTATCTTTAGACAACAGAATTTTAGAACAAAAGCCCCCAGACAGCAGTGCTTTTGTTGGTTCTTATCCCCGACTCTCAGGCTCCTGGATGTGCTGGAATGCGGAGAGTTCGTGATACATGTGTGCTTGCAGAACCCACCTCAGATTTCATGACTGACATCTCCAGAGGTCTGTTGTTGATGGTAACGGACTCCAGCGCAGGGGACATCCGATGGCAGAGGTGCTTATTCTGGATGGCGAACCTCAGCTCTTCCTTGACAAAGGGTGTCAGGTTAGCAAAATCCTCAAACGCCAGTGAGCCGGGCGGCGAGAGGCAGGGGACGATGGCAGAGGCGCTGACCTCGGAGGCTGACACCTGGCCTGGGTGCTGAAGCATCATTTTGCTGAAAGAAAATTTAAGGCCAAACTGCTTCAGGGGTCCTGGGGCGTGTGGTCCAACCATGCCAAAGCGCAGCCTACCTCAGGACAAAGTCCCATCAGCCCCCAGGCTTCTGGGTTATTTCATTTCCTGCCAGTCTCTTGCCCATGATTGGAGAAATTATAGGAAATAGAGGACGGTGTTACTGTTGTTTTCCTAAATGGACACATTATAACTGCTTCCTAAATAGTTCACACCCACAGACTAGAGCTACTTTCAACCTTGGTCAGCTTCTTTTTGCAGCAGGCAGCTGTTAACACAGAGATCATAACTGGGCAAGGTACTGGGAAGTAATGACTGTTAAGTGTTTCATCCTAAACAGCCCCCCATCACACACACACACACACACACACACACACACACACACACACACACACACACACACGGCTCAGGGAACATCAGGGTTAAAAGGATCTGTGAGCAGGAGGTTGGGAGGGTGAAATGCTGGTTTCAGGGCGTGATGTGGCTGTTCCCACTCTTGAACTCACAGAGGCCGGGGAAGACAGAGCCTAGCAAACAGTCCAGCCTGGAATGCAGACGGGAGCATGAGGTCCCAACCCTGAGCTAGGAGCTAGTAGCAGTGACTCTCTGCTGGTGAAAGGGGGCACTTTATTCAGTAGAGTAGACACAGGTTAAGTTGCCCATATGCCAGGAACTAACCCGCAGCCATGCAAGCAGTGCTAATTAAATTCAAAGGACCCCCCCTCCCCCCAATGCTATCCTCATGGTAAGTAAAACAGATTCTTAAGACACACAGCTCAAAGATAGGGCTAAAATAAGGTTTAAGAGGGTTGAGTTTTCAGGCTCCTCTATTAGTTTGGCTGCGACGCAGAAGAGCCCCCACAGAGAAAAAACAAACAAACAGCAACAAAACCCAGTGCCTGCCTCCTGTAATACCATTTTCAGTCTTTGTCACAAAGAAATAGGAAGGCGCCTGAAATCCAGACACATCTGTTAGTGAGTGGAAGTCAAAGCAGGAAGTTGGGTCCTTGAATTAAGCAGCTCTGTGGTGGAAGTTTCTCCTGCGGGAAGCTGGGTCAGGAGGTGGGAACAAGGAAGGTAATGGTAGCTGGGTATTTCTTCACCCTAGCCCTTGTCAGGGAACAGAAGGTGATGGTAGGAACTCGGGTCATACAGGAACAAGGAGCCCCTCCTGACAAGAAGGCTGGCAAAGCAAAGGACCTCAGGGTGTGAAAAAGCAGGGAGTGAGGGTCTGGTTTATGGGGCTGTTGTTTAGCTCTGAGGTGCAAGGAGAGAGGCTTGAAACAGGG
Source organism: Pachyuromys duprasi (assembly GCA_028658305.1). Taxonomy (NCBI): domain Eukaryota; kingdom Metazoa; phylum Chordata; class Mammalia; order Rodentia; family Muridae; genus Pachyuromys; species Pachyuromys duprasi. The sequence continues at coordinate 3,496,768 of CM053759.1, read as the reverse complement.
GCAGACCTAGGATGGGCCTGGTCAAGCAGGTAATTTGGGACCCAGTCTGCATACAGAAGTTGGCTGAGAGCCAGCAAACTACTCTGTCCCAGAGCCAGGCCCAGCACTGGCCTATGATGCCTGCTGACCAGTAGGACAACTGAATAAACAAAGTAGGGATGAGGTGGCCATGCCAAATGTCCTCCTCATTTTATAGGTCAGCCAGCACACGGGATGGGGAGTCAGGGGTAGAAGCGATCTAGAAGAGTCTCTTTCTGCTGTGGATGTGCTGCAGCTGAAGCAGGAGCAGGGAGGGGAGTGAGTGCGCGCGGCCACACGGGTCAGCAGCCATGATGGGGAGAAAAGGAGGCCCTGGCAAGTCTCTAACATTTCAGGAGAAGCCGGTCTGCCCTGTCTCCCCTGATCCTGTGAGCAAGCAGTGTGTAAACCCGAGGCCCATTCATACCAGAGTTAACGGAGGTTTTGACAGGTCACACCAGCACCGGATAGTGTAGGTTTGTTCTGCGCGGCTTCAGAAGCCACACAATGCAAACCTTCATTCAACAACAACAAAAAGAGAGCAAAAGTTGGGGGCAGAGTGGAAGCAATGGGAGGCCTAAAACAGAAAGAATGCTGGGGAGACCAAGCAGAGATGCCCAGGGAACCCCTGAACTCTGTTCAAGAAACTGCTTGTCTTTATAGACCAGGTACACACTCAGTTACTGCCTACATCCAGGTCTAAGTTTAAATGAGATGTTTCATCCATAAAATCCCAAATCTAGGATTATTTTTTTCAAATCAAGATTTGAGGACCATTTAGTTATATGTTGTGACTGTACCCCCTGACCCACGCCCAGTGACTTCTCTGCAAAGATGGGCTGGTACCGAGTCCCCTCTTTTCCCAAGAATGCTGTGAGGAGCTTGGGAAACATCACAAGAAGATGGGGGGGGGGGAGGAGGAAGCATTCTGCCACCAGGAGCCACACTGCAGAGGGCTGGCTGCCCTCCGTGCAGGCCTGGAGACCGGCACAGGGGTGGAGGCAGGGACTCCAGGCCAGTGAATGCTGCCCTCCATAGCCAAAAGAACTCAGGAAATGTATACAATTCTCTCCCAAACAATTGGACTGAGAACTGGAAGTCTCTTAGTTGGAGGCTGAATCTTTGGGCTGGGGGATGTTTCTCTGGCTCAACATCCTCCCATGCTTCCTCAGTCCCCTTCCTTTCCAATTTTACAGAAAACAAACAAACAAAACACAGCTAAGGCGAGGAATTCAGTGCTGACACTGGCCTGGCAGGCAGAACTGGGTGGCTCTGCTGTCCTTACTAGTTTGGGTCACAGCAGCTGAGTGTGTCCCGTTAGCCACACAGTTAGGTTTATTAATGAGCCCTTGGGGCTTAGAGGCTGCTGCTTGGGACCCATGCCCCCCACATCCTTCTTGGTGTAAAGTCAGGAAGAAACTGAGGAATATCCGCGGTTCGGAACGTGTCTGCGAAAAGCTGAGGGCTGGGCTTGCTTGGGGACACAAGCATGTCGTAAAACTGTCAAGAAAGCTTTTGATTGATAATCAGGTGCAGTCTGTGAGATCTTTATCCCCATCCTTTCTGGTTTGTCTTACACAGAGGTCTCGGGAGAGTCGGTCCACAGTCTGGCTGTGTCCTCCAGGGAAACAAAGTTTAAAGTTTCCGTCTGTTTCCAGGAACTGAGGCCCGAGGAGGGGAGTGTTCAAGGGTTTGGGGTTAGCTGAGTTTGCTTTCTACACTGATCACAGAAGTGTCTTCAGGACACCCACTCTGTTTCTGCTTTCATGACTTTCCAATCAGCAATTATGTCAGATCATTGGTAATTTCATCATTTTCAGGAAAATGAAACTTCTCTCATTTATTTAACTGGAAATTCGTCTCCTAGATTTTTATCTCTGAGTAACTATGATGGCTTTGAATTTTCACTTTTGATTTCCACTTCCTTCCACTAAGCTGTCTACAAAACCAAGCTATAGTAGCAGGGAGCAAGAAGCCAGCTTTTCCTAACGCTCCACGCTGTTCTTCCTCCCGCCCGAAGGCTGAAGGGGCCAGAAACAGTGTCCCCGGGACTGTTTCTGCTACTCGGCAGCCGACACCCACTCATGAGCCAAAGGCTTTCCTACCTTGTCCGAAAATTGTGATGGAGGTTGCCAACCCCCTCCCAGGGCTGTGGGGAAGAACACATGGCGTGGGCATACTTGACAACAAAGGAAACCAGCATACACACACATTCCAACTCCACCCTCGCCACTTCGGGGACCTGGGTTAGCCGTCAATTCAGTTTAGTCGTGTTCAACAGGAATTGACGGAACCCTCAAGAATTTCAGGCCAGTCTGTCACAACCAATGCACTGTGGCAGACTCCGGAGACACCAGGGCATCACACCCACTATTTGCTGACATCAGCAGTCCTCTATTGCTGTTACACGGTCAGAGGCTAAGTTCTCACATAGGAAACCATTTCTTTCCTGTGGTGTCCTGGCTATGTCCCTCCTCTCCCGGCAGGGTACAGCCAGTACTTTTAAAGAACAGCAGACTCTGGCTAAAGGGACTCATAGAACACCCAGCGCTAGAACTGTCAAGATCAGATCCCCATTTTGTCCGGTAGTAAACTGAGGTGCAGGGAGGGAAGCTCTAAATTCAGCCTGAGGGGGGCGGATCTAGCCAAGCTGCCGACTCCCCATCAGTTCATGAGCAACCCCAGACAGAGCTGCCAGCCCGTTAGGCGGTGCTACCTGGTCCCTCACAGAGGAGGCTTCCACAGGTGCTGAGCACCAGGTGCTGAGCGCTGTGTGCTCGGCCCTGGGCTCCTGGTCAGCAGTGTCTGAGAAACCTCCAGATAGAAACAGCAGCAACCGCCACCCATCCCACGCCCCCGTGTGTGGTAACATTATCCCACAACAAATGCGACACGCAGAACATGTGCTGTCTTCTTGGTGACACATGCCCATGATCCCAGCACTTGGGAACTGAGGCTGGAGGGTTGCCGTGAGTTTAAAGCCTGGAGTACATAGGGAAACCCTACCTCAAAAACAAAACAAAACAAAAACAAACAAAAAGCAAACAAGGGCAGAGGGGTAGAATAAACATGTTAAATAATCGGGCTTGACAACTCCTTTAATGTATAAGGAAGTCTCTGATCTACATAATGAAACCAAGAAAAAATGAAATGCTAGGAGGAAAACACAAAAATGGGAGTTGAAAATGAGATTGGTGTGGGGCAGGGAACCAACCCAAGGTGGGGGGTGGGGGGGGCAGAGGGGGCTAGGAGACAGAGCTGGAGAGAGACGCCCTTTGCCGTTCTGTCTCAGGGACCAGTTAGTGACACCGGGCAGGGACTCCCTCGCTCCCTCCCGGCTCCATTTATTTCGGTTATTTCACTCTAAAAACTGACAATTTCTGTCAAAACCTGGCTAAATGAACCACACAGCACACGCGGCAGAGAGGTGCTGGGCGGGGTGGCCTGTAATTTCAGCAGTTGGGAGGTTGGGGCAGGAGGATCGCAGGGGGTTCAAGGGCAGTCTGGATTACAGCGTGAGACTGTCTCAAGAACACGCACCCCACACCCTACACACGCACACCCCCCCCACACCCCACACACTTGTAAAGCGGTTCCACACCCTGGTGCCCCACCGGCTTGATCTGGTCCCGCGGTTCTCCCCGAATACGCACAAAGCAAAGACACCCACGGACCGCTTAAAAGAAAGCCAGAGCCAGAGCGCGCGGGACGGGCGGTGACCCCCAGGCGCCGCGGCTCGCTTTCCGCCCGGGGACACCGGGACGCCAGCGGTGGCCGCCGGCAAACTTTCCCCGACTCCCTCTCCGCGGTCCCGCGGCGGCGCTCGGCTCCAGGAGCGCACGGCGACCTCCAGCGGCCGCCGCGCCTCGGGCCGAGCGTCCCTCCCCATTCATTTCGCTCGGTACAGGGGGCAGTGGCCCCGCGCCCCTCGGCGGACCGCGGAGGGCCGGCCCCGGCTCCGGACGGAGGGGACCGCGGCCCCCGGAGCGTAGCTGCCCCGCGCCCGGCGCCCACCGAGACTCCCGAGCCGCCGGCGAAGCGCGCGCTTGGTCCCTGGGCATCTCTCATGCTCGAGCCGAAAGAGAAAGTTGTTGTTTCGCTTTCCCGAGAACTTTTCCCCCGCTCGGGCCGGCGGTGGCGCGGGGTACCGGTCACCGGGGAGGGGCTGAGGGCGCGCCCCCCGCGGGGCTCTCCTGCTTACCTCCAGCTTTGGCTCGCGGCGGCCGGGGTCCGGAGGGCGGCTCGGCCGGGGAGGCTCCGTGCGCCGCGCGCCTCGCCGAGTGCGCCTGTGGCCCGGAGCGCGTTGCATCACCCCTTTTAAAGGCCTTGCGCTGGCACGGCGCTCGCTCGGTCCCGGGTTACCAACCCCGGGCTGACGTAATGCTATTAATAGCTTCCAGGGGGGAACCGGCCCGGGAGGGGTGAGGGCGGGGCGGGGGCGGGGCGGAGGGCGGGTGGAACCCGCGGGCTCGGTGATGCAAGCGCGCGAAGGGGCGGTCGCCGGGCGGTCCGCGCGCCCGGCACGCCGCGGACACTCGCAGCCGCCCGCCCTCTCTCTCCATATGAGGCCGGGAGCCGCCCGGGCGCGCCGCCAGGGGCGCGTCTTCGCGCTGCGCGTTCCAGGCATGAGCCAATGGTGCCCAAGCCAGCCGCATGACTCCACTGCCTTGGCATCTCTCCCTCCGCCGGGCTGGGGGAGGGGTGCTCGGGAGGCGGGGCCTGGCAGCAGCCCAGACTAGGTGAGGCTGGGAAGCGGGCACGACCTTTCTCCAAAACGCTTGCTCAGTTTTGTAACCCCTCCGGAAAGGGCCCCTTCTGTGGCCAGCGGCTCAGCTCAGGGAGTGGGCAGCGGAGGGGTAGAGGTGACGGTCTCCCGTGTGAAGGAGGTGCCCAAAGTTACGGTCCGGTGAAATCACAGCTCCCACCCCCCGTGTGACCTCTGCTGCCGCGCGCCCCGCTCGGGCCGTGGGTTAACGCGACGTTCGGCCGGCCTGGGGCTCCCGCGCACACGCAGGGGCCTCGGGACTCGCCAGAAAACCGAGGTGCTGGTGATGGGACACTATCAGCTCGGTTTGGGGTGTTTGTAACAACCACAACACACTTGCAGTGAACAGGGACTCCTCCGCGAAAGCGCGGGGATTGGAGGAGGAAAGATCTGGAGAGATAAGGAGGTGGCCCGGGGCGGCCCGGGAAGAGGGCGCTTTGCTCTCCACCCGGCCCGCCAGGATGTGGGGAAACAGAGAAACCCGTCTCCGGGGCTGGAGGGTCTGTCTGCAGGGACGGAAGGCTCTGCGGGGAGCCGGACTGAGCACGCCCCGCCTGAAACCGGAGCGTGGGGCTCCTGCTCCCCGGTGGCGGCGGGAAAGGCTGGGCAGCTCGAGTTCCAGGCTGAGATCTCAGCACGACTGAGTCTGAACCTTGAAAACACTTTCCCGCTTCTGATCTGGTAATCACGGAGGTCGGAGAGCAAGACCCCGGGCGGCTCTCCACAGCCCAACTAAGGTCAGGAGTCCGCGCGACTGCGGCCGGGAGTCGCGCACCGGCGTGGGGGCTTTCGCGGGCACTCGTGGGGCTGGTGCGCACACACAGGCACCTGCTAACACCTGCCGTTGGGAGGGAGGCGATCAAAGGCCACAGGGTGGTAGTTTGGGGTGAGAAGCAGAATTGTCCTGCCACCTGGATTGTTACAGTGGAGAGGGACGGTCTCTGTCTCTGTCTCTGTCTCTCTCTCTCACACGTACACACACACACACACACACACACACACTATTACACCGTAAGGAACTGATGTCCCCTAGCATAGACACTTAGGGCAAAATCAAGTTCTCTGCAGCCGGGTCTCCGGTTCCAGCCGAGCCGAGCCCTCCCAGGCCGCCGCCCCCGCCCCCGCCGCCCGCCGGGGAAGCCCCAGTGGTTCCTCGGGATCCCGCCAGGAGCATGGCGCAGGAAGCGCCCGGCGAGTGTTTTGCTTGGGTTTCTTTGCCTTGGTAACGGCTCTCGGGCCCCACCCTCGGTGCCCCACGCCCCCACGGCCCGCCTCCAGCCGACCTGCCGGCAGGTAAATACCTGCCGGGCGTGTCTGCACAACCCCGAAGAATGCGGGTGCCTGGAAATGCAAGGCGTTTGCGAACTCCGCTTATCTGTCCCATCTCCTTGTCAACTGCCCTGGAGTAAGCAGCACCGCTGGACAGTGAAGCGAGGGGACGGGGCACACGCGGAGCCCCCCAGGCCGCGGGGCGCCCCCACGGAAAGCCTTGGTTGCTTTACGTGTTGAACTGCCGGCCTGTTAATACCCGAGCCAGTCCTCAAGCGGAAGGTCCAGCCGAGGGTCTGAGAGCCCAAGCACCCAGACCAGCGCCCTCGGTGGAAGGGGACGGAGGGCAAGGGTCCCCGGAGCGTCGTGGCGGCCCCCACCCAGCCGTCGTCCTGCTGTTCTGATCAGTAGCCCCTGGATAGAGACGCTCAGTTTACAGAGCGGCGAGCCTGCACCCTTCGCCTCCCTCGCGCACCGACTCGAGGGAGAAGCCAGCCAACCCCCTACGCGGGTGAAACTCCTGTGCCAGGCGAACGAAAACCACTCTCTGCCGGCCTCGCTCCCTGGGCTCCTAGGAGAATCGTGGAGCGCCTGAGAAAAACGGGAAGAAAGAGCCCCCAAGGTCTGGACCACAGGGAATCGCTAATGTCTGAGTCCCTCGCTTCTCACTCTACCCCGACTTAATGCTCCCCGTACCCAGCGTGCGCACTCGCCCAGACGCACAATAGTGCTGTGCAGAGGGCATGCCAAATCGCTGCCCGACGCAAAGGAGTGCCTCTCCAGCCCGAGCAGGAAGCCCTGGCTAGCAGCGTTTCAGGGGTTAAGCCTTAGTCAAAGAAGGGACTGCGGAAACTTCAGTGTTGTGGGGAACCGCCCACCGGGGGGACCGTGCCTGCGCGGATCAGCTCCCGGCTGTTTTGCTGAGTGAGATAAGACTTGGAGGCTTCGTGCTGGGGCACGTACCAAAGGAAGAGGAAAATTTAAAGGGGAGGGGAAGGAACCAGGCAGCTGAAAACAGTGCCCTCGTGGCAACCAAAACTAAACACAAAAACATTGCAGGGAGCCAAAAACAAAAAAGGGAAAAAGAATTCCGAGATATTTAAAGGTTTTGCAGTTCCGTGGGCATCCCTTCCCACATTCCCACCTTCCTCCGCCTCCTTAGCTCTGCTCCAGACTTTGGCTTAGTGTGCTCCGGACACAGGTTAAGGGAAGCTGGAGCTGACAGGCCTGCCTTTCTTTGCAGAAGTCTTGACCCCACTTCTTCACCTTGGGAAGGGAGAGGAGTGGCTTTCTCCCTAACCGGGCTCTCCAGCTAGCTGAACGTGAGAATTAGCGATTTAAGTCCTAAAAGCACCTTCTGGGGAAAACAGGCAGCACACAGGGCCGCTGAAGTGTGCTCAGCCCTTGACTGGCTCCAGGTTTGCGTGTTCCCCAACACTGAAAGGGGGCGCAAACAGAAGCACCCAGTGCAAAGAGCCACTGAGAATGAGACAAGCAGTCGGTTTCCTCAGTTATGGTGTCTCTAATTGTGGCCCAGGAAGGTTTTCTAGGGTACACTCTGTCCCCTTCGGTGAAAAGCCAACAATGATGTCACACAACACTCAGAATGACAGTCACAAGGGGGGCTGGGATGAGATCCCCCTCCTCCACCACCCCTCCAAAAGCAAAAGGAGTAAGCTTTGCTCTCTGCCCACAGCAGCTAATCAGACACTGGGTGTCTACTGGATGATGGTGGCAAAGCACGCTGGGCTGGGCTGGGCTGGGCTGGGCTGGGCTGGGATCCCAGTGTCCCTCTAGTTCTGCCTCTGTGGTTGTTCTTGAGAAAGGTAGGTCCTCTTTCCAGGTTTCTGTGCTTTGTTTCCCTGGACTGGGGGTGAGGGTATCCTGAGATGGAGACTCTCTTCTGCAAGCCACCCAGCTGCCTAGCAGACTTCTGAGAAACGCTGTGGGGATGCATGGCTGCTGTGACTAACGCATTTTGCAGTCGCGATTCTAGAGACTGTAGCTGAGAAGTCTGTTGGATCGCATTCTCAGACAGGGCCTGCCTTCTCTGCCCTCCTTCATTCTCAACACTTCCAAACCCTGTGCGTGCGGGTACCCAGCCGGAGGGGGCTAAGCCAGGGCAGGGACTTTGTCTTTTGAGGACAGGGCCAAATCTAAGTGCAGCTATTCCCTTTCCAGAGAACAGGTCCTAGGGCCCCAGAAATCTGAGGTGAAGTCACAGAACTTCAGGGCTTGGTAGGTCTGAGACCTCCAGAAACTGAGGGGCTGACCTCACCTTGCCAATCCTCAAAATGAGACTATTCACATTAATTCCCCTTAAGGCATTGCTATAAAATATAGTATAATATACAATATAATAGATGTGAAAGTGAGTTGAAAATAGTTTTGTTTTGTTTTTTTTTAAGAAACATGCTGACAGGTACCTAGCTGGATATGGCAGTGCATGCTTGTGGAACTGAGGCAAGAGGGTAGAAATTTTAAGGCCACCCTGTGAGGCATCGCAGTTGGAAACCAGCCTGGGATACGTAGCAAGATTCTGTCTCTAAAACAAAAGCAAGCTTTTCTTCCAGTAATATTTTTGCCATTTGAAAATTAGTGGAAAGGGCAAAAGAAAAAATAACCTGCAGTCTCAACATTATCAGTATTTTGAGTTCTCTTTCTGTTTTTTTTTCCTTATACATATGACTTTAAGATCTAGATATGGTTTCATAATACATGCAACCTGTTCTTTTCCCATCACTGTAGCACATTTTCTTCTTAAAAATATGTCCATTTTATTGTAAGACAAGATGCATGCCAACGTTTCATAGAACAAATACACGGAGATGTAAATAATAAAATATACTAAGGACTGGCGCCCTGTCTGAGAAGCGGACCCCCGCCCCCAGTGGTTAGAGCCCACACCTGGCCCTCCTGACGTCAGCTGCGGCTGCCTCCCCATGGGAACCACCACCCGGACTCATCACCATTGTCTGCAGGAGGTCCTGGGCGTTGTATAACTTGCTCAGAGGTTACTCTGCTTTAGTATGTACGGTGCTATCAACATTTTGTTAATGTAGTAGGCAAACTTTAATCTTTTTCATGGGAAAAGACACCAGCTGCCAGCTTCAGTCGGGTTACATAAATGGAGTCAGGAGAGGGTCATGGTTCTATCTTCAAGCCCTGCGTACGCTGGAAGAGAGTAGGACCTCGGGAGACCGAGAAACCTGTGTGTCTTCCTCATCCGCAAACATCCAAAGAGAAAACCCTGCAGGCATTTCTCCCATGGAGCGTGCTGGTTGACCCTTCCCTTCTTGAGACCCCTTGATGCTCTGCATGCCCATGTGGAAAGGGAAACCTAGCCTGCAGCATGCGAGAGGGACAGAGGGACGGAGGGCAGAGCCACCTGGCAGTGCTTCTGCCTGCGCCTTCCTGCAAAGCTCTCACTGATGGCACCTCTGCGCCAGCAGAATGACACGGATGGTGACCAGGCTACCTGCCCCACCTCCGGTCTGTACCTGGAGCCAGTGTCAGAGTCGGTAGCATTGTTTTCAGATCTACAGGACACCAGTTCTAAGAGGATCCCAGAAGTCATCTGCCTCCATCTTTCCTAAGCATAGTCGCAGGGCTCTGCACCAGAGCCTCAGAGCAAAGGGGAGATCTCAAGGAAGTACCCGCTGTATACAACAGGTGCTTAAAGTGCTGTTTTACCTTACACAAGTGTGGATGAAGGACAAAGAGATGATATCAAATACGCTCTGGGCTCAGGATGTTCCTCTGCAAGGACCCTGGGGGGATTTGTTTGTTTGTTCAGTTCGGCTTTTTTTAAAAATTCTTTTTAGATAACATTAACAAGCTACTTTGTTGAATAATAGTTGTAACCCTGACACTCAAAAGACTGAGGCAGGAGGACCACCATAAGCTTGGCGGCAGCCTAGGTTACATAGTGAGCTCCAGGCCAGTGCCAGCCCCTGTCTCAGAGAAAACCAAGCGAACAGCAAAATCAGCAAGTAACTGTTATCAGTGCTGACCCTGTGGACCAGGCTACGCCCTAAGCTCGAGGCAGCTGGATGCCTTCATTGCTCAGCAGGGGAAGGCAGATCTCCAAGTCTCAGAACTAAAGGACCCCTGACCTTCTGGACTGTGGAGCCTCTTTTGGCCCTCTGCCTGAGAGGCTTGATGTGCAACCACAGTGAAGGAAAGCTGACTGTAGGACAAGAACTTGGCTGGGCCTGAAATCCCAGTATCTGGGAGGCTGAGGCAGGAGCATCACTGTAAGCCTGAGGCCAGCCTGGACAACATATTAAAATGTTAAGCCAGTGGGCTACAGAGACCTTGGAGGAGGAGGTCTGACATTTTCAAGGCATCTAGTTAGCAAGGACGACGCGGAGCTAGCAGAGGGCAGGTGCCTGGCATGGCAGCAAGTGTCTGCACTCGGAGGACAGATTAACAGAAACATACCTAGCCAGAGTGAAGAGAATAAGTGTGCAATGCTCAGCCGTAAATGGGACGCCTTCTCTCTCTCTCTCTCTGTCTGTCTCTCTCTCTCTCTCTCTCTCTCTCTCTCTCTCACACACACACATACACACACACACACACATACTCACTCACAGCTCACAGTGTCTTCTGAAGGCGGAGGACCACTGCCCCGCTGCCCCGTGAATCCACAGTGCTGTGGCTGCCTGCTGCCTGCACAGGATCAGGGCAGGCGGTGCTCCTGCAGGGAGGCTGGGGCAGGCGGTGCTCCTGCAGGGAGGCTGCTCTCTTGCTCTCCCCGCTACTGGGGGGGAGGAGGTATCCACAATTGGCTGCTGCAGGAGAGGGCCAGTTTTAAGGGTGTAGCCCATAGTCAGGCATGCTCCAGCAGATGGCCCCACACTCGTGGACTGATGGGGTTAAAAAACATGAGGAAGATATGAACTTGGAGGTATGTGGAGAACATGTCTGGGAGAGGTTAGAGTAATGGGGTGAGTATAAAAGACATTTTGTGCAAGTATGAAATTGTCAAAGAATTAATAAAAAAAAAAACTATCAAAAGAAGTCCCCACAGTCAGACTAAGTTCAGATCCCTGCTGGGCAGCCCCTGTGGCTGAGGGGGTCCTAAGTCCTCAGTTTCTCCTGTAAAGTGAGGCTAGTACTCAGTGTGATTAGACCTCAGGGGCAATGCAGCCAAGCTTGGTGTGCACACCTCTGATCCCAGTACTTAGGAGGCTAAGGCAGGAAGATCAGCAGAGCTGAGGCCAGCCTGGGCTACATAGCAAATTCCAGGCCAACCCAGGCTACCCAGGGAGGCCCTGAAACAACTAACCAAACCAAAGAGCAATGTGCCCTTTATACTTCTACCCAGGAGAAAGTCAAGGGGCACCTCTCTCTCTCTCTCTCTCTCATCCTGCTATGTAGCTCTGGCTGTCCTGAGCTCACAGAGATCCGCCGGCCCTCCCTCTAGAGTGCTAGGATTAAGGGTGGGTATCACCACACCCAGCCTGTTTTTCCTCCATTTGTGAATTAATTACATAAATCCCAAAGTTATCAGAAATGTCTATAGACCCCAAGGGAAAGTTCCATCTCCCAATAATTCACTGACTTGAAAAGAAATATATATATATATACCAATACGTTATCTGGTCGGAATTACTATTTACTCACATATTACATGCAAAGCACATGGTAAGAACTCTTAAAAACACTAGTGTCTTATTTCATCTTCATACTAATTCTGTCGGGTTGTTCCTGTGTTCTCTGTCTCATAGATGAGGAAAGCAAGCTCAGAAAGGTTAAAGAGAAGTGCTCTTGGGGGGTGGACTCCACTGCAGGTCTGGCAGACCTGAGGAGGCTGCTGAGCGCCCTTGCCCTGGGTAGCCTTAGAGCTTTGCCTGGCCTTCTTTTCTTGAACTGTGTGGTCGGTGTTAAGAAGCAGGGCCTCCTTACACAGCCTCCCTGAGTGCTAGAAGCTTCTTGACCTTACCAAGGAATTCCAGAAGATTCACACTTGGAAAATGCCAGCACCTTGTGTGATGCTGAACCCTCTGCCAAGTTTGCCATTATTCCCTAATTTGCTTTAACCACAAACACAAGCCCTGGTATTGACTGAGTGAGCCAAGCAAGGCTTTTTAGACTTTTTATTCTGTTTCCCAAAACAGAACTGAGTCATATGATGATGAACTCGCACTTGAAACCGGAGTGGCTGAGACCCAGTGAGTCACTCCCGTGAGCTTAGACTCATCAGTCAATTCCTCAAATCATGTCCTATTGCCAGAAAGCGCTCTCAGCGGTGCGCTCAGACACACTGTGCTCAGAAGGGCAGGGTAGGAACACTCCTTGCCCTTGAGGCAATTAAAATCTTCGGGTGGCAAATGAGTATAGCAAACACCTCAGACAGTAAATCTCTTAACAAGCACCTACTGTGCTCTGGCACCATGCCAGGAGCTCAGTGTCACAGCGAAGAATCCCAGCGCTCTCTCATAGGCTGAGCACAGGGGGCGGCAGCCACATGGAAAACGGGCTGACACAGGGCAGAGACGCTGTGTCCCAGGAGTTGGCAAGCACTGACGGATGAGTGGCTTATGAACGTGTTCTAGGCAAAGGAGGAGAGGGGCATCCCAGCCAGAGGTGCACAGGAAGCCATGGTGTCTGCCTTGTCTCTGCCCTGTGTCAGCTCCGTGTCCTGTGCCACACAACAGAGCGGCAAAGACGATGAAGGAAAACAAAGGCTTGTGAGGGCAAAGGGAGCAAGCACGCAGAACAAGAGCTGAGTTGAGGAATGCGCTAAGGAGGGAAAGCTGGAGACAGGCTCCTAAAGAGCAATGGAGCCTTTGCTGACCAGTCTAAACTAGTCCCCAGGGACAGTGGACTGTGTTGGGAGGTAGGGCTAGCAGAGTCTTTCAGTAGCAGATAAGGATGAGCAGGGCATAGGTGGCCTGGCTAGCCACTGCACTCAGGCAGGGGAAGTTTCCAGGTGGGGGGAGGGCCTCACGTCAGTGCGTGCTTCCTGTGAAACAAAAATTATCCACAAAGCAAAGCTCTCATATATTCTCGTATATTCAGAAATTTAAAGTAGATTTTTTTTTCCCCTTTAGATCTGGTCATTGCACAGTTCAGGGTTCCTTCATTAAAGCTGAACTTAGGGTCCACTTTATGAGGGCCTGGTGATGTGAGCAGAAGGGGATTCAAGGATGTAGGTGTGGGCACAGGAAGCTCCATCTCAAGTGGTACAGGTGTAAGGAGAAAGTTGCTGGATGGAGAGTGTGCAGGCAAAGGGTGAGGAACCAGCAAAGGGCTTAGCTGAGGACAGTACAGAGGGTGGGCACTTAGTACTGGTGAGCTGGGGACAGCAGAGAAACAGAAAGAAGAGAAAGCGTCGTCAGGGAGAGTGGGCACACGCAGTTCACCAGTTCACGGCTGGGCACAGTGCTTTCCCTGAGGTCTGGCAGTAACATTTCCATGGTTGTGGCAAACGAACAATGGAAAGAACTAAAGAATCCAGAGAAGCCAATAGTCCTCAGCCTGGCATAAATGAACAACTTGAAAAGGTGGAAATTTATTTACGTAATGGCTACCAGACCCATTATTATGTGTAATTGATATATGCTAACAGAAGTACTATGAAGAGACTTTCTTTGTTGGGTGTGGTGGTGCACGGATGTGCTTGGGAGGCTGAGGCAGGGTGACAATGAGGTCATTGCCATCTTTGGCCACAAAATTAGTTGGAAGCCAGCCTGGGCTTAAAAAACAAAAACAAAAACAACAAACAAACAAAAACACCTACTTTGGGGACAAATAATTAAAAGTCTGTTTCTCTTTTTTTAATATTCTACCACTATTTAAAAAGGTGTTAACTACTGAGCATGATGACACACGCCTATGATTCCAGCACTCCGGATTTCTGAGAGTTTGAGGCCAACCTGTCTTAAAAAATACCAAACAAACAAACAAAAACAAAAGAAAGAAAGAAAAACACCATCAAACCAGAAACCGCCCACCGAACCTGCACCCTGAAAGCCCAGCAGATGGTCAATTTGAGAACAGCCTGAGCCTCAAAGCAAGTTCCAGATTAGTGCTTGTCCCAAAACAACAAAAAGAAAGACAAGCAGTTATTTATAAAGGAAATGCTGTAGGAATAATGCGCGTTTAGTAAACAGAACAGCTGGGGCTCAACAAAGTACTAGTGAATAATAAATAACAAGATTTAAAAAGCACTCTCATTATTACAATTCCAGCTGGTGAAACCATAGGTGGGTGATTTTTTTTCCTCCTGAACTTATGTTTCTGAACTGGGAGTACATGAAGACAGAACTTTACGTTAGGATGAATGTAAAAGCCAAGGAAACCTGTGCCTTTCAAAGAACACCTTTGCAGATTTGCCCAGCCTGGCCATAAAGGACAGCGATTCCCTCCACACGGAATCTGGCTCAGTGAGTGCAGGAGCATTTATGGAGCTCCTGCCAGGTGTCAGGGTCGAGAAGGGACAAGGAATAACCGTTTCTAGGGCAGGACTAGGAATGACCAATCTTCAGTAAACTCCTGCTGGCCCTGCAGCCAGAGGACGTCATAAGTGCTTGCCCATACTGACGCCAGCAAAGGCTCGGGTCCTGCTTCCACACAGACAGAACCACCTTGGAAGCCTTCCCGAGGCTCGGGTTCCCTGTGTGACCACGGGACAGCCCCAAAGGCAGCAGGAGCCCCAGTTCCCGTTTGTTGCCCAGGAGCATTGAACTGAACTAGATCTGGCTACCTCTGCAGGGCGGACTCAGGCGAGACACACGGCATTCAAATACACACAGAGAAAGTGGAAACACAAGGGAGAACGTGAGTTTAGTAAGCAAGACACAGCCAGGCTCCCGGCCCGTCCTTCCCCTCAGCCGCTCAGGCTGCTTTCCACGCCTGCTGTTCTCCACTCTTCCTGAACCTCCCTCTTACTCTCAGTCTGCCCTGTTCTTTCTCTCTATCTTGCTTCCCCACTCTTCTCTCCACTATGCCACGTCCCTAGGCCTGCTGTGTCCAGTCTGCTGGCCGGGATCAGTCAACGTTTTCCTCTTTCTGCTCTGGACTCTTCTGGGCACCAATGTATTTTTTTTTCTCTCTCTCTCTCTTATGTACAATAAAACCTCCCCTAACAATGAAGCAGTCATAGCAGATTTTTTTTTCAGCCCTGCGCAAACAGTGTCTTAGCAAATCCCAGGCCAGCCAGGGTTACATAGTGAGACCTCAAGATGAGAATCAGGTATGGAGGCACATGCTTGCAGTCACAACACCTAAGAGTCCTGAGGCAGGAGAGTTACCGTGAATTCAAGGCCAGCCTGGACTGTATAATGAGTTCCAGGCCCATTTGGTGTATGCTGTGGGAGTTAAAGAAAAAAGAAGTAGCAATATATATACATTATAAACATTATTAAACACTGAAAAGTCAATAGAGCTACAGGAATGACACGCCACACAGAGAGGAGACACCTGGAATATAGCAAGTGACAGTAAGCAGGAGCATCTACGACTCTAACTTTTGAAATTCCCTGCTGTGTGGAGATGGTCACGCCCTTCACTCTGTTGATCAAGGGTTCCATGGAGGGAACGAGTGGCTAGTCACAGTAAAGTCACAGAGGAGGCTGTACTGTCTCAGTCTCTGGTGGCCCCACATGGCCAGACCTGGCCTAGTCCCCGACACCATACTCTGCTGACCTGAAAAGTGCCCCAGCTGTACAGAGCGGCGATGAGGAACGGCCACATCCATTCAGCCCTCCCTCCAACGCAACCCACGGTTTTCTCCTTACGTTCACCCTAAAGTGAAATGAGAACATGGAAATCCGGAGACAACCTGGGTCAGCTCATCAGCGGTTTAAAAAGGAAAACGGGATCAAAATGTTGAGTCCTACGGCTCAGGGCGTTGTTAGAGAGAAGCGGTGCCGCCCTCTGCCAGGGTCCAGAGAGGAGCGAGGTTGCTCTGACATCACAGACGCTTGGCTGTACCATTCCCACTCCACACCTCTGCCTTGGCGCCTCACCCGCCCTGACACGCAGAGCCCAGGGAAACACAAACTGAAAACGAAACCAGCGCTGCACCTGAGTCACCCTCTGTTTCTCTTTTATCACCAACGAGACGGACTCCCACACATTTGAGGTGTGCTCTATTTAGGTGTAGAGACGTCATCCCTATAGTTAAAGCAGGCTATTATTGTACTATAAACAATGAGAAAACATGTTCTTAGAAACATCTCTCTGATTCATAAACGTCTGTGCAAAGAGGTGGACCGCTTTGCTCGCAGCTGGTGATGGACGCAGGGACCTAATGTCACACAGGGGTGAGACGGCCTACCGGGAGGAACAGCCAGGACGAGGGACGTCCGGCTTGTAACAGTTATCTGGAATAATCCAGTTTAAAATACACTCTGTTCCTGACAAGAACCCACTTGCCGTTTGCTTATCCGTTCCTCCCTGAGGTATTTATTGACCGCGCTCTGTCCTTCCTTCCTGCCGGTGGGGACCTCACTCCTCTGAGTGTAAAGTACTAACCACTTGGAGAGCTTCTGTGTTTCCAAGATCCTCTTCCTCCTGGAATTTCCTCCTTCCAGCCACCCCAGCTTCTTCAGCTGGAAACTGTTATTTTTATTTATTGTTCAACCTTCCAGTTGTGGTAGGGATCACCTGTGGTCCCAGCACATGGAAGAAAGAGGCAGGGTACTCAGGAGCTTAGGCTCGACCCTGTCTACATACTGAATGACGCAGAGTCTAGTCCGAACCTCCTACTACCTCCATCAAAGCCACTCCTTTGTGAAGCTGGTATAAGTCACGTGGGGTTAGCTATGCCATTTCAGGGACCCACAACAAAATGCAAATGTACAGTTCCCTTTTACGAGTGGTAACAGAGTGTTGAGCCGATCACCATTGGTGCCACAGTTTCTTGGCTGTTCAGCATCCATCACTCCGCTGCAGGAAATGCTTCCTGTCTTGCCTCTGGGAAAGCAGCGCCCCTCACAGTTCTGGTTCTGGAGTAAGGGGTGACCAGTCTCAGGCAGAGCAAACCATTCCAGGGTCACAAGCCTCTTCGGACCCAGTCAGATCTGACAAGCTGCTGGGAGCACAGGACTGGGGCTGGGCCCAGCTTTCCTGCTGGCCTTGAACCCAAGAGCCCTGGCCTGGAGGAAGAGTGCAGAGAAGGTGGGCATCGGGCAGGGCTAGCCACCATACCCACCAAGGGGTTATCAACGGTGAGGGCCAGAAGCCCCCTCTGTAGTCTTTGAATTATTTCCCCCACGCTTGCTTTTAAAGTCGGAGGGAAGAACACGAAGCATCGTGTGTCTGTGGCTTGTGTTTCATTGTTCTGCACGCTGGCAGAGCCCAGGGTCCCGGCTCCCGCTCTGCTTGGCGGTAGGGTCCCCCCCCCCCTCCTGCCACACTCACCTGTGGTTCCTCTGTCTCCTTCTCTCTTGCTGCTCCCTCTCTTCCAGCCAGCCTAGCCTACTCTGTGGGCCTCAGGTCTCCCTGGGAAACCCTGTGCCTAAAGGCAAGATGACGGATGGATGGGAGGAAATGACATGCAGGCTTGTCCCCTGCTCTACGTGAATGTACACACATGTACCCTCCCCAACACTGAGATACTGAGTCTCTTTGTCTTTCTGACTTTGGCAGTTGGTTTGGGGACAGAGTCTCCAGGCATGCTGTGTGGTAGAGCTCAGCTCTACAGTCTGGGTCTCTTTGCCTCTGCCTCCCAGGCGCATGGACTACAGCAGTTTCCATAACTTCCTGTGTTTGAGCTTCCTTCCTTCCTTCCTTCCTTCCTTCCTTCCTTCCTTCCTTTTTTTTTTTTTTTTCTTTTACAAAGACAGGGTTTCTCTGTGTTAGCCCTGGCTATCCTTGAGCTGGCCGGGCCAGGCTCGAACTCAGACACCTACTGCCCCTGCCTCCCAAATGCTGGGATTAAAGGCATGAGCCACCAATGTCTGGCTGAACTTTCTTTATTTTTTAATTAAATTTTTATTTTTTATATTAATTACAGTTTATTCACTTTATGTCCCAGCTGTAGCCCCCTCTCTCATGCCCTCCCAATCCCACCTGCCCTCCCTCTTCTCCTCCCATGCCCCTCCCCCAATCCACTGATAGGGGAGGCCCTCCTCCCCTTCCCTCTGACCCTAGCCTATCACTTCTCATCAGAACTGGCTGCATTATCTTCCTCTGTGGCCTGGCAAGGCTGCACCCCCCTCAGGGGGTGGTCTGAAATTTCTTTCAAACTTATTTTTAACTATGTACATTTGCAAGTGTCTGCTCGTGTTTGTGTGTGTGTGTGTTTGTGTGTGTGTGTGCGTGTGTGTGAGTGCTAGCCTCCTGGAGCTGGAGTTCACAGGTACCACCCAGCTATGAACCACCCAGCACGGTGTTGGGAACTGACACCACACCTGGCAAGAGCAGCACATTTCTCCAGCCCCCATGTCTGGAATTTCTGAAAACAAAAACATGTTAGAATAACTATCCAGTGCCCTCCTACCAAAGTAAGTGAACATACCAAGGACCTGGCAGCAAAGTGAAGGGCACGACAGTGCTGAGGCCTGTGACTGGCCTGCAGACCCGTGCTGGCCGGGAAGCCCCAATGAGACCCCACAGAGCTCTGCATGCTCTCCTCACCTGGCAGGATGGCCTTGGCTCTGCATGCTCTCCTCGCCCAGCATGACGGCCTTTGGAGCGCATGCATGCTCTCACAGGCACGAGCCAAGTCTCCCTGTGCATTGTAAACCGTGATAGAGTCTTTGTAGCAATGTCGAGTGTTGTCAAGGGACCTGCATTAAGGATTCTCTCTGCCCAGGAAGCCGGGGGAGACCACAGGGCAGAAGGCTTCCTTAAAGATGGGTCTTGAAGGGGTGGGTAGTTGGGGGTGTGGCTCAGTCTGTAGAATGTAAAGCCGTGTGTTTGATTCCCCAGCACCATATAAACCAAGCGAGGTGGCGTGCTTGTGACCCCAGCGCTTGGGAGGCAGAGAAAGTTTAGACACTCAAGGCCATCCTTAGCACATAGTGAGTCTGTGACCAGCCTGGGGTACATGAGACCTTGTCTGAGAAAATAGAGGTAAAAGAGAGGGGCGGGAAGGGGGCAGGGAGCCCTCAAGGCTCAGGAAGTAGACCCTGTGAGGCTGGGACACTAAGGAAGATGGCTCCCTGCAGAAAGGGAGGAGACCTCTGTCTCTGGGCGAGAACCCGCGAAAGTCGCTCAAAGTCAGACTCTAAGTGGTCTGGAATGTCTTGCTATGAATTTAAAACTCTTGGCAAACGGGGCGTCTGTCAAAGGTCACACTCTTTATAAAGATGGATGTGAGTGCCAAGTGGCTTCAACATCTGCCACCTCATTGACTGCCAGGGCTTACTCCGCCGACCGGGCTGCTCAGCCAAGTGTGTTTCCCCCTCACTATCCAGTGTGTCCGAACTGGAGCTGCGTGCCTCCATGGAAGAGGATGGCCTTCCCCGACAGAGGAAGACTCCCTGGTCACAGGTCCAGAAGCAGCCTCAATCTCCTCTTGCATTACGTTTGACTGGGAGTTGGGGTGATAGAGGGAAATGAATGATTCTCTGGGGCATGTGGCTATGCAGTTCAAAGCTATGTTACACCCCAACTTACAAGCCACCATTTAATACAATTGTTCATGCGTGGATAAGGACAAGGAAATTAAGAGAGAGCTACTGAGCTACTCAGTCCCTGCGACCAGACCCACCACGAAGAGGGCTCCTCCGTCACCTAAGAGGCTGGCACACGGGCCTGAGAACCGACAATAAGAGGGTGAGGACACATTGCCCTGCTCGTGTAGTGGTGCCGGTACCCAGTGCGGGCTTCATGAGGCCTCACGGAGAGACCCATTAAGCTTGTGCAGCCACTCAAAGGAGTGCCTGGGAAACGCAGTCTGAGGAACCGCACAAACTGCCATTGTGAAGCAAACACAAGCAACTGAGGTTCCCAAATTTAAACCAAATTCAAGTTTTAAACATATTTTGTAAGTTGGGTATGGTAGATCTGTCTTGTAATCCCAGAACTTGGGAAGTAGAGACAGGAGGGTCAGAAATTCAAGACCAACCTGTGGACCCTCCAAACTTCTATTTTTTATTTTTTTAAAAATCCATGAAGAGAAATGAAAGTTATATTATTTGCAGGAAATGGAGATAACAGAGAGAATCATTAGGCAAATTAAGTTAGTCTCAGAAAGACAAATGAATGTTTTCTCTCGTTTGTGGTTTCTAGATTTTGGGTAGTTATGTAAAATCATGGATGTGTGCAGGATAGAAAAATAGAAGTGAAACCGCCTGGGGAGCAAAGGGGAGAGAGGACCACGCGGGGAAGGAAGGGGACACTGACGGGGAATGTGCTCAACTACCGTACTGATATGGGTGAAAAATTTTAAATATAAAATTAGGAAAATGCAAATACAAAAAGCATCCCTGGTCTCCTGCCCCTCGAAGTATGGCGTCCCAGCTACCCTGGCACGGGAAAGCGCCTTTTATGTGATCAGGAGAGGCATGAAGTATGGAAAGAAGCTCTTTTTTAGTGATCTGGGGTAACCCATTTTAAGTGCACGGTGGGCTCCAGCTGTAGCCTGACATGAGGGGAAACGTCAGCATTCACTGGCTTGTCCTGGGCACACATGTGGCCAAACTGAACCAGCGTGTGATAGCTCGTACCCCGCTCCCCCGTGACATTTAATGCCATCACACGATGACAGTCAGGAAGAAGGACATCATCGAGAAATGGACTAGAAACCACGGTCAGCCCCGAAGGAGAAACGAACAGAGCAGCCTCACACTTCCAGACCCTTGATGTTTTTGTTTGGGATTACAGGAAACAGGATCTTTGCCATTTTTTTCCCTTTTGGGGGAGCATGATCCGTGTGTGTGTGTGTGTGTGTGTGTGTGTGTGTGTGTGTGTGTGTGTGTGTGTGTGTCTGTGTCTGTGTGTGTGTCAGTGTGTGTGTGTGTGTGTCTGTCTGTCTGTCTGTCTGTCTGTCTGTGTGTTTATGGAGGTCAGAGGACAACACAAGAGAGTTGGTTCTCTTCTTTTACTGTGTAGGTCACTGGGACCTCACTCAGCCTGGCAGTGGACTCTTACTAGCTCAATTATCCTTCAACCTCTTCTTCAGGGATTTTTCTAGTAACAAATTATGGGCTGAAGTAACTGCAGAAAGGGTTACGTTGTATGTATTTACTTTTCTTCTTCAGGCCTATCTCAGTTTTTCAGGTGGTAAATAAAGGATGGAATGAATGAGGACTAGATCCAAGTGAGGTCCAAACCATGAAGTATAAATACTGCAAGGTGTCGCTATGTTCAGGAACCAGGGAAGGTTCAGATCATAGATTCCCACTCTGAAGCCAGACTTCCAAGGACACTTGTTTGCATTCTCCTTCCTTCCTTCCTTCCTTCCTTCCTTCCTTCCTTCCTTCCTTCCTTCCTTCCTTCCTTCCTTTCTTCCTTCCCTCTCTTCCTCCTTCTCTCCTTCCCTCCCTCCGTCCTTCCTTCCTTTCCCCCTTTCTTCCTTCCCTCCCTTTTTCCTTCCTTTCTTCTTTCCTTTCCTTCTTCCTTCCTTCCTTTCTATTTTTTTCTAAGACAGGTTCTCAGGTTGTCCAGGCTAGCCTTGAATTTATTAGTTGTCTGAAGTTTACTTTGAACTCCTGCGCCTTCTCCTGCCCCGCCCCCAACTCCTGGTTGTAGGTAGTAGCGGTAGTGGAGGCGGAAGGCAGGGTTGTCAACTGAGCTACATCTCCAGTCCTGCCGAGACCACTGTGAGCTTTTCCCATTGCCAATTCTACTGTTCTTCCACCCTCCTTCCCACTCCAATGAGGGAGAAGCAATCCTCTCCAGGTGGAAGGGGTCACCTGACTACAGTGTGCAGAGGAAGCCACTGAGGCAGGCTCCTCTTTGGACGGAATAGACTCCCTGGCATCAGCAGAGAGGCTGTGTCCCAGCACGCGCCTTACTCTACTCCATTCTGCCAAATTAAAGATTACTGTTGTTGTTGTTGTTATTAAAATTATGGGTAGGCATGTGTCTGCACACCCGTGAGTGCAAGCGTGCACGTGGCTAGAGTTGCCAGGTCGCTGGGGCTGGAGCTCCAGGGGCTTGGGAGGCTCTGGACATGGGTTCTGGGGTCCTCCCAAAGAACAGCAAGTGCTCCTAACTGCTGAGCCATCTCTCCAGCCCCGGGAAGTAATCTGGCTGCTTTGCTGAGCTACTAATACGGCTTTCAACCGGCCTCCCACTTCCTGCAGCTCTGCGGACACTTCCGTCCGCCGTCGCCCACCTTGTCCTTTCTGCTCTCAGGAGTTGTTCTCTACTGTTTTGTGTGTGTTTGAGACAGAAGTCTCATTCTGCGGTCATGCTGCTCTCAACTCCCTGGCTAGCCGAGGACGGCCTCAGGTCACAGCCGGCCTCTCGCCTCAGCCTCTTCAGTGCCAGCGCTACAAGTGTGTGTCACCACGTCCAGCTCAGACTATAATTCAAAAACTATCTATCTATCTGTCTGTCTGTATCTATCTATCTGTCTGTCTATCTTTCTATCTATCTATCCATCCATCCATCTATCTATCTATCTATCTATCTATCTATCTATCTATCTATCCATCCATCTATCTATCTAATCTGTTTAGTGTTTGTTGTTTTTGAGACAGCCTACTGTGTGCCTGGCTTGACTGGAACAGCTGGTTTTGAACTCCTGGCAATCCTCCTGTCACTGCCTTTCAGGTCTGGGATTACACGTGTGCATTGCCAAGCCTGGGGTGAGGCTAATCTCAATTGTCCACCTGGATGGACTTAGACTCTCTGTCCCAGCAGACCTTGCACATCTTCAGGGAGTTTCGAGTTGGGTTCAGTGAAGAGGGAAGACACCTTAAATGTGGGCGCCATCCTGTTTGCTAGGGTCCTGGGCGAGGTGTGATGTGGGCACCATCCGTGTGCTGGGGTCCTGGACAAGGTGTGATGTGGGTGCCCTCCATGTGCTGGAGTTCTAGAAGGGGTGTGAAAGTAGGCGGAGTGAAGCCCAGGACTCCTGTCCCTGCTTCCTGACTGAGGACACAGCGTGGCCAGCCACATCCCGATCCTGCTGCCCCTTCCACAGTGATTTGATCCTTCCGACTGTGAGCTGGTATAAGCCTCTCCCCCAAGTTCCCTTTCTCGGGTATTTTGTCTCAGCAACTGAAAAGTGACTGATGCATTGATTTTAATGGAAGGTACAGGGCCTTCCGGGGAGAGGCACCGCCGTCCTCTGTTCGGTAATCCACATCTGTCAGCCAAGTATCTAAGCTCACCTGAGTTTCTGAGCACGTGGCCTGGTCACAAGCAGTCCTGTGGATTATATCATGGAAGCAGCCTCAACTTCTGCAAAAGTCCAACCTCAAGTCTGCTCTTTGGAGGCAAAACAGGAACGATTGAGCTCATGTCATGCTTTCCGCACTTAACTTACACGAAGCTCAGGGGTACAAGCATCCTTTGTTTACTTCTGTGTTCATCCACGAACGTTACTGAACACCAGTTACATGTGCTTTGACTTGCATTTCCACCTTATAAATATAACACTGTTCTCAGTTTTTAACTTCTGCTGTTTTCTACTTTCAAAATCTCAGTTCTTTCTGTATTTTTACTTTTTCTTGCAGGGACAGGTCTCATGTAGCCCAGGACAAAGTCCCCATAGCTAAGGGTGGCCTGAGTCCTCCTCCTGCCTCCTCTCTGGTGCTAGGAAGAAGCCGAGTGCCACCAGACCCAGCTCCCCTCAAAGACACAATGTTCTTCCTCCTAATTCACTCACGCTACGAAAGAAAGGAAGGAAGAAGGAAAGAAGGAAAGAAGGAAGGAAAGGAAGAAAAGCAAGGTTTGTGTCTGAATCAGCGGGAGCACTCATTTGTCACAGACAGGAAGGCCCAGCATGCTTAGCTGCATCCAGAAGGCTCCCGCCCTGTGGTCCAGCCCCAGGGTCACCACAAGATGCTGAGTGCTGCCGGACTGGGAGTCAGAGCTACCTCCGTGGCTGTCTGGCCACCACCATGAACTGTGGTCCTGAGCAAGAAGCCACTTCTGCAGGCTCCGCACCGGCATTGCCTGGGCTCTGCCATGCTGAGAACTCACGAGACACATGCTGCCTGTCTGGCACACCTGTTAGCTATTCCCTTGTGCCTCAGTCCATGTCTGGCTTAACATGTTCTCCCAGGTGGTTCTGGGCGGCAAATCGTGCAGGATGACACACTCACACTGATACAGTCATTCACATCATTACTGTCCTTAAAAATGTACTTGTGTGTGTATGCTGTTGGGGTGTGTATATGGTGTGTGTGTGTGCTGAGTGTGTGTGTACACTGTGTGTGTGCTGTGTGTGTGTACGTTGTGTGTGCCTCTGCTTTGTCCCTACAGTCTTAGCACTGGAATTACAGGCATGCCCACCACAGCCAACCTCTTCTGTGACTCTTGGGAATCCAACCTCAGGTTCTGTTTGCCCAGCAAACACTCTACCCACTGAGCCACCTGACCAGTCCCATATTCGCTCACTCATTCATTCATCCATTTATTCACTTGCTCATTCATTCATTCACCCACTCACTCGCTTCTGAGGTTCAGTTTTCACAGCAATTCCTGACACCTTCCTGAAGTCATAGTCTGGGGTTAAATGCTGGATACATTTTTTGCTTATTCTTGAAGTGACACCCATGGGGAAGACAGCTATCTCACTGGCTTAAGACTGCAGTTTTTACAGGAACCTCTGGTTCATTTGGAAGTCATAGTGTACTTACAAACAGCTGTGGGCTGCTGGCTAATGGCTGCCACACTAGCATGATGTGGCGCTCTGAGTTGAGGGATGCCTGGGCATGGCAGCCTGCCTGTGACTTCAGCCTCAGAGGCTAGAGACAGGACCCCAGAGCAAGCTACAGATGGGTTCCAGCCTGCAGGGAAGCAGGAGCCAGAGAGCCTGCCTTATTTAAGGACACGAAGGGAAATGGAGGCTGAGGCTCCACATCAGCACACCTCCACATACACACATGCTCTGTTCATGCAAACATTCATCAAATGCAAAAAGAAAAGATAGAAACTAGTGTGCTTTTTACAAATCGCTCTGCTGGAGTCACTGAAAGAGAACTCTCTAAATCTATGCTGGGTGGTGGCTCATGAGAGGCTGAAGCAGGAGGATTAATGTTAATCAGGGTCTGCCTGGGCTATATAATGAGTTCTAGGCTAGCCTGGGCTTCAGAGTGAGACACCACCTCCAAAGTGCCAACAAATAAATAACATTTTCTGAGCTGAGTTTTTATGGATGCTGTAGGAAAGAAGTCTGCATCTCCTTGGGAACCTGCCAGGACTTCTCCCACAGAAGCCAGACGCCCAGCAGCTTCAGACACCAAACCCCTGTCAGTGGCTGGTGGCGGTGTTTGTGAGAGACTTCACACGAAAAATTAAGCCTCAGAGCCAGAGAAAGAGGTACATACCTATAATCCTGCCCTCAGGAGGCTGAGGCAGGAGGATTGTCTGGGCCGCACAGAGAGTTCAAGGCTGGCCTGGGCAACGTAGATCCTGTCTCAGAAGAAAGCAACGTGAAAGGAGCTGCAGAAGTAGCCCGGGGGAAGAACCTTGCCTGGCACACGTAAAGCCCCAAGTTCAAGTCCCAGGGTCTCAGTGTACCACGGAGCAACAGTGTGCTCCACATGGCCTGGGCTGCTTCTGTCTTTTCGAAACATTCATGTCACAGAGTGCAATTGCCACAGACGCTCTAATTTATTTACTTCACATCCTGAGCACAGCTTCCCCGTTCCCCTCTCCCACCCCTCCCCTCCCCTTCGCCTCAGAGAAGGGAGGCCTCGCATGGATACCAACCCCCCCCCCCATAGCATGTTAAGACTCAGTAGGACTAGCAGCATCTTCTCCTGTTGAGGCTGGACATGGCGTCCCAGTTAGGGGGAGGGGTCCAAAGGCAGCCAGCAGAGTCAGAGGCAGCCCCCGCTCCAGCTGTTATGGGACCCACATGAAGAACAAGCTGCACAACTCTTACATGTGTGCAGGGGCTTCTCACGCATGCGCTTTGGTTGGAGGTTCAGTCTCTGCGGGCCTCTGTGGACCCTGGCTAGCTGATTCACCCAGCAGCTGGAGAAAGCAGATACAGAGACCCAAAGCAAAGCTCAATCCCTGGGCCCACAGTTAAAAGAAGAGACGAACTCCTGCAGCTGTCTTCTGACCATCAGTGTGCGCACAGTGTGGACTGTGCAGTCCCACCTGTATACACACGCACACACACACACACACACACACACACACACAGGGAGAGAGAGGGGAAGGAGGGGGAATAAATAAACATGTAATAAAAAATAAGAAAATTAAATGAGGTGGTGTTCAGTATTGGAAAATGTCCAATGCCAGCCTCTGACCTCCATGACCTCTATGTGCACACATATGCATTTGCACATATATGCTACACACACACACACAGGTAAACTTCTCTTACATATCCACTCTAGCTTGTCCAAAGACCCACATAATAAACCCTTAGTCCTCAGCGTGGTCCTAGAGAGATGGTGGGGTTTTATGGGGTTCAGGGGTCACAGGGAATGTGTCTCTGAAGAGAATGGTAAGGCTGCTCTTCTCTCTCACCTTCTAGCTGTAAGGTGAGGGGACTAATCCTCATTGTGAACATGACTGGCCTGGAGTCACCTAGGAGGCAGACTTTTGGGTGTGTGAGTGACTGAAGACAGAGGCCTCCTGGACATGGATGGCATCACCCCATAGGATGGGGGCTTAGATGTGACAGAAAGAGAATGAGGAGACAAGAGGCAGGGTACCATCCATCTCTCTCTACTTCAGAGAGTGAACACTGAGAGGATCAGACCAACTTTGTAACCTATATTTTTGAGTTTCAGGCCCGTGTGAATTAAAGCCTCACAGTACTTTTCTAGAGAACGGAGGAATGTAACCGCCCCGGACCCTGGTCATCTGCTAGGGCAGAGATAAGGAAGTGAGCAAGCAAAGACCTCCACTCAGCAAAGAAGATCTGCGCTTGAGAGATAACATCGCCTAGCAATTAACCCAGATGGACTCAATTCTTCTCCTAAACAACCCCCAACCTTCTCTCTGGCTCGCTCCTCAGAGAAGACACACGATGAAACTAATCGATTGCAGCCACATCCGCACTAGCAGGAAATTCCGAACGTGAATTAAAGATCTGATATTCCCCAGGTGTCTGGCCAGGACTGATCAGACCTGAAAGTCAACTACCCTAGCCCCTCATCCAATTATGAGTAGCCAGGACTTCGACCCTTGAACTTCCCCGCACCCCCTCCCTTAAAAACCTGAGGCTTTTGCTGACTAGCAGAGTGACCCCAACACGCACTGGCCCGAATAAACCTCTTGCTTTTGCAGCGGTAAAGCATCCCAGAGTTTCCTTTGGTCACCTCTCTGGAAGTTAAGTTCCATCTGGCTTAACAAACACCACCTCATAATCACCTCACGTCACCCTACACTCCCCTCACACACTCTCTCCCCACATGCCTTCTCCTCCATAGAAGCAACATCACACTGAGAGCCGGGGAAAGCTTCCAACCGTTAGCTGCTTTTGTCCTGCTTCTTGCCATAGCAATGAGAAAAGTAGTTAGCACAGGAGCCGAGCCCCAGGCTCCACCTCATCTCCTGAACCACGTGGCACCTTACCCGAGACCCAAAGCAAGGATGGTACCTCCAAACCTCTGAGTCAAAACAGAACGTTTCTTTTTGTGAGTGGACTGCCTTAGATGAATGTAACAGTGGTACCACCGTCACTAACTCAGCTAGCTTATGCTGTGGAAACAATCAACCCTAAAGCCTTGGAGCTTAGAACTGGGTCTCTCCTCCTGGGCCACGCCACCTGCTGTGGATCTGCTCTGTTCTTCCCACCCCCAGGCCAGGCTGACACCGTGAGCCTTCCTCTCCCGGGTGTTTATTCTAGAGCCAG
Organism: Pachyuromys duprasi; assembly: GCA_028658305.1. NCBI lineage: Eukaryota > Metazoa > Chordata > Mammalia > Rodentia > Muridae > Pachyuromys > Pachyuromys duprasi. The sequence goes on along the minus strand of CM053759.1, from coordinate 3,468,821 downwards.
CTGGGCAGGAGGCCGGGCCTACCGCAAGCTCGGCTCGCCCACTGCTTGCACCAGTGTTCTTCCGGTCTGGAGACAGAAGCCCAAATCTGTGCAAGGTGACAGGCACCCTCCAGGGGGACTGGGTGCAAAGAGAGTACTAGGACAAGGATGAGCCCCCAAGACAAGGACAAGCCCTAAAGCCCAGCTCCAGTTGCTGACCTCAGCAGCCTTCACCTGCTCAGCTCACGCTGTCTTACCCACGGCAGATCAGAACTCACGCTGTCCCTCCCCTGGTGGAGAAGGTGGGTCTGTGATGGGGTGGTACACTGGTTTGAGATTCCCAACTTGGGAAGAAAGTCTGGAAAAACTGCCTGATCCGTGGGGCTGGGGCTCCCATGAGCTTCAGAGCTCGGGGACAGCAGGCCACATGTGCACCATGGGGCTGAGAACAAGTCACCCTGTTGTGACCCACACTGTGCAGCAATGACCTTAAAATGCCATGAGAGGTGTGGTTCTAGGCTGGGAGATGGGGCTCTTGGAGTCAGCCCCACAAGCCGAGAGGACAGAGAAGGACTGCTCACAGAGAGGAGAGAAGAAAACGGACAACAAACATGGCTTCCCTGGAACTCAAATTCCAAAGTCCACAAAGAAATCCAACACTCAGAAAGAAGGACCACAAAGTCAATAACTAGATCAGAGTTTTCCTCCAGATTGAAACTATGTCAATATCAGGTAGAAGCAGGAGTGATTTTGAAGTCAGCCTGAGCTATAGGAGATCTTGGCGGGGGTGGGGGAGAAAAAAAAACGGTTCAGAAAAGGGCCAATGGCCTCCTAAATGAATAAGAGAAACGCTGGGAATGTTGAAGTTAAGACCCTATTAGCTGGAGGTGAAATATCTGATGAGAAAACTCCTGGCCTGGGTGAAGTTGAAGAGTGGAAAAGGGCAGTGAGTGGTGCATGAGAATGCAGGCAAGAGGAAAAGGCGTGAAAGCAGAGTAAGCTGCACTCAGTAAGTCCACCCATCCTGCTCATGCACGCAGTCCTAAACGCCGTGTGCCACCAAATTGGACCGAATTGGTGGGTACCCATCATTGTACAGGAGGGACGCTGAAGGGAAAAAGGGATGATGGCAAAACAATATTTCATTGATTCAGAGCGGGAGGTGGGGACAACAGGAGAGAGACAGAGAGAGACAGACTGAGGGGCAGGCAGAGAGACAGATAGGGAATTTCCAGAATGAAAATGTCAAATCTACATTCAAGTGCAAAGAAATTAAGAAGAGGCCGGCACTGAGCCACTGCAGGCAGAGCGCAGACTCCTAAGGACAAAGAGAGGATAGCTGCCTAACAGACCAAGGATTGCCTACAAGGGAATGAAAGTCAGACGGCAGCCTTCTCTTACACAGCACTCGATGCTAGAAGATGGTAAGGGTGAAGTGTTCAAAGTGCCGAGGGAATGTGATTTGTCTGTTTAGAATTCTGACCCCACACAGCAAGAGTTAACTGGACTGTCCCTCTAAGAGCTAGAGAAGGACATTATGTCTTCATAAACAGCAGTAAGGACTGACCATTTTTAAAATCCCCCTTTTCTCTTTAACGTAAAATGGGTAAGGATGTACTCCAAGACAGCAATAAAATGCAGAGCAGGGCTTGGAATGCCGCTCAGCCATGCTGGCACCCCTGTTGCAGCCAAGGAGAGAGTGAAAATTCAACTTAACCAAATATATACACTCAGTAAAAATCAAACGGAAAATAAGGAAGCATGCAACACATAAGTTAAATGTTCACCCTTAAGAAAATGAGGCAGAGGAGTAGAGAGAAACCTGAGAAGAAAATAATAAACATAAGAAATAAGAGGAAAGAAAAACCAGTATCACAGAAGATCGCCAAAGCACAAAGGATCATTGTTTTTAGGAAACCACTAAAAACAGTTATTATAGAAATAACCTCGAAGCATAGCTGACAGAGAAGAACTCACAAATACAAACAGAAACAAAAAAGGAAGAAACTGTGGAGACTTAAAACACAGAAGAGAAACCTATTGTTCCTTTATCCTGATAAATACAGAAATTTAGAAGAAGTGAATAACTTTTTAGAAAATAAGTCTGATAACTTATTCAGATGGAATTAGGATAAAGCTTCCTGTGAAAACCAAATGCTCTCCCAGCTTCGAAGGCAGTGAGCGCAGACAGCTGCACCAGAGCCTCAGCATAAGCGCTGCTTCAGGGAGTGGGTAAAAGCAGGACTTCCCTCAGCTCAGCTTCCGAGACACAGTCAAGAAGGATCAGTACGAGAGCAGCAGCTTAATCTCCCTCTTCCAGCAAGCGAAAATCTTAAAGAAAATATGATCTCAAGAATGAAAGTGTAATTCAAAAGTTAAAAATCTGTTCCAATTAACAGATCAAAAAGAAAACCTATTTACATCCTTTGTCTTTTGAGCAACACCTCTGAAAACAGAAGAGATGTTTGACAGGGTGCAGTGTTCATTCATGATTAGAAAAATAAAGCCCTTGGCAGACAAGGTCTAAAGGCAATTTTCTTTACCTGACAAAAGGCCACTAACAAAGCTCTACAAGCAAATATAAGAACTGGGGATATCTTACAAACGCTCCTGTTTAAATCCAGAATAGCCTAAGAAGATTGTAACCACTGTTTATACTACAGGTCTTCACTGATGCAGCACAAGCAGAGATGAGAAAGAGAAAAAACTATTCTCAAAATAAAGAATTCAAGAAAACTAACATAAAACTCAGCAAGGAAACAGAACCCACAGCAACGCCAATGACAGTATTGACAATAACTAGAAAATGTAAAAAGATTATTTACACTCATAAATTCTATTGTAAAGTCATACTTTATTTTACATAGCTATATTGTGTGCTACTTAGAAACAGTTTGTTAAAATCTATGTGAGGTCCCTGAAGAAAACAATCAAACAATAAAAGAAAAACTAAATAAGTAGAAAAACTGTGTTTGTTAATTAGGAAGGTCAATAACAGCACCAAGCAATCAATGACCTCCATATAACTTGATGTGAGCTTACTTTTGAAAGCCTTGAATGTGAGCACGTGTGGTTCTTAACAAGCTAAATTTAAAATTCATGCATAAGGCCCAGAAGGGAAGATACTTTGATGGAAATGAGAGAGTGGCAGGATCTGTCTTAGTAAATATTTAGACGTATCAGAAGGAGCAGCAGCATTAACACAGGAGATCACAAATAAGATGAATGGGTCAGAATAAAAGCTCAGAAATACCAACGATACTGAAGAAACAATCGTTCTGAATCGAGGTGGCCCCAGCAGGTGACGGGGGAAGTGGCAGGTCTGAGGCCACTGTTCATGTGGGAGGAAGAAGTGGCTTCCTGCTCACATCAGCCACAGAGATCAGAGTATAAACAAGAAAACCAAAACTGGCAAACTCATACCAAAAATATAAGAAAACACATTGATTAGTCTCAGACAAGGAAAGATTTCTTACATGACATACAAACATACAAACAATAAAGTAAGAGGATGTATTTGGTTGCACTAAGATAAAAGATGTATCACAAAAGGGATGCAATAAACACAGCAGGAGCCAGGTATGGAACAGGGGGATGTGCAGGGCATAAAAGCACCAAAACAAAACACTGACAAACAAAAACAAGAGGAGGAGGGAGTTATTTTAAGAAGCAGAAATTACATAAGCTTCTTCCATCCCAAGCAACAGTACTGGCTGTAGAACTCAATGTGAAAATGAAATATAAGAAAACAAAAAAGTCCAAAGAACACAGCAGCTAAAAGGTAATTTCAGAAGGTCCACCATGTCAAAGTCATAAAATGTTATCAGATCTATACTGAAAGGTGAATGTACAGTTCATGTTTTAATAGTCTTCAAGAAAAACAAAAGTGAAAGCATTCAACTCTAACACACACAGAAACAACAAAATGTCAAAGGAATCGGGAACACAGAAAAGAGGAAAACCCAAGCTAAAACCAGGATATTTTATAGAATTAATCTAAGGGCTATATTTTAAAATAGGCAATGAAACAGAACTAAACAAGAAAAATTTTTAAAATATGTAATAAAATTACAAGTACAAAGAAGAATAAATTCACCACCAGAAAAGGTAACATCCCAAATGTAAGATGATACTTTGCAATACTATGTTATAAACTTGAAAACCTAAAGGAAATGAATAGCGTAGAAATATACACCTTGTTAAATTAGAAATATAAGGGTTAACGCACCACTTACAACCAAAGAAACTGAAAGAGAAAGAGAGAAGGGTTTCTCTAGAGAAGTATGCATACCTAAACATCACAGGAGAAAACTCTTTAAAAACTGAGTCACTACTTCTCATGTATGATTATTTCAAAACATTGGAAAACATGAAATGCCTATCTAATTTGGGTTACCTTGAAGAAAAAGGGTTGCCAAATTATAGATATAAGGGAAGAAATTGAAACAGATAACAAAATATCAAGAAGAAGAAGAAGAAAAAGAAGAAGAAGAAGAAGAAGAAGAAGAAGAAGAAGAAACCCATATTTCAACTCTGAATGTTTGAGTCTGTGTCCTGCGCAGTCTAAGGAAGTCGTGGGAAAGAAGGCTTCGAAGAGACCACTAGCCAGGCACACACAGAGCCCTGGGTTCAGTGCTCAGCACCACAAGAAAACCACCAAACATAAACAATATTCTCCACAAACGGAGAGAATTCCATTGCTAGCATTTATATGAAAATTATTACATGCTCGAAGCCCTCAAAGTCATCCCTTAAAACAAAGTGCCAGGGCACCATCAGTAACACCAGGAACAAAACGCATGCTGCTCTTAGTGACCATTAATTAACCTTAATCTTGAATTTCTGACCAATGAAATAGAACATTTCTAAAAAAAAGTAGTATTAAATGTTATTATTAAATTTGTGGATACTAAAAGAAATAATCCAACTAAAAATCATTACAATTGACATATGAGACTTCTAGAAAACTGAAAATCTTTAAAAGAAAACAAAGAAATAATTAAAATATCAAATAGTTTTTAAAGAAAGTTATTTTTAAATCTTACTTTTTATATTAAAATCTAATAGACCTCTTATATAAAAATCTGGTTTTCTTTCTTTCTCTCGGTCTCTTTCTGTGTGTGTGCATATTGCTTTTGGTTTTTGTTTTGTTTACACAGGGGTCTCTCTCTGTAACTCTGGTTGTTCTGGAACTTAGTACCACTAAGCTGGCTTTGATGAGTTTGGAGATCCTTGTGCTTCTGCCTCTTGAGTGCTGGGATTAATGTTGTGTACCACCATAGTTTTTCTATTTGAAAATACTATTCATTGGGAAAATGTGGCTTTATTACTACTTATTTTGTAATAATAAAATGTGATTTTAAGAAAGGTCAAACTGCCATAGCAAAAGCCAACAGTAATGACATCAGAGATGTTTATAAAATGTCTTAG
>CM053759.1:3386854-3463312 GCA_028658305.1 Pachyuromys duprasi | reverse complement strand
AGGAAGGAAGGAAGGAAGGAAGGAAGGAAGGAAGGAAGGAAGGAAGGGAAAGGAAGGAGAGAAAGAAAGAAGGAAGGAAAGAAAGAAAATGTGATGGACTCAGGTAAAGCCAACTCTAGAATATTATTGGGAAATACAGAAGATTTGAATATTAATATATTTGGCAATGGTGTCAATGTTTTTCAGATTCATTTGACAATGACCACTGGAAATCACAACAGAATTATTTTCAGAATGTGAGCATGCCTGTCCTTCACTGACAGGAAGTTAATACAGACAGTGAGAGTGTTGAACATGGAACGGAGCACTGCGCTACTAATTCCCTTAGGGGCTGGTGTTGGTGACACAGTATAGATGTGCACATTGGAGCCAGAAAACAGAAGCTCTCCACCTCATTGCATATGATAGTTTATGAAAAAGAAGCAGCACAAGTCAGGCATAGATTTAGAAAAAAATTAAAATGTCCGGCTAATTATTGTCAAAGTACTTTAAGCCAGATAAACAAATGTAATTAGATGTAACTACAAAGACATTAAAATAAAACAAACAAAACCCTAGAAGCATATGAAAAATGATCAATAACTTTAATTAACAACAACAAAAAAACTACAATAAACTACGATGGTACAGGACAAAATAACTAAAATACAAAAACTGACAATACCAAATGCTGACAAGGATGAGGAGCAATCGGAGTGTCGGCGAGGGTGTAAAATGGCAGTCACCTTGGGGAACCCTCTGGCTGTTTCGTACAAAACTAAGCATTCAGCTATTCTGTGACTCGGCAACTCAAGCCTTCGGTATGTTCACAGGGAAATGAAAGCCCACACCCACACCAAAGGCTGTTCACAAGAATGTTCCCTACTGTTTGGTTCATCATGTGCTGAACTGAGCATGTACAGTCCAGCAGTAGAGAGCTAGATGCTCATAGGGTCAAAACTTAATCATGGCAACAAAATGTCACAAAATCAGAATACACTAACACATGCTTCAGAAGCTCCATGCTGGACGCAAGCTCAGGTGTGTGCTGATAAAGGTCTAAATCAGGCTGCCTGGCCTGCAGGGAGACGACAGCCAGGGCCTCTGAAGAGGGGCCCTCCGAAGAGCTTCCTGGGTGGAGCGCGCCTCCCTATTCCCAAAACAGCTTTTTTAGATATAATTTATGTAATCTGTAACCCACCTGTCAAAAATGCACACTTAAAAACTATGTTAAAAGATATGTGAATTGGGTTTTATCTCTGTAAGCCTATAATCCCAGCACTCAGAAGGCTAAAGCAGGAGGATTGGTACAAACTGGAGGCAGTTTGGGCTACCTAGCAAGACACTGTCCCCCCACAAAGAAAAAAAGGAAATAAAATGTTCTTCGAATGTGTAAGTATGGCATTTGGCCAGGCTCACCCAGCCATCCACTTAAAAGCTGTCTATTTCACATACATCTATAAAATAAGTAAAATTTACCTCCAAAGACTTGATGTTAGAAGAAAATGTGAAATAATTTTCAAAGCTCCTGATAAAAAGGCCATTTATCAAAAGGAAAATATTTAGTTATTAAAATCTTAAGAGCCTAGGTAGTGGAGGAATCACGCACTCCCAGCTGCTGGAAGGCTGGGACAGGAGGACTGCCATGAGGCCAGCATGAGTCACACAAGACTCTGCCTTAAAAATCAAAAACTGCCTAAAAGTCTAGAATTTTGGAGATGGAGGTAGGAGGATCAGAAATTCAATACATGTCAAAATTAAGGCCAGTATGAGTTACATAAGATCCTATCTCATAAACTCAACCAAAAAAAAAAAAACCTTTTAGGTGTAAAAATATGTTAAGTATGCTTTAATGTACTTTTATGTTATATTTTATGTGTTACATACACAAATATTTTATATAATACACATATAGTATATTTAAATGTATTAGCCCAAATGTATGAAGAGAACCAATAATTAAAATGTAATTAGCAAGCCAGGATATTATTACATGTTAAAAATATTAGACATGGAAGTATTTGTATATGTATTTCTATATGTATAACAATTCTATATTTCTGCAAATGTTCAGGCAGACAATGGCATATGCATAAAGATTAAATATAAAATATATACACAGAAAATAAAGCTTGTTAACAGATGGGACATTTCTGTGTATTTACTAAAATTAAAATTGAAAACATATTGAGAGCACGTGCACAGAGCAGTCTCTGATTCATGCACAATGATTTATATTTAAGAAATGTGTTCACTTTCCTGTAAAAGCAAAACATAAAAACACAAAGAAGAAGGCCCTGCACAAAGATTTGATTTCAGGAGGGTCTTCGGCAGTCTGGTTGGAACACCGTGAATCCTGCCCGAGTGTTTGCTGCAGGGAACGAGGCAAGTGAGTCACCGTGCAGACACTGAGGCCACTAGGGCTCTTCTGTAGCCTTAAAGCTGGTGTGGTAGAACACGCTTACTGCGTAACTGTTTTTTCAGACCAAGAGCTATTTTGGTGTGGTGGCTCACACCGTGAAGTGGAACTCAGAGGGCAAGTTTGAGGCCAGCCTGGGTTACACATCAAGACCCTGTCTCAAAATAAAGTACAATAAAAATTTAAGAAAAAAATAAAAATTGGATAACCTGTCACAGAATGATTTTTATAAAAAGCTATAGCTGTGGTTATAAGACATTAAATCTTTAAAGCCCTTCCTTGTATTTAGAACTAAGTGGTTATTTTCCAATTAAAATGATCCAATTAATTGTTTGCAACTTCTTTGACAGCATTAACTTTTTTGTTTGTTGTTTTGTTTTTCGAAACAGGGCTTCTCTGTGTAGCCTTGGCTATCCTGGACTCACTTTGTAGGTATTTGTTTGTTTTGTGAGATAGGATCTCATTACATGGCCCAGATTGGCCTGGAACTCACAGCAATTCTCCTGCCTCGGCCTCTGAAGTGCCAAGATTACAGCTGTGAGCCACTATTTCCAGCTAATCGCCAAAGACTTGAAGCACATCTTTTCCTAGAACTGGATACATGAAAAATCAGATTGTAAAGATTTTCCCCCTGTTTAAACAGCAGAGGCAGCAGTGTGCTGGGTCCTCAGAGCCCCGTGCTCAGGGGAACAGGTCCTGGAACCGCAGGACGCTCTCCTGGCCCTTGGCTGGGCTCAGTGGTGGGCAGTAGCCGGGAAGCCCAGCGAGTAGCCTCTTTCTCTAGCACCGGGCATTACTCATAGTTCGAAAACCGCCGTAATTCTGTTAACGCCGGATGAGTCAGCTGCTGGGCAGCCGAGCCCCGGCCTGGCATGTCCCCAGCCCTGAGAGCCGCAGCACCCGGGGCTTCGGGACCAGGAGAACCCAGCTCCACCCAACCCCTGCCGGGCGGGAAGTGAAGTCACCGGCGGCTCTAAGAACAGCCTGGGGGGGGGGGGAGGCTGCCAGCCGCTGCCCCAAGGAGGGGAGAGCGGCAGAGTCCCTAACCAGAGGGCCAGCTCTGGGGAGGAAGGGGACCAGGCGTGCGGCGTTGGGATGAGGGGACCGGCGTGTGGCTTTCCTACAGAGCCGCTGACTGTCCCAGGGCGGGCGGGACTAGACACCGGTCCGGATGTCATTTCCACCGTTCCCTCCAGTGCGTCCACGTCTGTGGCCAGTGCTCCCGAGCAGCTGACACCATCGTCTGGGGGTGTCCCTAAGACCTGGGGGCCACTCCTGGCTGAGGGGACTTCAGGTCCGGCCTGCTTGGTTAGTGTACCAGCACAGCGGGCAGCCGCTTTCCAGGCTATTCTGGGCATGCTATCTAACCTGCCCTCTCGCCTTCAGCCTCTGTGGAAGAAACAGGAACCAGGAGCGCTGAACCAGAAGGAAGCGCCACAACCTGGCTGGCCATGAGCCTCCTGGCTCTAGCGCTGATCAGCCCACCCTCAGTAACCCCAGCAAACCCAGCCAGCGGTAACTAGCATCCCAGCCAAACCCACTAACACATTTCGCACTGCCTCAGGAACCGCTCTCGGCTGCACTCTCTCAGCGAGGTCTCCAGATGTTACAAACAGGGAAACGGGCTCAGAGAAGGCCACTGACCGCAGCTGCACAGCGAGCAGCAGGGCACTCCAGCCCTGTCTCTCTGCTCTGGCCAAAACAAAACAGTTGGATTCAGACGGAAAGAACTGAAGAGAGCCAGATTGGGAGGGAAGGCGCCCAGTGCACATCTTGCCACAGGAGGTACAGACAGAATGGAAAGGGAGAGGACAATGACCTGCCCCAGGTCGCACAACATGCTGGCAGCAAACAGACTTCCAAACATGTGCCCTCCCCGCCCTCCTCCAGTTCTTCCATGCTGGAACCTCTGAGCTCACTCTAGACTTAGTGCAGTGTAGCTGCCGGCAGAATGGACTTTCCCCAAGACCACAAGAAGTATTTGGAACTCCGGAAGCAGGAGGGCCCATGAGAATAAGGAGTGTCAGGATAGCACACGGGGATAGCGGGCGCAGCCAAAACCTCACCCCAGGATGAGCTGACTTATCAGCATCCCAGGTGGAACCCCAGCTTTGCCTCTCATGAGGCTGAGCGGCCCTGCCTTGTGAGGGCAGGCAGAGCCTTCCCAGGCCTGGGAATTCTTCGGCACCCCAGGTCTTCTACAGACCCTCACCCCGGTCTCCTTCTGCAGACCACCATGCCATGCGGCTGCCATGTGATTGGTTCACAGAACTTAACATGCCCTACCATCTTTGGGGTGGCACCCACTTAGCCTGGCCATAGAGGGCATGCCCCAGCCAGATTCCTGAATGTTTCTTCTCCCACTGGTTCCCCAAACAAAGACAAACCAGGACTCACGATTTGGGGTGAGATGCTGGGAATCCTTGGGCCCCTGTGGGAGAGCCTGTTTAGAGGAGTCTCTCTTCCCCACTCTTGTCCAGTCTGGTCCTACCCAATTTATCCCCAAGGCATGATTGGTTGTCCAGGGCTGACCCCTCCCCTGCCCCCCAAAGCAAGTAACAGCTGTTAGTCCATTGAGTGGCAGTGTGATGTCATATCTTAGCTGACTAACCCACCAAGGCTTCCTTGCGAGCCATCATCTAAATATGGTGACCCCTGTCATCCTGACCTTTTCAAGGGAGAAGCTGAGTGAGGGGCGACGGAAGCTCAAGTGACTGCATCTGAGAATGCATCTGGGGATAAAGCACTGCCACATGTGGAATTCCTCCCCAAACATCTTTGCTCCAGACGGCCATCTTCCTCTGGGCTGAGTGTGAAGTCACCTGAGCATGTGCTAACACGAGCCAGGAAGAGGGGCTGTATGCATGTCAGGTGCGGAGGTAGACTCTCTGTGAAGGTCTGCACTTGATCTCAGACGTCCCTACGAAGCCGGGACGGTGGCAGCAGAGCTGGAGAAACTGAGACTAGAGGGTTGAGTGACTTTCCCGAGGTCACAGGCTGACAGGCTGAGGCTCGGGTTTCAGTCCACATCTGTGCTACTCAGAGGGCACCAAGTTCCGCAGCCGGGCTTGCTTGCTTTTTAGTAGACTTAATTTGCAGAGCAGTTTACGCTTTCAATTTTCTGTACAAATAAATCAGATGGTATAGGGGTTTCTCACAGGCCCCCTGTCCCCACACAGGGCACAACCATCCTTCTACCTGCACTCCTCAATGGAAGCATCGATGGCAACCCTACGTGACACATCGGGATCGCCCAAAGCCCACATTTACCTTGAAGTTCACTCCTGATGGTGTATACATCCTGTGAATTTGAGTTAAATTGTGTGTGTGAGAGAGAGACAGACAGACAGAGAGAGGGTCTTGCTACATTAGCCTAGGCTGTATGTGACATCACTATGTATTCGAGGCTAGTCTAGAACCCAAAGCAGAGCAAGCCTCACGCCTCAATCTTCTTAGTGCTGGGATTGCAGGGTGCACTGCCATGCCTGGCTTAGCTATCCCCGCGACACTGCCTCTGACACTCATCCCATCATGCTTTGGACTCACACATTATCCCAGTGCTCAGGAAGTAGAGACAGGAGAGCAGAAGTTCAAGGCCATCCTTGGCTACATATATCAAGCTTGAGGTCAACCTGGACTACATGAAACCCTCTTTCTAAAAAAATAACAATAATAAAAGAGGAAAGAGGAAAAGAATAGCTCTGTGCTCTGCCCACTCCGCCTCAGTCCCCGGCCGCCCGTAGTCACTGTCTTTGCCCTTCCCTGGGATGCCACAGTTGGGAGTGGAACTGGCTCTGTTCACGAGACACACCTGAGTTCCCACCATGTCTTTGCAGGGCTTGTCTCCTTCAAAAATGCTGAACAATAGTCTAGGGCCTGGATGACCATGATTTGTTCCTTTACCTCCAGGATGATGGGATTCTGAGTTGAGCACAGTGACCCACACGTGCAATCTCAGCACTCAGGGAGCTGAGACAGGAGGATTTCCAGGAGCTACAGGCCAGCCTGGGTGCAGATGGAGGCTGTTTGTCACAAACAAACCAAACAATGCAAAAAAGCAACTTCCCAGCCCAAAGACCTCCTCACTCTGGTGTGACTGTAACTGCAAACAGATGCCACAAGGCCTCAAATTCTGTTTCTGCACCCTGTTCTCGCCTGCCCACAGCACCTGCCAACACTGTGCCCTTCCTGGCACCTCTCTGCTCCCTTCAGCAGCTGGGAAAGCAACACGTCCATACGTCCATCGGGAGGGAGTATCAGGCAGAAGTGAGGACAGCACTCTGTGTGTGTGCCTGTGTGTGTCTCACACACACACACTCACACACAGATTTGCACTGTTCCCTTCTTCCTCTGCTCACTGTGTTGTTTGTTCATCCGCACACCCCAGGAATTCCTGTGATTTGGGTCCAGTCACCACACAGCTTCACTTCTCCCTTCTGCCACCCGCCCCTCACTCAGTACTCACTGAGCATGCAGAAGCTCAATGAGCGTCGTTGTTGGGTATGGTGGAACGTGCAGGAGGCTGAGGCAGGAGGATTGTGAGCTCCAGGCCACCCTGAGCTATAAGGTGAGACTGTCTTAGATCCTGACACCCCAATAAAGAAAGTAGCGGGCTCTGTGGTGGGGTGGGAGGCATGGGTATGTCTGTGCTGCACAGGGTTGCCCTGTAGGCTGGGTGATTTGAAACTCACTGCAATCCTCCTGCCTCAGCCTCTTCAGGACTGGAACTACAAATGAGAGCCACAGATCAAGTTGAAGCAAACTCCTCGGGAGGTGATAAGTAGGTTAGGGTAAGAGGGTGAGCCCTGCAGATGGGGTTAGAAAAAGAGAAGACACAGACAGCCCAACTCCCACAGACACACACCAACAGGAGTCACATGAAGCAGCAACAGGAAGGCGGCCATGCCCCAGGGAGCTGGTTGCTCCAGACTCAGACTGTGGGAAAGCAAACGCCTGCCGCTTGTGTCACATGGTCCACTTGAAGAAGAACCATTCTCATATAGCCCAGCCCCAGCTGACTGGGCACGGTGCCGCCCCTGTGGCCTGGCTGCTCCCATACCAATCACGGATCAGGACAATTCCTCACTTGAGGTCCCCACACTCTGGGTGGTGCTGGGTTGTGTCAAACTGACGATAAAACGCGACCCAGCTAAGACAAGCATCTCCCACATGTGACCTGAGATAGTGAGGCGTTGGAGGCCTCACAAGCCCCTCCCTCCATTGATTCCTATTTGGAAGTGAGGATGGATGTGGGCAGCGGTGTGGGCAGTGAATAAAGAAGAAGCCTGTGAGTGCTGACTAGGCCAGTGAGATAGCTCAGTGTTCACGCTTGCCTCTAAGCTTGCTGCCCTGAGAGCAGGCCCTAGGATGGGTATGGAGGAAGGACAGACGTGACTTCTGCAGGTTGTCCTCTGACCTCTACAGACACAACCACAAGTAACTGTAGTAACTTATCATCAAATTGCAATTCTTACTTTTCTATGTAACAGTTCCAATCAGAAAGTCACTGTTGCTACTATTGTAGCAAACCCCTTTCCTTCCGTTCAAGACCTAAGCTTTTACATGAACAGCTACTTGAGGCCTGAAAGGGGTGGACAGGCTGCAGCAGAAATAAGGAACATTTCAGATAAACTCCCAGGGTGCAGATGTCACTTGGGGGAGGAAGGGAAAAGCAGGGTGCGCCTCTGAGCCGTGAGAAGGAAGCATGAAGGACAGAGGCCAGCCGTCTTAGGAGCTCTGTCTGAGGCTGGCACACTCTGGGAGACAGGCTCATGGCTTGCCAGCACACCATGGGAATCACCGCCGAGTCGGGCTCAGCCAGGACCCTCTGAGCGTCTCCATGCCGGGATGCGGGCGGTGCTAGAGACTCCTACCCCTGGACCACTTTCTACTCCCATGAGAGCGTGTGTCCACTGCTCCTGGCCTCCAGTGTCAGAAAGTGAGTCACCGACACAGTTGGGAATGGTCCAAGGGCTCCTGCTTGCTCGCTGGGGCTGTCTGCCGGAGACCGAAATCCTGCCACGTTAGTGCGTTTATGACTCGTGCTGACATTTTCTGGGGCTCCTGGGGTGTCGAGTGAAAACGGGCAGCTCAGAAAATGAAGAGCTGCAATGACACACCAGGTCTTGGTTACTGCAGAGTTAAAAACAGCAATGGACCTCACAGTGTCCCTCCATGAGACTCAGCCAGGTCATTTCTCTAAAAGCTGGGGGGTAGGAAGGGCAGAGGGAAGATGGAGGCTGGCAGCCCTCAGAGCCGTGTCTCCAGTCCCTCCTTCATTTCAAGCAGTGTCCACGCCATGATGTTGTGTGTCATGTATCTGACCTACTACAGCTTGAAGGCACATCTGTGCCCATTGTCCAACCTGGGTCTTTCTTTTTTAAGTTCTTTTCTGATCCCCTCTCCCATTTATTATTTTGGCATACAAAGAAATAGCTTTGTGACATGTTCCTGCAAAGGTCCATGTACTTTTTTCTTACCCTCCTCTTTCGCTTTCCCTTCAGCTTTCACATTGCTCTCTGCCACCCCCTTCCTTCCTTCTTTCTTTTCCCTCCTTCCTTCCTTCCCTCCCTCCTTCTTTCCTTCCTTCCTTCCCTCCCTCCCTCCCTCCTTCCTTCCCTCCTTCCTTTGTGTTCTTGCACCACCCATGCTGTCTCCCCCATGGAGCTGCCTTTACTCCCTTGTTCCCCAGCCCCTCCCTCTTTATTCTAAAGGTTTATCTCAGGTTGTGTCTGTGTGGGCATGTGCACATGAGTGCAGTGTGTGCACAGGCCAGAGGTGCTGGGCCCCGGGAGCTGGTGTTACTGACATCTGTACAGTGCTAAACTCGGGTCCTCTACAGGACAGTCCTCTCTCCGAACTCCTGAGCCATGTCTGCAGCCCCCAGACTTTCCTTTCGACTTTCGTGTTACATGTGTGTACAGATGTATACAGATATACGAGCATACACATGTACACAGATTTAAATACAGAGCCCACATACGACAGAAAACATGCTACACTTTCCCAATGTGTGCCTGAGGTCACTTGAAATAGCGACTCTGGCTCCTTCCACTTTCCTACAGCAGCTGTCATTCTTTGCCTAACAAAATTCTACTGTAGGGGCCCGAAAGGCGGCTCAGCAGGTAAAGGTGCCCACGAACCCTGAGGACCCGAGTTCAGGCCCTACAACCTATGTGGGCAGGGGAAGAACCGCGTGTCCTCAGATCTGCACACGCGGTGGAGCTCCCATACCCACCCACATACATGTAAACAAAAGAAAAATTCATTGTACGGATAGAACACGTGTTCTTTAACCATTTACCTGTCGACTGACAGATAGGGCGATTCCCTAATCCGGCTTGTGAATAAACAGTGCAGCAACAAGCATGGCTGCGCAGGTGCCTCTGTGATGTGCTAACTTAGAATCCCACCCCTGCGCGCGCGCGCACACACACACACACACACACACACACACACACACAGGCCGCAGGACCGGCAGGTGACCTCCCCTGGGCCTCATGAAGGACTCACTACAGGCGTGCACACCAAGAAGAGGTGGCCCTGCAGACTATCCCTGGGCACGAGAGGCTGCCTCCACCTCCCGGGGACACAACAATGTCTGGCCACAGACTCCAGGCATTTGGGCCAAACAGGTCGCAGAAGCGTGGGACAGGAGGAGGAGGGTAGGCACACGGGCATGGGGGCTGAGGGAATGCCTGGCTTCTGAGTGCGCGCACTCCTCAGTCCTGGGGCTGGTGGAGCACCCCTGCCGGCTGAGCCCACTGTCTGGCCCTGCAACCTAACTTTGCTAAGCAGAGAGGGGTTTCCGTGTGCCCGGGAGGCGCAGCCGGAAGCCAGGTGTGTGGTGCCCGGGATGGTGTGGTGATGGCGGAGGTGTCACCTGCTGGGCTCTCCTTCCCCAGGACGGGGGAGCAAGGCCTGCCTCGGGCAGCTCAGCCCGGGTCTGCCAGGCCTGTCCAGTCCCCGAAAACTCCAGGGCGGACTGCGCGGCGCTGGGCCCGGCCAACCGCCAGCAGCGCAGTGTGCGGAGCAGCCCGGCGGGAAGGGAGCCTCGTGTGTGACGGGTCGCGTGTGCCTGGGGCGGCCTCCCTCAGCTGGGGCGGGACGGGGAGGAAGGGGTGGCCGAGAAGGTTCTGGAAACTCGGGGGACTCGCGCCGACCCAGTCCCCGGAGCCAGGCAGCGCCCGACGGTCGGGGACGAGCACGGTCCTCCTAGAAGCTCCCACAGGCAGCCTCCGCGCGGGACGAGGGTTTGGCTCGCACCCAGAGGCCCGGCGTCTCCCAGGCGGAAGGGCCGCAGCGTGGCAGCCCGCGCCCACTGCGCACTGCGGCCCCTTTAAGACGGCGCGCCCTCGAACTTTCTCTCACAGCCGCCCAGCGGCGCGCTTACGTCAGCCTCCGGGGACGCGCCTGACGTCACCGCGTTCTCCGAGAGGGGGCGGGGCCGGTGACTCACGCTGTCGGGCCCCCGCCCCGCCCGGCCGCGCGCACGTGAGCGCGCCGCTCGCCGGCTCTAATTTTAGCTGTGAGGTGGCGGGGTCGTGTGAGGTGAGGCGGCGGGGTCGCGGCGGGCCCGGGCGGGGTCCCCGCGGGACGGGGGCGCGGGCGCGGGGCCTTTTCACCGAGGAGGCTCCGGAGAGCTCGCCCCGGAAGCCACGTTTAGGCAGCGCTGGACGCCTCAGGGGCTGCCCCCGCGAGCTGCCGAGGAGACCCGGCCCAGGGCCGTCGGGTCTGGGAGGGCACAGCCGAGCCCGACATCGGCGTTCAGGCCAGTGGTGTGCGGAGAGACGGGGAGGGAAGACCCGAGGTGCACAGGCCTGCGTCCGCTCCGCTCGGGGGACAGAGCAGCACTGACCCCCACCCACCCCGGCCTACGATGGAGGACCAGAGTGGGCCGGGGCCAAGACCTAGGGTACCACAGTGACCTTCCAAGATCCAGACAGAAGTTGGTGCTGGAGAGGTGAATGCCACGCACGTTGTGAAACTGACACACGGCACAGCAGTGGAGAGAGGTTCCAGGGAAAAAACGCCCCGTCGGCGGAAAGTGAGCTGCACTTTTGACACGCAGAGCTGTTTGCCGTGTCACAGTGACCTGCATTCTGCTAGTGAGGGATCCTCGGGTTATACATGATTGTCTCTGAGAACAGTCCGTGAAATGGTAGTTCCGGCCTTTATGGTATTGGGGAACTTGAAGTGTTTACTAGTGAAGTCACTAACCAGCAATATAGGAGCATTTTCCAATGGTTGGGTGTTTTTAAAAAAAGGTTGGTCTTGGAGATTATGACAAGAGAGAATCTGAGGTGATTGTTTTTCATTTGCTTTCCAAAAATAAACACACCCTTGTGAATTGGGAAATGTTCACATGCAAACACGGACAGGCAAGCATTTTAGAGCATTATTCCCTGTAATTATCCACCTTTAACAGTGGAAAGGCGCGGAAGATTAAAATCCAGTATCGGTGTTTTGACATCTCTCTATATAGCAACAACTGTCCCTTGACCACGGGTTCTCAACCTTCCTAAAGCTGTGACTCTTTAATATAGTTCATACTGTGACCCCAACCATAAAATGATTCTCACTGCTACTTCATAAACTAATTTTGCTGCTGTTATAATTTATAATGTAAATATCTGATATGCAGGGCATCTGATTGGAACTCCCAAAGGCATCTTGACCCCCAGGTTGAGAATAACTACTCGGCCTATTTTTTATGTATGCTGTTGAGGATTAAACCAAGGGCCTCAGTGCGTTCTCGGTGCCTTGAACTGCCTTTTTATTACTTAATTTCATTTTTATTTTTGAGATACTCTTCAAGTTGTACAGACTCGCTTGAAATTGTGCTCTTCCTGCTTTAACTTTCACAAGGATTTTAAGGCTGTGCCTCCTGGCCCAGCTTTTCCTTTGCTTGCACACATGAACAGGTGCACCCCCTTTTAAAC
The DNA here is from genome assembly GCA_028658305.1 of Pachyuromys duprasi. Lineage (NCBI taxonomy): Eukaryota > Metazoa > Chordata > Mammalia > Rodentia > Muridae > Pachyuromys > Pachyuromys duprasi. The sequence goes on along the minus strand of CM053759.1, from coordinate 3,450,973 downwards.
TTTGGTTATATGCGGGGTTTATGGGGAGGTCAGAGGCCAACTAGGTGTTAAGAGCCTTTCCCTGCTATACCATCTTGCCTTATCATTATCCTTCATCTTCCTACTTCATTTCCCTGACTCCATGCCTATCTGGTCTGCCACTCTCAGGCCCCATTTTTCATTTCTGATATAAATGTCTATTTTTGGAAGGTTTTGTGTGTGTTTTATTATTATATTGTGAGATAGCATCTTACTATTACGTAGCCCTGGCAGTCCTGGAAGTCACCAAGTAGACCAGGTTGGCCTCAAAACTCAGACCTGTCTGCCTATGCCTCACGAGTGCTGGGGTTAGATGCCTGTGATCATTAAATGTGTGTGTAGTGGTACACTGCTTTACCCCAGGCAAAATGAGGGAGGCAGAGGCAGATCTCTGAATTCAAGGCCAGCTTGGTAAGCTCAGTGAATTCCAGGATAGCCAGAGCCTTGTAACAGAGAAACAGCCTTTTTAAAAAGCAAATAAATAAGTGAATGCATGTCATCAGGCTCTATTTTGGACATTTAAAATTGATGTGAATGACAATGAATCATGTTCTCCAACTGAGCTGATTTTCCTTTGTGTCTGTCTGTGTGGGCATCATCACAGGGCAGGTAGGGGGCAAGGCACCATGGGCATGTGGCCTCTCGTGGGTGGCTTCATTCCAGGAGCAGGTCCCATGGGCATCATGAAGGCTGTCATACATATTTTCTTGTATTTCTTAGCACTATAGTGTGTCTTTCTCACAGATGGAAAATGATGGATTAAATGCCTATCACAGTAGTCAATATAAGTTAGCCATGTTGCTCCACAAGCCGTTGGCTTCTAGTTCAGATTATTACTGAGTATGTATGGCACATCATTAATATTAAAATTCTTGTGTATGCCTAGGAAATTTTGGAAACTAAAAGAAGTATTAGTGATAGTTTCTTGTTATTTGGGATGAGGAGTGAAAATATTTTCACTTAAAACTAACCAAGCAACTAAACAAAACAGGGAAAATATTAATTTGTAAATCCTTCAAGAAAAGGACATGAGAAGGCTTTGAAGACTTAAGAAAATCAGTATTTTTAGTTCTATTTACTGGGGGTTTTTTCATGTAAGAAAAGTATTAAAGTATATAAAAAGACACTGTCTGGCTGAAAACAAACTCAAGGCTTTTTACAGGAACAGGAAGGGAGAGTCTTGATTGTTTCAAAGATGCTTAAAGTTGAAGTGAAATAAAGAACCACATGTGCAGTGTGTATTTTTAACATCCAGAGCCTAGATACATTGATGTGTGCCTTGGTGTATAAACGTTACATTTAAGAATGCCCTCACAGGAAAGCTGAGCTTGCCTGGGGTACTACACTCTAGGCATGTGGCTCCTTGATCTCTGATGCTCAGGCTCCACCCTAGACACTGTTCCAGCGGCTGGCTGAGATGTCAGCACACTGCTTTCCCACATCTCTCACTAGGAAGTTTTGGGATTTGTGCTACTACCAACATTAAAGCTAGACACTTTGGGGGCTGGAGAGATGGCTCACTGGTTAAGAGCACTAGCTACTCTTCCTGAGTTCAATTCCAGATAACCACGCAGCGCCTCAAAACCATCTATAATGTGATCTGATGCCCTCTTTAATAATAATTTTTTTAAAGCCAGATGTTCTGGGTATTGAGAGGGATTGAGTGGAAGAAGCACTTAGAAGACAGCCTGTTACTCTCAGATATTATAAATGCAATAGATTGTTGTGCAAAGACTTACCCTGTCCTGGAAGTACAAGGAGTGTACAAAAACTTTCCTGCTATTCTGTGCTACAATGTGTCTGTATCTGCATGATGTTCTCAAAAGTTGGATGTGAAAAATGGAGGGACATAACAGAATATTAAATGTTGTATTTATTACCTTTTAATTTGTGTGTATACAGGCAAAACCACAAAGTGCTCAGAATGATATTGAGTCAATGTGACAAGATGAAAATTGATTGTTAGAATTGGGAACAGTGCTTTTGTTAAAATCTAATACTTCAGCTTATAATAAAAACTTTATTTTAGAACTTTATATGGGTTATACATGCTACTTTTTCCACTTAGTAATTTTGAAGATAAGAAAGCTACTTAAAATACAATTACATTCCATCTTTAATCAAGATTGTAGGACATAAATACGTGACGACCTGGCTGTGGCTTCATTTGCAGTCTGTCCTGTAGCATTCATGGGTTATACATGGGTAGCGCCTGCACTGTCACTCCAGCACAATACCCAGCCATGGCGGAGATAGGGAGAGTATGTTGTCTACTGTACATGGGAACTGCATCTTTCACCTGTTTCTCAGCGTGGCTGCAGTACTTGCAGCTCTTGTCAAGGTAGTAGTACAGCACATGCTTGAGTTGTGTTAGCTTATGTAACTTACATGTTTAGACAACATGTTTGACCTACCATTCCCACACTGTTTTTAACTCCATAAGTTATGAAGCAGACATACTACAAAGAATGGATATATTGATACTTTTCACCTAAAGGTGGTTTCCACCAAACCTACAGGGAATTCAAGAAGTTTAGAGCAGGGTTCAAACACAAGCAGAGGCAGGAGGATCTTTAACAACACAAATCAAAAGCATATTGAGTAAAATAATGGCCTATTAAAAAGACTAATGATATTTTTCTATGTATTTTTTAAAAATCTAGTGTTTCTACTTAGAGGTTTCATTCTGTGTTCTCAAATCGTTCATTAGACAGTTTTTAAAAGATAACCAGATAGAACAACTCAGCAAGATATTAATCATCTGTCACTAACCTTTCTTTATAAAACAGTTCTAGGCACATTATAATCCTTTTCAGTAAAATGTGCAAATACAGTATAATCTATAGTGGAGAACATTTTTTTTTTTAGTCCAGTTTTCCTATGTAGCCCAGGCTGGCCTCTTAACTAATGATCCTTTTGCCTCAACTTCCAGAGTGTTGGAATTATAAGCCAGCTCAGAAGTTTCCTTTTGAAACCTTGAGGGAAACACTTTTCACTTTTCAGCTATTTATGTTTGAAAACTAGATAGCACTAAGTGACAGATGGGACAAAAAAAAAAATCCTAGCCAGATACAGTGCTTCATACTTGTAATTCCCACACTTTGGTGGTAAAGGCAAAAGGATCAGGGTTCAAGGTCATCCTCAACTGCATATCCAGTTTGAGAGTAGACTGGGCTACATGAAGGAAGAGTGGGTATGTGTGGGAGAGACTGCTGTACTGGCTGAGTGAGTAAAGGTGCTCGCCATGCAAGCATGGTGACTGACCGATTCAATTCTACTATGGCAACAAAGAACCAACTCCTGAAAGTTGCCCTACAATTTTTATGTGCATTCACACAGAGTAAGAATTTTTTAATGTTAAACATGGCTGTATACCAAAACAAGAAAACACACCAAAACTGGAACACAGGTCAAAGCCAGAGGAATAAAGGAGAGCAGATCAAAGAGTGCTATCACAGAAAATCCAAATCAAGAAATCAGAGTAAAAACACAAGATAGAGACATTAAAATTTTATATAATGAACCAGAGGAACAGATAGGAAAACACTGGGAGAAATACACACATTTACTAGCCCAGTGAACAATACAAGATGGGTGGTGGTGGTGGTGATGTGTGTCTGTGTTCCAGAGTTAGGTTCTGAGTTCAGTAAAACTACTGAAAGTTACAGAGATTATCCTTGAAATAAAGACAAGTCCAAAAAGAAAAGTGCAGGGCTGGAGGGATGAGCTGAGGACCAGCAGTGCTTGAGGGCCAGACCTTGGATTCCAGCCCCTGTGCAACAAGCTGGGCATGGCTGTTACCACCAGCCCTGCTGGGGGCAAGACAGGACTGTAGAGCTTCCTGATGCCAGTCCAGCTCCAGGGTCAGTAAGAGGTCCCATTTCAAAGAAATAAAGTAGAGAGGACATCCGATGTCCTCTGGCTACTACTTCTGGGCAGCCATACTGGTATACACATGCAAACACATCCTTATTGATGAAAATTTGATAGACATATAGAATGCATTTTGCTAATATTTACCCTCATTACCCTCTTGTCTCTACCCACCACCTCCTCCCACTTCTCAACTAGTTCCTGCTAAAAGAGCATGCTGACAGTTGAACCCTCATAGGAAGTCCAAAAGCATCAGAGTAAAGTCATCCCCAAGACTAACAAAGGTACCTCTAGACAGTCCCTTGTGTGTGTACTAAACTAGTTTTTTTCATATTGTCAAAGATTAGTGAAAATGGACTAATTGAATCCTGTGCACTGACTCTTTGGTACAGCCCTGAACTCCTGCAGAGCCCTTTGGAGAATGGATGGTTCTAGATTATGGACATAAGCAGGGGACCTGTTGGCGCCAGCCCTACTGTCTGTGCCAAACGGCTTTGCTTGCCTGAGCAGAGGCAGTGCTGGTCATCTTTGTGAGAAGGAGCCTGCCACAAAAGCCAGCTCAACACCAAAGACTTCACCGGTGATTGTTCCAAAACCACAATCACTCGTGAGAGTTAGAAACTCCAGTGTAACAGACCAGCCAGGCCTCCACAGGCCATTGTAGCAGGGTCTGACCACAGAGTTCAATGCCCTTTCGCACAGAAAAACTTCAGAGATTTTTGTCACAAGCTTCTGTGTGATGACAAAGCACTGCTTTGACCAATTTGCTGAGCCTGGCTGAGACCACAACAACCAACTAGTTCTGAAAACCAAAAATAGCCCTCTGCCTGAAGACACAGAGTGACCATCCTGAGTCACCCAAACTCAGTGGCTACATATGTTATTTTTGGATAACTTTAGTGGGACTGAAAGTTCTTCCTTTGCTGGTTCTTCCCTCCAAACAGTCCGGAGCTAAGTCATGTGGCTTTGCTTGGCTTACCACAGACTGCAACTGCTACGATGATGCAATTCTTTACCTTTGGAAAGACCATCACCAATTGGTGAGGATGGTGATATTCATCAGAACTGACTGAACTGCCAAAGAGATTTTTGTCTTCACAACCTTTCCTAAGAAAACTTAGCTCCCTAAAAAGCAAGTTAACATTTCAGCAGGTTCTAGTGAGAATTTTCCATGGGACAGAATGAAAAAGCTTATTTGCCTCATTTAGGCTTTATAACTTAAGACATTGAGGTAGTTTTACAAGCGTTTATAGTTTTCTTCTACAATTTTGTTTATTTCAACAATTTAACATCTGTATATAATGCATTTGATAATATCCCATTACTTTCTCTTGTCGTCCTCCCTTTCCCTCTTCTTTCCAACTAGTAGGAGTAGAAAGTATTGACTAGCACATTGGAAATTTAGCAACTTACCTTAGCTGCATTCTTGAAGAAAATCCTCCCTCTCCTAAGCAACAACTAACTGCTGGTAGTTCCTCAGGGCCTTGGAGGAGGGTGGAGCCGCACGCGCCCCTCTCCTATCCATGGAGCAGCACTGACAGGCCCGTGCTGGTACAAGTAACCACAGCTGCTCTGTGCTGGAGACTGGAAGACAGCGTCCATCGTGTTCTTCCCTTCCTCTGGCTCTCACGCTATTTCAGAACTCCTTTTCTGTTATGTTCTCTGAGCTTCGGAGATGCTGGCATTGCTCTGTCCTTTAGGGCAGTTACTTATTCACAGCACTCTGTAGTAACAGCTGGCCACCACAAAAAGATGTTTCTCTGACCACAGCTGAGAACAACACTAATCTATGGATATAAACAAGTATTTAGAAGATAATTTGATGGGTCCAATATAACCCCTAAAAAACAAACAAACAAACAAAAACCATAGTAGTATACAGGAAAAAGCCACAGGCTTTTTACCAGGTTTACAGTGCCAAGCATAAATTCCCTCCTATGGAACAAGCTTGAAATCCACTCAGAAAACAGTTGGTTGCCCCTGTCCTAACAGTCACTATTGCATTGGTGGTATTGCCTATCCTGTTAGTAGTGTGGTTAGGCCCAGCCTGAGCCTATCAGGCCCAGTAGGTGCCTAGCCACCTAAGAGGTGACTGAAGAAAACTCCTGGAGATCACCATATATCGATGCAAATACAAGAGGTTTATTTTAACCATTGCGCAATGGGGTCACCCCTGCTGGTCGGCAAAGAGTGGCAACGGGAAACAAAGGCCTTGGGTTTTTAAAGAACAAAGCGTGGGAATTTTCAGGGGTTGCAGTCTTGGCAACTCAGGATTGGATGAGGTATTTAACTTTTAAAATAATTGGTTAGTCTTAGGTGTTCAAGTTTGGCCAGTCCTGCCAAATGTGGATGCGGCTGCAATTAAAGGTGGGAATTGGGGGTGGTGATTAGCTCATCCTTGAAGATCGGGGCTGCAGGCTTTTGGCCGGAGGTCAAGGGCTACTCAGAAGAAGGATGGAGGCCATCTGGGTTGGTTGCTAAGAAATGCTATCTCGCAGACAAAAGTCTGGTCATTCTTTTTGCTGGGCGAAGGTCATTGCTTGCTCAATTTTTTATCTCTGTCCTCACAGACGGCCAGGGTCACATTTTTTCATTCTCTGGAAAGTACTAAGAGGCTTTAGCTTAACCTGGGCCTAACACTCAAAAATATAGGTTTTAGAAGACATATAGGTTACAAAGTTAGTCTGATCCTTTCAGTGTGAACTACTAACACAGGGTTCACACCTGAATAAGACTGTTGACTTTTCTTTCCAGCTTTTGGCATGACAAAAGCAGGGATGTTTCTCTGCTTACAGGTTAGTTCCAGTTTGATTTTTCTATCCTGCAGTCAAGGAGTGTGGCATCTTTGACCAACAGAGTCGTACCATCTTGTTCGGAAGAATACTGATAGTTGGCTCTACTGTTTGAGGAGCCTCACTGACTCATAGTGAGTGAGGTGTTCCACCTCTCACAGGAATATAGTTGATTATATTCAAACTTTTTAAATTAAATGTTTAATTAGCCTACAAACTATTGGTTTCCTTTTGGCTCTTTGGTAAATCCTTAGTTTGGGTTGACTCTTCCTAATCCCTTCCTCTCCCCATCCCCCAATGGTTGTATGACAAAGACTTCCTGGGGAGATACACGCCCAAATAAAGAGTCCACAACACACCAAAGTATGGCTAGTACCCAGGTTGAAGTTGGTGACCCAATGAGTTTCATTGGGATTGCTTACAGGAATATGGGAAAGGGGTTACTTACAGAGGGAGAAATGACTCAAAGACAGCTACATCACCAAGGTCCAACCCAGCATGGGCGACAGCTCACAAAAGTTGGAAATCTGGAACACACTACACAGCCTACAGGCAGCCCAACAAGCTTTGTCCTTTTCAGGTGCTTCAGTTAGTCTAAACCCCTTCCAGGCAGCTCAGCTGGTTTCTGCTTCTTCCAGGCAGCTGGTCTGGTCTCACAGTCTTCTTTGTAGCTTAGCAGTCTGAGAGTGACTCTCAGCAGTCTTTGTTATTTATCCTGTCATTGTGGTGCCTAGTGAACCTGGTCAGTTTCAGGGACTTCCTGAAGCTTTTTTGATTTGCTTGCCTTCCTGTTTACGGAGCTTGCCTACAGGATGGAGCCTTGGAGGAAACTTACACAACACCCATCTCTGCCTAACCACCTCCCAAACACATACAATATTTCCCCCTTTATGTTGATTGTGAATCTTAAAAATGTATTCCAACTTCTCAAATGTATTATTCTCCTAATCTATAAATGTTATTTTCATGAGCACACTACCCAGTTTCTCCACCTACTTATCATTCCAACGCATACTTTGTTCCATTCACTGCTGCTTGGCATTCTTTGTTCTTGCAAAGTGCCAGTTCTCACCTTGGTATATTTGCATCTCTGTTTACCTAGCTGGAGTGGTCTCTTTACCATTGCTGCTTCTTGTCACTTAGGTCTCTGCTCAGATGTTTCTTGTTTTATAGTCACTTTGGCTGAAAGGGTCCATCATCTGCTCTCTGACAGGTCGCCTCATTTTACCATGTTTAAAGCTTGCCTGGCTACCTGTTAACTCATCAGTTAATTTATTTACTGTTTGTTGTCTACAATGAAAACAGAGACTTTTTCCTGTTCTTGCAGCCCAGATGTGGCATAGCTAGTATCTGGCATGTAACAGTAGTAAGTGCATGAATTGTTTCATATTTGTCACCATTTCCTAGAAAATGCATGCTTAAATAGCGCAAAGGCTAATGTATGCTCACTAGTTCTTTTGGGAACAATAAACATGGACTAAATGACTCATGATTTAAGATTTAAGTCATCTGGCATGGCACTCTGTAAATTGATCCTATCACTGAATAGCTGCCAAATACCTGCTTCACTTAAGTTTTGTAGTTCACCTTGAAAGCAAAGCCTGATAAGGGTATAAGTAAAATTTTAATATAAAAAAGGAAGATTAGATGTTAGGAATAAACAACCATAAAAGTGTATTTTAAGCTAGTAGCTTTACATGGTAATTACTAATAGGAAGAGCCCCATTCTCCCTTCTTTAAAATATTAACTGTGGAGTGTGAATCAGTGCAATAAGTTAAGAAAGCTAAGACATGATTCAGCAAACCAGGCTGACAGTGTATGGCTGTAATCTCTGTGCTTGTCAGCCTGATCTATGTAGTGAGTTCTAGGCCAGCAGAATGTCATGTAACTATTTTAAAACAGAGAAGAAATCATCTTCTTTAATTTCCCATCAGGAAACTACACTCCCTGGCTGGCCTGAAACTTACTATATAGACTAGGCTGGACTTGAATTCACAGAGATCCCCCTGCTCTGCCTTCTGAGTGCTGGTTTGAAGATGTGTGCCGCTGTGTCTGGCCTCTGTTGGCATCTGTGTTCCCTTATTTGTAGTTCTGTTCTAAAACTTTGGAGAATACAAAAGGAAAAGGCGAAACACCATCACTGCCCAGTCTTTAGACTAAAAGGAAAAGTATCGGCTCAGGACCCCCAACTCCAGGTTCTTAGCACAGAGGTTTATTTACCCCCAGAGGGACAGAGGACAGGGAATAAGAGACAAAGACAGGTGATGAGGATGGGGGAGAAGGGGAAGGGAACAAGGAGAGGAAGGAAGGGTGTTTGTCCTGGAGGGGACAGAGGACAGGAACCAGATGTAGCCCGTAGAAAAGTGGTGGCTTATTAAGGGAAAAGCCACGTTACAATGGGTGTTTTTTATTTTAATTGGGCATGTTAATCAGGTAAGCCAAAGGGGGCTTTTGATTGATGAACTTCAAAACATCCATAGCTAGATCTTGGCAGCCTCAGAAGGAGGAAGTGGCCAAATAAGGCAATGGGGGCTAGCTTCAGGGATGTAATCTTATGGTTTTTCAGCAAGGCAGAGGGAACGGGAGAAGGACAGGGCCAGTGGGGCCGTGGCCAGCGAGCTCCAGCTGGCCAGAGTCCCATCAAAGACTTAGCCTTTTTTTTTAAAAGAAAAAATATGAATGCATGAAGAACTTATAGAAAATTCTTCCTGGCAATGTTCATTTAGTGTCTGCATTGCGCCCATATGTGCTGACCAGTCCGTGGGTGTGCTGTGTCATAGGCTTCCCGGGAACTGGGACACTGATGCTCCTCTGAAGGGCACTTTGTTTTGTGCTAGCACGTCTCTGCAAATTTTTTTTTTCTCAAAGGCAAAACTCCAAATAAAACAGAACTTTTAATAGGCTTTTGGATTCTTTGCCTCCCTTCTGGTGTACCCTCTGAGTGGGTATTTTAAACCTCGAAGCAGGTAGACTAAAGATGATCGGGATGTGGAGTTAAAGGGAAGGAAAGGTTTGGAGAGCCATGGTGGACTGGCAGCTATACGCGAGGACACTGACCATCCGTGTCTGTGTCTTATCTTCTTTGCCCTGCGTGCCCTACCACAGTATGTGGAGCAGTGGCGGAAATGACCATGCAAATAATTGCAGGCCTAAATTTAAAAGTAATGGCTTAATTTGTTTGGTGGAGAAAGCTCAAGAAAGGATAGCAATCAGGCTGTGTCATGGTTACTGCTCACTGGTCTGATCCAGGTCTAGAGTGACAGAAAATAAACAACAGGTGAAGAAGAAAAAAAGAATAAGAAGAAATATGTGTGGGTAAGGGACTAGACAAATGGCTGTGTGGGTAAAGTGCTTATACAAGACAGAAAAGAAACTAGTAGACTTCTTTCCTCTGCTCCCCTCCCTCTCCCTCCCTCTCTCCTCCTCCTTCCTCCAGGTGGGATCCAGAGATCAAACTCAGGTGTCAGTCTTGGCTGTAAGAGCCTTTACCCCCAGAGCTGTTTTGCCAGCCCATTCTCACTTTTTCTTTCCCTTTCTTTGTCTCCATACTCCCCCCTTTTTAGTCCATTTGTGTTTGAGGGCCTTATTTTGTCACTGCGTGACCTACACTGGCCTTGAACTCCTGCCTCAGCCCCCCAAGTGCTGAGATTACAGCTGTGAATCACACATTTAACTTATATATTTAAGAGACTAGGCTGATTGTCTAGGTAAACGGAGAATGTGCAAGTAGAACTCTGTAGATAGGTTGGACAAAGGATGAAAGTCTGGGAGACACTACATGGCGGTGCTAATTGAAGCAGACTGTTTTAGACACCCAGAAGGAGATGCAGAAGGTGAAAGGAACTGGGCAAGGGGACCCAACAGAGGATCATGAGGCAAGTTAAAGTTGGAAGCACACTGTATTCAGATCACTGCAAGCCAAGGCAAGATTTTGAGGACTGCAGTGAACAGCTGAACCCAAGTCATTGGGACGGTTACAGCTCGCATTCAACGCAAGCAAGTTTAGAGCTGGCATCTATCTGCAGAGAAGGCAGGAGGATAATCAGGCTGAACAGAACAAAGCCTAAGAGAAAGGCAGTAGATTATCCTCTCCAGAAATTTAGCAGGCAGACAAGAGAGGGGTGTGGGCATATTTCCTTATAGACACTCAACATTAAGGAAACAGCAAGGTAACATATGTGCACCCCATGCCAGTGTCAGATCTGTCCCGTGGTATAGTCTATACTCTATAGCCAGCAGATGCTGGTAGAGACTGCAAAGGTGGCTCAGCGGGAAAGGATGCTGATGATCTGAGGTTAGTCCCTGGATCTGCATGGTAGGAGGGGAGAGCTGACTCCTCTCCACATGTGCCCAGTGCATAAGTAAGTAAACAGACCCTGGTGACCTCCTAAAGCATTAGTTGGGACGTGGGGAAGGTGGAGGGTGGCAGCGGGGAGACCTGCACAGAGGCAGACATCCTCAGCAGGTTTGCTGAGAGTTTTGTTCTGTGCCAGGCACTCCCAGGAGAAATGGGACAGAGGGAGGCAGAGATGAAGGTGTTTTCCTGACAGCATGTGGGATAGCTCTCGCCTGGAGCACTCAGTGGCCGGGAGAGCAGGGATGGCCTCACTGAGTTGAGTCTGAAGTTGGCCTGAGTGAGCCAGAATGGGGAAATGGGAACTTTCAACTGCAGGACACACTTAAAGACAACACAGGGCATGGGGACTGCCTTCCTGAGGGCCTGTGGATTCTCCCCGTGACTGCCTTGGATGTGGAGAGCTCAGGAGAGAGTGATGTTATAGAGGAGATTCCTGAAAGGTAGTCATTGGCCCACAGAGGTAGCCACCCCGTGATGTGGAAACATCATGGATGTCACCAGCACACTAGTGGTTAGGAAAAAAATTCCAACCAAATTAATGAAGTAAGTACATTTTCACAATCCATAGTGTTCATGTGAAGGACCTTTCCCCTGTGATCAGGAGAATGCAAAAGCCTTCCCAGGTCCCTGTAGTCTGGTGTCACCGTGGTCATGAGACTAGGCATGAGATCAAAGATACATGTGACTAAAGTTCTGTTCCACGGAGTTTAAAGAAACTAGCTGAGCCTTGACTTTTAGTCCCACTTGACATTAGACCCTTTTAAAAAAGAGTTTTTGTTTTGGATAATGTTGGTGATGGTGGTGGTATATGTCCATGAGTCCAGGTGCTATGGAGTTAAGAGGGGGACTGAGCTCCCCTATGCTGGAGTTACAGGTGGCTCCAAGTCACCACATAGGTCCTGCGAACTGAACTTGGTCCTCTGGAAAAGCAGCAAGTGCTTATACTCAATGAGCCATCTCTCCAGACCCCTGGGACAGACGAACTATGTGCCTGCCTTCTTTCCTTCATAACAAGCCACTTCACTTTTCCTCCCCCTGAGACCGGGTTTCTCTGTGTAGCCCTGGCTGCCCTGGTATTTGCTTTGTAGACCAGGCTGGCCTCACACTCACAGAGATCTCCCTGCCTCTGCCTCCCCGAGTGCTGGGATTACACACATGTGCTACCACATATGGCATCGCCACTTCACTTTTAGTATTATGCTTAGGCCCAGCATTCTCTAAGATCTTTTCCAAGTTCTCTTTGTCTTGGTCTTTTTTTTCTGAGATTATATTTATTATATTACTCTACTGTTATACAGATATTTTAAAGGTACGTTTTCTTATTGCTCAAACAAATAAAGGCAAGTAGTTAGTATATGAAAAGTAATTAGATTTTGTAAAATGATCTATCAGAAGTAAGTCTCTTGGGGTCGGATGGAAGGGGAGGAGGTCCTCCCCCGAAGGTAGACTTGGAGGGGGCGGGGAGGAGATGAGGGAGGAATGGGAAGAGTGGGAGGGAATGAGGGAGAAGGCTATGCCTGGGATGCAAAGTACCTAACCTGTAATTGATATAAAAATAAATAAATTACATTTAAAAAAAGAAGTCTCTAAGAAGCTAATTGTTTTTTAAAGCATTATAGTAAACTTATAATAAACATGTTGTATCAGCAACATTCTAAAAAATAAACCACTTTATAGCATATGCAATGAAAATCCTACAACTTCTTATGAAACCATTTCCTTTCTACTTATGATGCATAATTTCTTTCCGTCATCAAATGTAAGCATTTATCACTGGAAACAAGTTTTATTATGTGAACTATTTATCCAAAGCAGAAAGTGGCATGATTATTTTTAGATGCATTTTGCAACAAAGTGAACCCTTTCATCGTCTTTTTTTTTCTTGCTATGTACTCAGCTTTTTTTTTTATATTAATCACAGGTTATGTACTTTGTATCCCAGCCGTATGTCTTAGTCTTCTATTGCTTTGAAAAGACATCATGACCAAGGTAACTTATAAACAAAAACACTTAACTGGGGTTCGCTTGCAGTGTTAGAGGGTGAGCTCATGATTGTCACTGGTCAGGAGCAGTGTGGCAGACAGGTGCTGGAGCAGAGGCTGAGAGCACAAACGAGAGGCAGAGAGGCAGGGGAAACAGTCGGTCCCAGCTTAGTGTGGCCTTTAAGAAAGACGCAGGAAATGAGATTTCTAAACATAAGACAGAAATGGTTAGGAGCGGTTTTATAATGTTTTACAATGGGGTGCCGTTTCCCCAGGATAAATAGCAGGAAGCAAGAGAAGATGTCTCCTAAACCTGGGGAACACGCTCTCAATGGCAGAGGACTGGGGGAGCTCTGTGACATCCAAGGGCTGTGCTTGAGCTTAAGGCAGTGTTTGTACGTCTCTGATTACAAGTTTGTGAATAGATTCGTATTTTCAGGAACCTGTGGGATTGGAAGCTGTGGGGGTGGTGTGACATTTGACAAAGAGTGGCAAAGGAGCCTGTCATCCTCATGTCTGGGTAGATGTGCCCACAGCTGCCATCTGGAAATGAGAAGCAATCCAGAGAAGGGCTGGTTAGAGTCAGACAGTCTACACCACACTGGGTTTGCTCTGACTTGGGAGCTAACTCTTATAAGTTCTCTGGGTTCCTTTGGATGTTTTAACCCATAAAGTCAGGAGGCAGTTAGAAGAAAAGGCCCAGCATCCAGGAGCAACATCAGCTCATATGGAGCACTTCAGCATCTGTGCTCAGCTGCCTCTGCCTGTTTCTGTTCACTACCAGTTGGTATCATGGCCAGGCTGGGTGGAGTGAGGAGATAAAGGTGATTTCTTCCACTGTCATTGTGGGGCTGCAGCACCAGGTTGTGGACAAGATGGAGGGTGCACTGTTCACATGAGCCAGGGTTCCCAGGTCTCCTTTCTTTAGCAGGGACAGAAATCAGGAAGAAGTCTTGCCTTGTTTGTAACACAGAATTTCCCGATTCTCTGGCTTTCTCTTTCTCCTTTGAGCATACAACAAACTATTTGGGAGTAGCCCCCACAGTTTGCTCATTCTATGTTCATGGCTTCCCCATGTATTATGGAGGAAAAAAAAAACAGAAAAGATGCCACAACAAGAGCCAAGGCTGTGTACATACACAGTCCAGTTCTCCATCTCCTCCAGTTACCACTATCCTTACCCCTCCCTTTAAACATGTGTTTTCTCCATAAAATTTGCTGCTTGATGCTTGCTGAGATGGCTTAGTGGGAAAGACAGTTGTCCCCAATGTCCCTGGCAGCTTCAGTGGGACCCACATGGTGGAAGGAGAGAACTTACTCCCACAAGTTGTCCTGTAGCCTCCACATGTGTATTTGCATGCACATGTGTGTGTGCGCGCACACACACACACACAGAGGAAATATAATTATTTAAAATTGAAAACAATTGGTGTTTGGACGTTAATTCAGCACAATTTACCTATCGGGAAGAAAGTCATATTCTATGTGGGAGAATTTGAATTATTTCATGTTGTCCAAATCTGGAGGTTCACCATAGGGCAGATGTGCTCTAGGGAAGTTTTCCTTGTTTGGTTAAAGGAAAGTGGGTATTGGGGTTTCCTGCTACCCCAGATAAGGATGGGATCCTGGGGTTCATCTTCCCACCTGCTTCACTGAGAGCTTGGCCAGCCTACAGAGGACACCTGGCTGTTTCAAGGTGACTTACTTTCACCATCAGGAAGATGTGTTCCTTCTCTGTGGTGTTATGGAAACTGAAGGTTGGTGTTTGGAAGGGCCTTGGAAATGACCCAGCTGCCGGGAGCACTCCATCTCCTGGAAGGTCCCAGGACCAGGAGGAGGCAAGTGCAGAATGACACATTGTCTTAGTCTCACGAAGAGCACACTTGCGGGAAATGATATAAGTTTACTGTATCTGCTAGTAATCCTGTGATGCCATCCCCAACAAAAAGCATGTGACTACTTGTAAGCAAGGGAAATTGGATTCTGCTCGGCAAAATCAGGCTGTAATCGTCCTGATCCAATAATGTGGCCCTGCCGGGTGGCGTCATCAGCCCTGAGATACAGAGAGGAGGAGGGAGGGTGGGCACTCTGGGAGGCTACTGCTCAGCTCTCCAGATGCTTGAGCCAATGAAAAATTCATGCGGCAATGCTTTATAGCCAGTGTCTAATTCCACTGCTGGGTCACGAGCTGGTCTGAGCCATCAATAGAATTCATCATCTTGAAGGGAACTAGCCATGCAGTGTTTATGAGAATGGGGTGGTGCTTCAAGCCAAGACCAGTTTCTGGGTTCTTAATCTGTGTAACCTTTAGAAGTACAGAACTTGGGAGGGAATGAGGGAGGGGGCTACGCCTGGGATTCAAAGTACCTAACCTGTGATTGAGATAAAAATAAATAAATTAAATATAAAAAAAAGAAGTACAGAACTTACTTTGAAAATGGACTTGGTAAAAAGAAAAAAAAAATCTTCCCTGGATTTCAAAAGTCTTTCAGACATTATGGAGGGGAAGAAGAGGAGGCATCGTGTGTGACCATTGGAAAAAGCCAGCCCAAGAATTATTTTTTGTTTCAGTCTTTGGCAGTCTTTTTTTGTTTTTAATGTGCTTTCTTTTTACCAAGTCTAGAATTTTAAAAAATGACCCATGTTCAATCCCCCCAGACACAATTGGAAATACATGAGAGTGAAATTATATAAAATTATAATCAGAGCCATAGGTTGTGTCAGTAAGTCCCAGGTTTGATGGTCAAAACTTTTAAGAGCTCAGAAACACTGAGCTGCATCTCATGGCTCTCTCTACCCAGGCAATGTCTCAAGGCAGAGAGAGCCATGGTGGAAATCAGAATAAACTGTGAGTATGTGTGTGTGTGTGTGCGCGCGCACACACACACACACACACGCTGGGCTCAACACCACCTCAGGGCTTCAGAGTCTGTTAGGTGTCTGCTCTGTCACGCCCTCCACAGTTGTTTCTGTGTGATGAAGCCAAGCTCAGGACCTCCAGATGGAGAGTCCTGGAAATTCAGCAGTGAGAGGATCGCCAGGGAGGAGTGGGGCTTCATCCTGGCCCTGGTGGTGGTGTCGGAGAAGAGGCCCCGCCCCAGGCCAACCGGAGCCTTCCTCTATTCACGCACATATCTGTACACAACAAATACAGAAACGGCTGGGATATAGCGGCTTGGAAGGCTGTCTGGACTGTAAGTTTTAAGTGGAATGGTTATGAAATTAATTGGTAAAATGTGAGCTGTCAACTAAAACTCAGTATTTTAATTTTTTTTCCAGACTAAAGCTATCTTCCTTCTGTTTTCTTCCCAGCATTGGAATCGCCCTGCAGAGTTCACTGGGAGGTAAGGAAAGTTCTTCCGGGCACCAAAGCTCATTCATCTACCAGTGAGCACCAGGAGAGCGGCCAGAGCCACTGTCTGAGGCAGATCACACAGGATGTCCTTCTGCCTGACCCAGATCCCCAGGGTGGCCCGTCTCCCAGCATTCCCTGTGAGTACCTCCAGCCTGGGTACATCAGTTAGCCTGGACAGAACACTGCATTCCCAGCTGCCTCCTTCAGAAACAAGGAGCTGCTTGAACTGTTGGGAAAGGGTGACGAAAACCACAGAAGTGGACCCCAAAGCTGACTCTGAAAGCAAAGGGCAGGGAACACTGTGGGGAGAAACAGTTGTGTCAGACAGAGGCCTCAAACCTGGTGCTCATACAAGCTGACAGTGCAGCTTGGGAAGCCCAGCTAGCTTCTCTAGAGCCTCTGTAAAATGAGAACAGGAATACTTAATTTTCACTTTTATTTAAGGATTAAATTTATAGGAAAGAATTTTACAAATATAAGCATGCTGACTGATTATGAAATGATCGTGAGTTCACATCTCTGACAAAACTGCCCACACGGCCTGCGGATCCCGAGCTTCCCTGAATTGCCAATGAAAGCATATGCCCTGCAAAGTGCAGCATAGCATGTATGTGTGGCATAGCATGTGTGAGTGCGTGTGCCTGTGTGTGGTATATTTGTATGTTCATGTGTCCGTGCATGTGTGTGGTGTGTTTGTTTACTCGTGTGTACATGTGTTTGTATGTATGTGAGTGTGTATGTGCGCGTGCATATGTGCAGACCAGAGGAGGAAATCCTCTCTGTCTTATTCTCTAGAGACATTCTCTTCTCCATCCTGAGGTCACAGGATTGGGACCCAGTCTAGCTGGCGTGTCTATACCTCTTTCTTTCTGTGGGGACACACACATGTGCATGCGGAGGTCAGAGAATGGCTGGCAGGAGTCTGGTCTCTCCTGCTGCTGGAAAGGTTAGTGGTAGCATCTGTAGGGCCATCGCTGTTAGCCGGAAGCCTGGCCTTTTTGTTTAGATGCAGGAGATCTGAATTCCGGCCCTTTGCTCGAACAATGAGCACATGTACTCACTGAGTAGCCATCACCCAGCCTGCTACATACCTGGGGTCTCATTGTGTAGCCCTGGTTGGCCTGGAACTGGCCGTATAGACCAGGCCGGCCTTGAACTTATGGAGACCTCCAAGTCTCTGAACCTAAAGTGCTGGGACCGACGTCACATACTATCATGACACCTCTACATGGCCTTCTATCATTTGGTCATACATGACCACTGTCACAGCTCAGGGGGACAGTATGAGCTCCTTGGCCTCAGGAAGCTGGAAGCCGGCAGCTCAGGCTTTCCCAGGAGTCTGACTGACAGCTTTGCTCTACAGAGCCCAAGCCGTGAGCCCCAGCCTACGGTGAAGCCCCAGGGCCAATACTGTGAGAGTGAACAGAACCTCCCTCCCATACCCATCCTTCCTCCCTGCCACTCTGTGCCCCCCCCCAACAGAATTTCCAGATTAGCCTGGATTGGCCTGGGCTCCTGCCTCTACCATGCCGATTTTCTCGAATTTGTTTCCGGGGGACCCTTGGGCCTTTGCTCTCCTCTGTCACTCCCTTGTGTAATAAGGCCTGGGGGCCAGTGCTGTGATGGATGGGCATCCTCGGGCAGATAGGCAGTGACTGAAGCCAGCCGTGTGGCCTCCGCTTGCTCCGACGCCCACAGGGTGAGCCCACATGTCCCAGCGCTGAGCAGCAGTTCCTGGCAGCAACAAGGCCTCTGTTCATGCCACGGCCTATCAAGTGGCTACACTTTCATTTGGCTGCTACTTGGTTGGCCTGTGCACCACACTGCCCCAACCCCTCCATTTTGTGGATTTTCTTCCAGGAAAAATTGTGTGTAAGGATGAAATTGTACAAATCTTCCATGAAGCAGTTTCAAGATGAATAATGAAGCATCGCTGCATGTTTCAGCAGGGAAACATCTGTCCACGTGATGGTTTACAGGAGGCACCCATTGCAGCAGCCTATGACCTCAGTGCCTGAACCCTCGGCTGGAGAGCAGGGTCAATTTCACTTTAAAATTTACATTCATTTAAGTGTGTGCATGTATACGTGTGTGTGTGAGAGAGAGAGAGAGAGAGAGAGAGAACTTGTAAAACCCAGGGTCTCTTCTTCTGCTGTGTGAGTTCAGAGACTGAACTCGGGCTGTCTGCCTTGGCGGCTTGGTGGCAAGCGCCTTTACCTGCTGAGCTGTGTCATGGTCCTCACATCACATATTAAAAACATTTGTTTTTATTCTATGCTCATGAGTGTTTGCCTGCAAGCGTGTGATTGTGTGCACAACCTGTGCCTGTCACCCACAGAAGGCAGAGGAGGGGATTAGATACATTGAGCAGGAGACAGGTGTGAGCTGGGAATGGAGTCCAGGACCACCTGTCCATCATCTTTGCCCACCTGTCCACCACTGGCCCCCTATCCATTATTTCCCACCTGTCCATCATCATTGCCTACCTGTCCATCATTGCCTAACCACATTGCATTTTACGTCCTGGGCCTTTGCTGGGTTTGCGTTCTTTTCTGGACTATGTTCCCCTGGTTTTGCAATTCACTCTCGTTGACCAGGTTGGGTGAGTCCAAATGCCTCAGCCTTCCTGCCTCTGATGGCCACACAGGACCCACACAGAGTTCCATGGTTCTGGAGTACAGGCCACTGGGTATAGACCTTTTCTCCCACTTGACCCCATTGTCTCTAGGGCCTGGCAAAGTGTGTGACCTACAGTGTGCGGAATCATGCTAAAATGAAGTGGAAAGTGAATAGAGTACAAAGGTGGAGGAGCTAGAGGTGGAGGGAGGAGAGGGAAGAGGGCTCAGAGGAAGGATGGGGGCGTGGCTTCCTGTTGCAGTGCAGGGAGAGATGGCTGACTGGCCTGCTCCTCATTCCTTCCTCCTTTGGCTAAACGCTTCAGTTGTCTCAGCCCTCATTCCCATATCAGCCTCGTTTCCATCCTTTTAATCATCTGGTCCTTCACACCCTTCCTGTGAGGCCAGGCTTTTCCTGTTGGGAGGGTGGGCAGGCGGGAGCAGGAGCATTGCCTGGAGAGGACGTCTGAGAGATGCTACATCCCAGCAAAGTTGGTGCCTTCAGATATGAGAAGATTAGGGGGAGCCAAGCTGAACACCCCCAATTTCTAGCTCCTTCATCTACAACAGTCCCATGAGGTGCTATTGTTGACCTTCCTTGTTGACAGCAGAAACCTGTGCCACCCCTGTTCTCCATAGGAGGCTTCCTGGGCAAGGGTCTGGTTCCCTTCAGGCGTCAGCAGCCCAGCACATGCCAGCTATGCTCACTGACCTGGCCGTTGGTGGGTCAGTCAGTCAATGAGATTCTGTTGAGGGGTGGGCCCTGTTGTGGCTGAAGTAGACTCCAGAAAGCAAGAGCCCTGTGCATGGACTGGGGCAGGTCAGTGCAGAGGTTCACACATTCAAAGCTTCAGACCGGCATGGAGCCTGTCCTAGAGCAAGGGCAGTCAGCAGCTGCACTTCCTGCATCCTCTAAAAGAGGCCTTCCCCTCTGGCACTGCCCAGAGGCCAGGGAGTAAACTGCTTGGAAGAGGTTGGTGACAGGAATACTTGACCACATCCAGGTCTCTGTTGGTGGCAGCTGGCCCAGGACCACGGACTTACCATGAGAGCTGTTGGAAACTGGATTAGAATCTGGCCCAAGCTCAAAGCCTGGTAGCCATGGCCTGAGCCTTGGGGAAATCACCGGTGTGCCTCAGCTGCTGCATTGTCAAGTAGGGACAGGAGTGCCTGCCTCAGAACTGGCTGAGAATCAGCTGGTGGCCACCTTTGAAAAGAAACAGCAGGGGGGTTGATCACCAAGGAGAGGAAGCAGGCACTGACTAGAGCCCAGAGGGCACAGCTGTGTTCAGCGGTACTTGCTGCCTGCTGGCCCTAGGCTCAAAGCCTCACAGCTCCCAAATTACAGGCTTATCCTGGGTCCACAGACAGGGAAGAGGGAGCCTAAAGAAATTAAGACATCTGTCTGAGGTTGCCTGAAGCCAGGATTGAACCCTAAATACCTGCCACCAAAACAAGCCCTGCACTCCCATCCCCCATCCCCTGTCCTCAGTGCTGCCAAAGAGGGCTGAAGAGCCAGGATCTGTTCATTAGGGCTCGAGGCAGAAACCCTCTTCCCTCTCGGTGATTCCACACTCCTGTCTCTAAAATGCTGATGAGTTGCCAACTCCAAACAGCTGTGATTACGTGTCCTATGGCCCTCCCATTCTCCAGAACTCAGCAGGGGACGCTTTAGGAACTTGGGACACCTCTGAGCTTCAGCTGAACTGTTGGAACAGTTCAGTGGTAAATGGCTATGAGGAAGAAATCCATGCTGCTTCCCTGGAATGTCATCAGAGCCCTGTGGGAGAAGCCTTCAGGCTGATATCCTCCCCTACCCACCCCGCTCCCCCCACCCCCGTCCCGTCCATCCTGGGTCTGACTCCCTCCTGGGTTGAGGCCAGACAAGCATAGGTGGGGAAGGAGGGAAAACTGTGCCCATCTAGGGAGAAAGTGAGTTTGCTTAACTGTCACTGGGTGGGAGCGGGGGTGGGGGAGGGGTCCAGAATTATCTCTGTTTGCCACCTTGTATCCCGGGAGACTTGAGCTTACCCTCCCAGTGATGGACCAGGCAACAGATATTTCAGAGCCTGCAGGAAATTTCTTGTTCTGACTGAGACAGAAGATGTCAAAACAAAAACCTAAAGAGAGAAAGAGAGATCTAGGTGCTACGGTTATTGTGGGGTTGTTCTTTTCTCTTGATAGTCATACAACACTGTTTCTGTGAGAAGCCTGAAGGATTAGTCACAGATGTGGCTACTGAAAAGAGCACATGTGGGAAGCACCTTCCAGGGGCAGACAGCCATCGCTTTAGAAATACCTGCAACTCTCCAAGCTCCCGGCGCGGTCTAGGGGCAGTGTGAGAAGTGTGAGGAAGCAGACATAAGATGAACCACTCCGCTGAACGTCAAAAGAAGCCTAAGCGTAAGCGACTTCTGTGGAGTGGAGTTGCATCTCCTATGATGCCCACTCCCTGCTCTCTCCATGATGGACATAATCTGATCTCTCTCATGTGCCTGTGACTCCCTGCTCTAACCTGGATTCCATCATAATGTTAGAACTGCATTAGCAGCATGCGTGTTGGACAGGAGGGGTCTGAGAACTGTGCTGCTTAACCAGAAGTTTGGAAGGGAAGGCCTCTCTGAAAACTCGGAGAAGAGCATGCTGGGGCTGAAGAGAGCCAACTGGTGAAGAGCTCTGCTCGTGTTGGTCACTCTTCTGTTGCTGCGATAAAATATCTTGACAGAAGAACACAAGGACTCAGGGAAGCTGGGTTGGTTTTGGCATGTGTTCTATTGGAACAGGACTATCATGACTCGGAAGGCATGGCCATAGAGAAAACATGGCAGCAGGAGCAGGAAGCTGGCTGACCACACACTCGGGAGGAGGGGCCAGGCTTATCAACGTCAGAGCAAGCTGTCAGAGCTCACCCTCAGTGATGCACATCCTCCAGCAAGACTCAACCTCTTAAATGTTCCAGAACCTCCCCAGATAGCACCGACACCCAGAGACCCAATGTGCAACTGTGAGGCTGCAGAGGGCATTTCTCGTCTAAGCCGTTGCAGCTATTCCAGGGACCCAGGATTGATTCCTAGCTCCCATAGGCTGCTCACAGCCACCTGTAACTCCAGATCAGGGAGACCTGGTACCTCAGGTCTCCATAGGCACCTGCACTTACACACACAAGCCTACACACACACATAGTTAAAATATTAAATATATTTTAAGTGCTTGCACACCTGCCTCATGTTCCATGCACTCTCATGGATCGACAGCCTCTCAAGAGTCATTAGGGAATCAGGTCCGACATTGAACTGTACAGATGTGTACACCTGAGAGCTGGCTACCAGGGTGAGTGAGAGGGCAGGCAAGCCATCGAAAGTTAACACATAGCTGTCCTCACTGCTGCCTGCTTTCCTCATGTAATGCAGACACCTCACACCCCACAGCCTGGGCACAGCACTGGAGAGGCTCACACATTGGCCCTGGTCCAGCCTCGCTCCGGCACGGCTCTGTGGTCTGCTGCAGGCTCACACTGAATAGGGTTGAGTGCTGTCAGGCACCCTTCACTTCACTTTCACAGCAGGCCCAAAGGAACTATTCACAATCTTTTTCTTGTTTTGTCTTCAGGAATTAAGCAAGTCTCCTGGTGATATACCATTTATTGGCCATTCACCGGGGCCAAGGCATCATGTTGAGTTTGATATTAAATTCATTTTGTGGTCAAAAAGCCATATTTTATAACTAAGGAAATTGAAGCTGAGAGAATGTTCACTCGTGGTATAGAGTTACTAACCCTGGTTTCTGCAATTCCAAACCCTTTGATGAGACTCAGTGTGTTCTACCTTGTCCCTAACAGCCTTGCGGCATACACAGTGACCATTGCCTAGGACTAGGGGGTTTGGTTAGCAGAGTCAAACATTCACTTATTTTTTATGTATACGGAGATTTGCCTGTATATGTCTGTGCCATATGCATGCCTGGTACCTAATGAGGTTAGAAGAGAACAGAGATGCCCTGGAACTGGAGTTATGGACAGTCTGGGAACTGAACTTGGGTCCTCTGCAAGAGCAGCTATTGCTCTTAATCACTGAGCCATCTCTCCAGCCCTAGTTAGCGAAAGTCTAAAAATATGTTAATGTTCAGGACACAGGCTCTAGTGGAGTAGATTAAGAGCACAGGAGACATCAAACTTACCTGATTTTCCTGGGGCTGTGCTCTCATATCTCCTGGGTTTTCTGTGGAAAAGCTGCACTAAATCCCCCACACTGCACTGTAATATCCCATTACAATATGACTGCCAGACCTCCTATCAACAGTCTTAGTCTGAAATGCCTTGCTTTGAGCAGCAGAATTTATTGGAAGGAATTTATTGGAAGTGATGTTGCATTTAGCTTTTGTCATGTTACCCTGAAAGCACCCCTGTCAATGCTGGTGGAAGATGGGAGCGCTCAGGAGAACCAAAACATCCCAGCCAGCATCAAGCACCACATGCCAAGAAGGCCTCTGTGTTTGCAGCCTAGCTGCCAGCTCTGCATGGCATGCAGGGGACACTAGGTGATGCCACAGAGGAGCCCTGGCAACCATGATTCTATTCTGCAAAAGCCATAGGTCTTCCCAAATCCCACTGTGCCCACTAATAAAGAAACTACAAAGCCAGCAAGCTGAAAAGACGAAGAAAGTAAATATGCCAACCACTGGTCAAGAGAGACTTTGACAGTTAGGTGGGTAAGGGCCCAGCCGCTGACTACAGCTGAGGAAGTTATGATACATGCTTCTGAGAGGGGAAATGATAAGAAGCCCTGGGTTTGATTGACCTCTCAGACCTGGGATGGTGGTGCACACCTGCAATCCCAGCACTCGAGAGGGGAGCAGGAAAATCAGAAGTTCAGTACCATCTGTACTGCATAGTGAGTTAAGGCCAGTGTGAGATACCAAAAGAACACACACACATACATGTGCGCCTGAAACTACAGTTTTATGCTAAGAGAGTGCATGGTTTCTAGATAGCTGGTTCCACTTCACCTCAGTGACAGCCCCAGTAAGTCACCCACTGGCTGAGCAGCAGTTTCTCTGTCCCACCCAAGCAAGATGAGGATTAAATATAATTTCTTACAGGGCCTGGCACAGAATATGAACCCAGCAAATCATGGGCATTCTGACTCTTAAGATTTGTTGGAAATTCCGGGAGGAGTCAAAACATATTCCCCTATCTTGAGTTTGGAAGGAGTCAAGGAAGCCTCACTAAAGAGGAGGAAGAAGGGGGTTGTGAAGCGCCTGCTTAAATGCCACACTGTGTCATCAGTAAGTTCCAGTGTTATAAAGTTAGCGATATTCTGTTGCCTGCCGCCCCTCCTTCCTTATCTTCTTCTTACTTGGCTTTCAGAGTGGTTACCAGAAGCTGCATCATGGTGGAGTGGCTTTTCACACAAAGGCCTGATTCATTCCCCAGCATGCCTGCAGGTTTTCCTTCCGACACAATGACCTTACACAACAAGCTGCCCAAGCATGGGCATCGCGTGCAGAGTCCTGCGTCAGGCAAAGCTGAGGGCTAGATCAGGCAGAGAGGTCCTGTCCTGACCTCCCACAGGCCTGGGCTTCAAGCAGCCCCGAGGATTCTGAGCCCCATTGAGCTGCCCTCTGTGGGGCCGGAGGCCCAGTGCTGAGCTGGTTTAAGTCTTTGTGCGTAGGTCTTCACCCAGTGTACTGAATAGGGAGTCTGAGGGCTGTCCTCTAAGATGCTAGAGCCACAGTTTGTGGTGTGGGACTTAAGCTGAACTGAACTTTGTCTTTTCTGTGCATTTCCAGTTGTCCACAGCAACCACATGTTTATTCCCTCTGCAGTTTTGGTTAAGATCAGAATGTAGCCAGGTGTGGTGGTGCATGCCTTTAATCCTGGCGTAGGGAAACAGAGTAAAGCAGATCTCTGTGAGTTTGAGACCAGGTTCCAGGACAGCTAGGTCTGTGTAGAGAGACCCTGTCTCTTCCTTTTCCTCTTCCTCCTTATCATCACCTTTATCATCATCATCTTTGTCATCATCATCATCATCATCATCTTTATTATCTTCATTATCAGCAGCAGCAGAAGCAGCATAATACAATGACCAAAAGGCACAGAACCCATGAAAGAAAGGAAACTCCCGGGGCTCCTAAAATAGGTTACCTTCAGCTGAGAGATTTGTCCCTCTGGCCCCAGAGGTCTTAGGAAGACACTTGGGGCAACTGACAACCAGAGCCTGGGTATTTGAGTCCCTATCTCACAAGGCACTCATATCCATCTGCCTCTAACTGTATAAAGTTCTGTAAATAGAAGCAGAGGGTGCTCCCAAAATGCTGCTGCTCAGAGTGAAATTGTGAGAGCCAGTCAGCCAGCTCCTGATCCTGATGAGAAGACCTCACAAGCTGGAGCCCAGGCATCGGCTGTGCAGTTGCAGCTGCTGCAACAGCGATAGCAGAACGGAGAGCAGGATGGAGGCCCCGTGGAGCCCAGCTCCCTCCACACCCCCGGCACCCTCCCCCTGACTGGGCCCTCACATGACACGGAGGCCCAGCGGGGCAGCCACGGGCACACCTGTGGCTGAAATGCAGAAATTCTAACGAAAAGCTGCTTTTTATTTCTGGAGGTCTTCAAAGTCACCCATACCTTGCTGACAATCCCCACCTTTCACCTTTGGGTTCTTTTGGGAACCCAAAGAGGAGCCATGGCTAGGGCAATGGGCAGGAAGGGCAGCTGGGTCTGGAGAAGATGAACACACACTGAGGCGAACAAGAGCCCCTGGCAGGCAACAGGCGTGAAGAAAAGAACAAGCATGTCCACTCCAGGCCTAAGGGTGAAGTTCTGATCCCAGTTAGTGACCGTGAGACACACATAGGGCAAGTCATCGCAGACAGGGAGGAAGGCTCCACCAGATGGTTGAGATGTTTGTACAACCAGAATCTAACTTAATCCCTACGGACACTGTGGGAGCCACAGCGGAACTCGGCCCTCCCTCCCTCCTGTGCTTGCCCTGTCTCTCTTCCCCATGCACTGCTGTTTGCTGTGGTTTCTGAGATGGGTGCCCTGTGCACCCACCATCACCGACATCAAGGACTTTGCTCTGCATTTCTCTGGACCTGCTCCATTTTGCAGAAAGGAAACTCAGGCTCCTCAAAACTCAGGACTTGTTCAAGGTCTCATTGTGAATGAGCATCTGGGATGGGCTCTGGGTCACTGCTGACCCCAGCCATGGCTCACGCTCCTGAAGAGCCCTTTCTCAGTGCTATGTCATGAGAGAGGTACACAGGGGCCAGCCACAGCACTGACCATGTTGTTAGGGTGATGGGGCAAGAAGGGAGGGCAGAGCCTGGAGAGGACTGAATGCAGACTGAAAGCAGCAACAGCCCCTGCCAGGCAACAGGCGTGAAGGAGGGACAAGTATGTTCCGATGAGATCTTGGGCCAGTCATTCACTCGAGCCTCAGTTTCTTCTCTGTAAAATGGGAGCAATATCTCATAGAGTTGTCATGAGGGTTAACTGAACTAGGGCTTTTGGAGGGAGAACTTAGCAGAGCTATTGATCTGTAATGTGTGTGTGTGCAAGTATATGTGGATGTTGTATATATATTTATGTATATATATGTATACATGTGTATGTATGTGCATGTACATGTGTATGTGTTTCTATGTTTGTGCATAATGTGTATATATGTATATATGTGTATATATAATGTGGGAGGGGACCTCTTTGTGGTGCTGGAACCCTCTTCCGTGTCAACTGTCTTTGCTGGTTCTTCCAAATGGTCCTTCGGGACTGGAAAATCTCAATTTTAGATATTCAAACGGAATAAAATACATTACAGTCCTCGGCTGTATTCATTCTCAAAAAGCTTTTCTCTATGAGGAAGGCCCACGGCTTAATCCAATTCGTCTCATTTGCTGTCTAGGACAGTCACAGACAGAAACCCTGCCACTCAGGCCCTGGTGGACTGCGCTTCATATAGGATGATCCACTCGCCTACCCTAGGAAATGACAGGGCAGACCAAGAAGACACAAGAGCCTCACAGGAGCTGGGGGAGGGGCAACCCTGGACGTGGCCACTCCCTCCCCCCAAATTCCACAGTCTGGAAGGCAGTGGATCTGGAGGCAGGGGCCAGGAATAAAGACATGGAAGGAAGGGAAATGGGCCTAGTGAATGGGAAGTTGCTGCCAAAAACTCACTTCTGCATGGAGTTCCCAGAATACCCCTCCCAGCTGTGAGCTGCAGTTCCTGAGAAAAGCCGCCTCCATGAAGAGTCTGCAGACACACTTACTGGCTAGAATATTGTGGTTTTAGAGAGTTGAGATGCTGCGGCTCCAAGGTCAAAGTCACTTGGGGCTGTCTTTAGTTCCCTTAGCAGTCAGTTGTCAGCCACCTGAGTCTGGCTACTGTAACACAAACCTCTGGAATGTAATGCAGAGCCAGCTAAGAATGTCGTTCCATGACAGTTAACCGCCTCGCCCGCCTCTGCTGGAGCCCGCCCGCTGTTGTCCCCATCGGTGTGTCTGTTAAGTGTAGTGATTTACGACTATTTGTGTGTGGTGACTGCACAACCAGCACATGAGAGGTGGGGACAGTTTATTGAGTTCAGAGATAGTCTGGGCTACAGGAGATCCCCTCCATCCCGTCCCCCCAACAAAGAAAACATGTTCGTGTAACCATGTCCATGGTAGAACAATCCATGTTCCCGGGCTCGTGTTTGGCTCAGAATACGTTCCCTTTGGAGTGACTGCTGCGCTGCAGATTAACACCACAAGCTCCCTTTGGGGCCCTGGAATGTGGGGACAGTTGGGACATGGCTTCTCATCTGGCCGGGCCCAGAGGCAACCCAGAGCCTGTGTCACTGTCTCTAATCTGGCTCTGCTCAGGCAGTTTCCTAAGTACTCTGCACTGGGGCCTGGGTTGGCGTTGGGGAGAATGGAGGTGGGGGGCAGCTGAGAGAGTGTCCAGAAGGAGTGTTTCTCTTTGCTCTTCCACCCCTCCACACAAGTTCCAGACCCCAGCTCTGTCTTTGTTCCCTGTGGTCCCACCTCCTGGTGCTCTGTGTTGCCTTTCAGTGTAGCCCATTACAACCTGCTCCTCCACCTGCATGCCTCCATTTCCAGGTCACTGTACTGCTTCCTCCAGGCCACTTCCTCCAGGCATCCATCAAGTTGGAACCTGCAGCCTGCTCTTAAAGCTGTAGATGTGAACAAGTGACTTTAGGTCCATCTCTCTGTTCATAAAATGAAGATGATGACACACTCCCAAGGACACACCATGAGAAACTCGGGGCACCAAGCCTGGCCAAGAGGCCCTCTGTCCTACTACTCCCAGATGTGAGGCCACCATGTGGAGATTCACACAGGTGTGGGTTTTCTTTGGTGAAGCATCTTCCTCGTGTCTGCATCCAAGCTGTACGTGTGCTTTCCCCCTTCAGGAACCAGCCGGAAAGCATGGCTTGCCATCTCCCACATTCCACACTTGGATTCTTCCTCCTGGGAATTTCATCTCCAGGCTCTTGTGCAAGCTCCTTCTTTCTAAAGGTCATATCTGCTGTTTGTGTGGTGTGAGTTCTCCCTCCCTGTGCAAAACATCGCAGGATTCTGCTCTCTTTGGTAACCTTTGCCCTTCTGAATTCTTGTAATTCTCCTTGGCCGCTCTGCCGTGTCGTAATTCCAGGCTGTAAATTAGAGTGCTACAGAACAGCACAGGAGCTGCAAATCTGTGCATGCACACTCTGCTTCCTGGCCACGGGGCAGCTTTCTGGCCAATGCAGAAAGCAGAATGCAGCTGTGCCCTGGCTCCTCCCTGCCCCAGCAGGAGCTCCAGGGGCTGCTGCAGCCCAGGCCTCTCCTGAGCGCACTCACCCTACTCTCCCCACTGGCTGTTGTTCTTAGGAGGCAAGGCTGACTTCTGCTTCTCTCATGTCTGCATCTCTTCAACCTGCAAACGGCTTGTGGACGCCCCCACCCCGTGGCCTGCTGTGGGCCCTGGCCAGCCCCAACCTGCAAACGGCTTGTGGACGCCCCCACCCCGTGGCCTGCTGTGGGCCCTAGCCAGCCCCAACCCGCAAACGGCTTGTGGACGCCCCCACCCCGTGGCCTGCTGTGGGCCCTGGCCAGCCCTGCCTGCTTTGTTGCACTGACCTTATGTCTCTCTGCTTCCTCCAGCTCCTCTAGGAGCTGATTCAGAGTCCCTCCTCAGCTCCGGGCTTCCGATGGCATGTGCCACTCCTCACAGCGGCCTGCGTGGCCCCCAGCACAGTGGCACCCACTCCCTACAGCCAGCTGCAATGACCTGAAGAACTCTAAGCACACCCCACTTCCAGGCCTGCAGAGTACAGTGGCCTCCTCTGCTTGCATGGTACAGCGTCACCTGTGCGTTTATTCCTAGGCTCTTCCTTATGGCCCTGCCCTTTCTTTCTGTTCATGGTACCCCAATCGAACATACTATATACTTTTTATTGTCTATCTGAGGGAATGCAGGCTCCGGGGAGGACAGGGTTTTTGTCTGACACACTGGCGGGGGGGTTGGGGGTGAGGAGGGAGCAGAACCTATTCTTCAGCAAAGGACTGACTGGGAGCAGGTGGCTCAGATGTGCTGACTTGTCTTTCCCAGGAGGGAGCAGGGCTGTGCTCATCCTGTGTCACACCGGGTGCCAGGGAAGAGCTGGGGAAATGCAACCCTCCAGCTCCGCTGCTGTTGCATTGAGCAATGGCCAGGCCTAGCTGTAGGTGAGGCTCTCCAGCAGCAAGACATGTCGGTGTGGGACTCCTAGTGCCTCTGGCAAGGTCTGCCCTGTGGTCTTCTTGTTGCCCATGGCCAGAGGTTTCTGTTCTGACAGAATTCTGGTCTCCTGGGTTATAATTTTAGAAAAAGGGATGAGGGTATGTGGAGGGGCTATTTTTAGTCCTTGTGGGTTCTCTGTGCACGTATCTGTGGAAAGCTTTGTCTGGACTTAGTATTAAATCAGGAAGTAAGAGGATTGAGTAGGTCAGCTTATCTGGGGGTGGCTACGTGAGCCTGTTGCCACACAGGGTTAGGCCAGAGAGTTCCCAGGAAATGGCCCTGCAGAGTCATTGGAGGCTCAGCAGCTCAGCCTCAGGCCTCCTGTTGCCTTTCCTCCATCAGCCAGAGCTGCCAGTGCAAGCAGAAGTGCCTCCTGGGCAGGTGTGGACAGTCAGACTCAGGGAGGGCCCAGGGGGCAACTGCCTGTGACAGTGACATGAGGACATCTTTCCCTCTGGAGGTTCCCTTGCCTGCTGAATGGAAAGGGGTCTTGAAGGCTGAAAGGAAGAAAACACTCAGGAGGGCAAGGGCCACATTCACTTAGAAACAGTGGCTTGGCCGGTGCACTGGCAGGGTTGGGGAGCAGCGTGGTTGGTGATAGATCCTGAACGACCCCTGCGACAGTCTGAATGTCCCCCTAAAACCTCCTGTCACAGGCTCCACTGCTAAGTATTGTGAGGGACCGTGTGGAGCTGGGTCAGGAGAGCTGGGTCCTCACTCGTAGATTAACCCACCATGAGCTCAAGTGCCTGCAGTGTTCTTCTGCCTGCAGGGAGGAAGGGTTGACTCAGGCCCGCAGTTTCAGGGGCCTGTGAGGAGGCAGAGCATCAGTGGGGTGTGGTGGAGCAGAGCTGCTCACTCCCTGGCAGTGAGAAGCAGAGAGCACAGGAGAAGGGCTGGGGTGCTAGTAGAGAGTGTGCCCACAGTGGTTAGATGGCCCCCATTAGCCCCCACTTCTTGAAGCGTATACCCTTCTTAATAGCACCATGGGCTGAAGACCAAGCTTTTCAGATACGCCTTTGTGGAACGCTTATTTAAAGCACAACGGGTTTCCCACACAATAAGTCTGTTTAAAAGCCAACTTAGTACTCTCTAAATTTTGCCATGCGATGCCCTATGGCACCTAGAATGCTACAGAGCAGTGGTTCTCAACCTGTGGGTTTGTGATTCCTTTAGAGATTGAACGACCCTTTCACAGAGGTCACTTAAAACCACTAGAAAACAAGTATTTACATTACAAATCATAATAGTAGCAAAATTACAGTTATAACAAATTACAATAATAACAAAAATGATTTTATGGTTGGAGGGTTCACTGCAACATGAGGAACAATATAAAGGGTCGCAGCATCGGCAAAGTTGAGAACCGCTGTTACAGAGTGTCTTACCAGCAATAAGAACCTCAGATGGAGCAAGCCAACCGTGAGCGTCCCAGCCTTCAAACAAACCTCTCTTCTTACAGAATACCCAGACTCTGGTGTTCTGTTACAGCAACAGAAAAACAGATGAAGACAAAGCTCACAAACCTTGATAGAAGTCTTGGTGGTGACCTCTGGTGTTTGGGAGACCAACTCAGTAAACAGCAACCTGTAATTATGGTGAGAAGTGAAGTGAGTTGAGAGTGAAGACAGACCGGGCCAGATTCCCTGCAGATGGGTTTATTAGATGAGGTAAACCAAGGAAGGCAGACCTGCAGGCCTACAGCAGGATGTAATCCGTCAGGCGGCTGACTCCACACAGAGCTGTTAGGAAGCCAGAGAAGTTGGCCAAAACTTGGATGGTCAAAATTGGACCGGTTTTGTTTTGTGTTTTTTTTTTTTTAAATGATGTTGGGCTATGCTGGCTAGTTTCCTGTCAACTTACCAGGAGCTCAAGTTGCCTGAGAGGAGGGAGCCTAAATTAAGAAAATGCTTCCACAGAGTCTGGTTGTAGGCAAGCCTGTAGGGCATTTTCTTAATTGATTATTGGTGGGAGAGGGCCCAGCCAATTGTGGGTGGAGCCATCCCTGGGCTGGGGGTCCTGGGTTCTATGAGGAAGCAGGCTGAGCAAGCCATGGGGAGCAGGCCAGTGAGCAGCGCCCTTCGTAGCCTCTGCATCAGAGCCTGCCTCCAGGTTCCTGCCCTGCTTGAGTTCCTGTCCTGACTTCCTTCTGTGAGGAACAGTGATGTGGAAGTGTGAGCTGGACAAACCCTTTCCTCCCTCCTTTGCTTTGGTCATGATGTTTTCTCTCAGCAATGACAGCCCTAGGCAAATGCTGAATGATGGCATAAACAATTCCCAGATACTTTTTTATCATCTTTCCCAACTTTGTACACGAGAACAGTCATTAATACCAGGGAATTATTAGCTACCAGCTCACACTGTACTTTGTACACTTTGGTTTCCGCGCTGTCGGATTGCCCCACCAATGTCTGTGTCTGGCCAGGGAGCCCATCGGCCATTAATAGGGCATTCAGCTACTGTGTGTCCTTGGTCCCTGGGCTAAGATTTCCCCACAGCTGATTCTTTTGAGATCTTAATACTTCTGAAAAGTGCTACTGGGCTGTTCATTGGAGAATGTCATTTATTTTGTTTTTCGAGGCAGGGTTTCTCTGTGTATCCCTGGCTGTACTGAACTCACTCTATAGACCAGGCTGGCCTCGAACCTGCCTCTGCCTCTCAAGTGCTGGTGCTAAAGGCATGTGCAACCACCACCTGGCTTGCAGAATGTCCTTAAATTTGGGTTTGCCTGATGTCTGCTCACACTGGCCACTGGTGACAGGACCGCCATGGTCTCTGCTGATGCAGCTCAGACTCAAGGCCAAGGGGTCCCACAGAGACTGCTGCCACAGTGCTGGCCACTGGCTCAGGTGCTGTAGCCTTTTTCCTGGGTCACCACCTTCCCCCTGGCTGTGTTCAGTGTCTCAGGATGGCGTTATGCAAACATCCTGTCTCTCTCATGTCTCCTCCCACACATTTCCATCAAGGGCCTCTTAAAATAATCATTGCTGTGCTTGTCAAGTGGTAGATCTGTTTCCACCACGCTTCCCTTGATGGAAAAACTTGCTCCTCCTCAGGGACTCATTAGTTCATGTACAGTTATCCCTGGTGTTTGCAGGAGACAGGGGTGCTTCCAGGGCAAGTAGAGAATACGAAGTCCATGGAGACTCCAAGTTTCTTACATGAAATGGTTTGGCATTTGAACATAACCCAAGTATCCTACAGATCAGGGCCTTTTCTGAGCACGGATAATGCCTACCACTACGAAAACGCTGTGTTGATAGCAGTTGAATGGGTTGCTCAAGGGATGAAAGGAACACCCTGTTCAGTATAGATCGGGTTTTTGAAGTAGTTTTGTTTTGCAGTTGGTAGGACCCACAGGCAGAGGTTGGCTGCACTTACCTGTGTCAATGATGTGAATTATTTTATCTGTGCTGTTATAATGTGTTGTGATTAGTATGCTGTTGTCACTCGGTCGCTGTTGCGACTAATTCTTGTCCATGCTTATAGTGGCTTCAGTCCATGACTGGTTGGCCCATTGCTTTGGGGCCATGGCCAGGGGCACAGTATGGTGGGATCAGATGGCAGGACCCTTCAACTCTTGCCTGCAATGGAAAAGAAAGAAGAGGAGAAAGAAGCTAAGTCCCTAATGTCCCACACAAAGACTTGCTTCTCTCTAGGCCCCATCTCTTAAAGGTCCCACAACCTTCCAGTGGTGCCATTTTAGGGAGCAGGCCTTTATCCCATTTGGTAGACACCCAAATGATTGCATTAATTAGCTGGTTTCTTTGGCCTCCTGAAGTGGATGGGCCAGGGCTTGTGTAGTAGCCCTCCACCACGAGTTCAGTTTCCCAGGCTTCTTCTGCCTTTCTGTTCTTCCATGCTTAGAATATGGCGTCTTCTGTTTTCAAGGTTGCCATATGGTCATGGCATGGTAACCATGGCTCACATCCTCAATCCAGACCAGAAAAGGAGAAGGAAAGTGCCAAGGTCAGCTGAGCCTCCTTGAAGAGCTGCCTCAGAAGGCTTTGAACAGTGTCTTTCACCTCATTGGCCACATCCATGACTTGCATCCTACCTGCAAGTGAGTCTGGGAAATGCAGTTCTTAGCCAGTGCCTCACTCCCTGAACTAAACAATGGGAGTCTCTAAGAAGGAAAGGAATGAGTACACAGGGTCGGTGGTCATGACCTCACTGTTGGGGTGGTGTGGCATAGACCAGCACCACTGAGATAATGCGTATGGATGAGAGCGCACCTATAGGTATTGTGGTCGGTACCATTTATGATATGTAAACATGTTTTTGTTAAAATTCCGAATTGCGGGTTTCAGACTGTTAATGTGGAGCATGGTCTTTGCCAGGTGGAATTAGTTGGATTCTGAGTGCTTGGGGGCAGGAAGAGGGGTGTAAATATGGCAGCCCAGAGGAAGACAGCACAGATGCTTGGAGGAGGGCTGCTTGCTGCTGGCTCGTCCTGTTGCCAAGTTTGCTGTTTGCTGATTTACTGGTCACCTGGACTTCTGGATTTCTGATATTGGTATTGCCCCAAAAGAACCCTGAGGCCCTACCCAGTGGGAGGTAGCAGAGAGCGCTCTACCCTGTCTCCACTAACCTTTCTCTCCTATCTGGTGCTGAGGGGTTGGAAGGGAGGTAGAAGCGTTTAATAACCCTAAATAAAGTAGGTTTGTTAAAAAAAAAAAAAAAAAAAAGGTCAAGGACAGGGCTGGGATGGCTCAGAGGTTAAGAGCACTGGTTGCTCTTCCAAACGTCCTGAGTTCAATCCCCAGGGACCACATGGTGTCTCATAACCATCTATAATGAGATTTGATGCCCTCTTCTGGCATGTAGGCAGGACACTGTATACAATGTAAATAAATCTTAAAAAAAGAAAAGAAAAAAATCAAGGACAACACATAGGAGCCCCTTTCCCTGGCCACACCCTTTATTAAGGGCAGTCGGGGAAGGGGAGGTTAATTAACCGAGGAAGCAATTCCAGTTTCCATTTGAGAGAAAAAGAAAATGAAACCTAAAACCACCAGTACCTCACCTGGAGTCACCCACTAGAGCCCACATTTCGTTACCCCAAATCAGCCAGGCTTCTTCCTGCCTGCCAGCACCCCGGCCCGGCTGGCCTGCTACCTAGAGATGAAGTGCTGGGGAAGCTCTCCCGGTCCTGCCCCAGTCTCCCCAGGAGGTCGGGCTCCGTCGCTCAGAGTGGGAATTTATAAACAGAAAGGGCTTACTTCAGGATTCATTCTGAAAAGAACTTTATCTACTTCATACCTTTAAAATAATCACATATCAAGTGAAAAATGAAGGGGACATTTTCAGAGGTGAAGAGCCTTTTTCGTGGAGACCCCAGATGCAGGCCACGGCAGGGAACCAGAGGGCAGGGCAGCAAATTGAGCCTTCTCTGAGAAGCTGGCCCTTCTGCCCTCCAGGGAAGCACAGTGCTTCTCTGAGTCCTGGGTGCATCCTTGCCCAGGAAAGCGGCCAGAGAACTCAGGTTGTCCTGTGACTGGGACCACATCCTTACCCATCGGTGACAAAGGTCCGTCTATGCCTGGGCCCTCTCATGATGTCCTGTGAGGGGAGGAAAGCCTAGGGTCTCAGGGGTTAGACTACTGCTCCATGGCCTGGCAGGGGCTGTGGCTGAGTCCTTCCCCACCCCTATCCCTGTGGGCAGAATCTGGGACTGCTGGCAGAGGGACTAAGGGTCAGGCATCTGCATTCCTTCCCGTTGAGCCCAGACTGCAGCCCAGGCTAACCAAGGACAGCCATGAATGTGGCCCAACACAGGACTGTAGACTTACCTAAGATCTCATGAGGGATTCATGCCATCATCTTCGTGACTTAACTGTGTAGTTCTGAGCATGAGCTTCGTGGATGACAGCATCATGTTGTCATATCAATATCCTGACTGGACATTGACCTGAGGCAAGGAAGGCCACCCCACTGACTCTCAGGTCTACATCGGAAACTGGAATGACTGATCCTGCCTGGATGAGTGGGTACAGAGAGTCTCTGCTCTGGGTCCTAACACAGTACCAACCTGGCATAGTGACGTGCCTGGGGTGCTGTGAGTCCAAGGCCAGTCTAGACTGTATAGGAAGTTGAAGGCCATATCGAGCCTGGGCCATGTAGCCAAACTGAGTTTCAAAAGAACAAAACCGACAAAAAACAACATAGTTTCCTCCCCGCTAATTCACGGCCTTAGTTACTGTTTGTGGTAGGTAATGGTTTCATCACTAATGGTGAATTCCAATACAGAAGGGCAGTTTGGCGGAGCTAGACACAGTCGTTTCTCCTTTGAGGTAAATTGGAGCCATCCTTGACCTCACGTGATGCTTAGACGGATAAAGCGTGAAAGCGAAGGACCTGTGTATCCATGCTGCCTGACCAGGCACAGGGGCCCCGAACCCTGTACCTTCTCTCCTTGAGATGCAGGGGAGACATAAAAACCAGCTGAGGTCCAGCAGGATGGCTCGGCTGCTCAAGGTGCTGGCTGCCAAGCCTGGTGACCTGGGGTCAGTCCAGGGGACCCGCACAGGGAGTAGAGATATGCAGCTTTTATACGTAATCCTCCTGCCTTCACGAGTACAGGCACACACGTGCACACACATATGCACGTACATTTACTCACACATGTGCACACATACTCACACATACACACCCATACATACACATTCACACATGAACATATACAATATTTTTTAAAAAGAAAAACAAAAACTTCAGCAGATTCGCTGGTGTCACGGGAAGTTTCCTGGACACCTAAAATGTACTTTTAAAATTTATAAAATTCACTCTCTGAAATGCTAAGCTTGGCCAGGTGTGGCGGTACAGGCCTTTTATTTCAGCACTCTGGAGTTAGAGGCAGGAGGGTCTGTGCAGCCTGGTCTACACAGTAAGATCCTTTCTCTAATAATAACGATTTCTACACATCACATTCTGGTGAGGAGGTGTTTCCAAACATGCCATGCCATCTCTGCCTTTCTGCAGCTGCTTTTCTGTCCGCACACCTGCCTGTCCTGGGTGCCATCTTGGTTGTGTTTTGTATGTGGATTTCCCTCGCCCTCAGGCACTCAGGCTGAACTTTTCCTGCCCTTTCCGACCAGCTCTCATCTCACCACGTCTTTTTTGTTTTGTTTTGGTCCCGTTTTGGGTTTTTGAGACAGGGTCTCTTCACATAGCCCTGGCTGTTCTGGAATTCACTATGCAGTCCAGGCTGGCCTTGAACTCACAGAAACCAGGTTGCCTCATTCCTCCCAGGTGCTGGGATTAAAGGCGTGTGTGTGTGTGTGTGTGTGTGTGTGTGTGTGTGTGTGTGTGTGTGTGTGTGTGTGCTAGTGTGCCAGGTGTCTCACCGCTTCTAATCTGCTCCAGGGTTGAGCCCGGAGGAAAAAAGCTTTTAGCCCACCTCAGGAACAAAGAGAGCTGCTACAACACACAGGCATCTCACTATCTCTTTCAAAACTACCATTTCATTTGCTCAACAATTCTGTGTGACAGAGACTGCTGGCTCTAGTTAGGACTCAGGGGAGCGAGGCGCAGAGAGTCTCACAGCAAAGGGCGGGCCCTGCCTCCGGGCAGCCTGCTTCTGATCCCAGAACTTGTTCTGAATCTCTGCTCTAAAGTGAAAACTTTGGGGAGGGAAAAGGTCCCATCAGAGGAGTGGAGGATTTCATCAGCATGCACGGTTCCTGTCAGAGTTTGGCTCTCTGGTAGGAATCCCAGCTCAGAGTGAAGCCCCTCCCCTCATGTGACTGGGGCCCTCTAGCCAGGTCACATGATCACCTTTGCCATGAGTAGGCATTTCTCTTCGTGACATCACACTACTGTTGCTGATTGCCCAGGTGTTTCACAGCCTCCGGGGGCCCAACTGGAAGTTGCATCATTGCTGTTGCTTGACTTTTAAGTTGTTTGTCTTTAGTTAATATGAAGCTGGAATGGGGTCTGGAAAAGTTGTCAAGGCAACCAGACAGCAAATACTCTTGCCGTGGCCCTCAGGTGAATCATTGCCTAGGCCTGTGGAAGGCCAGGGCTAGGCCAGATTGGCAGGGAATGAGACTGGCCAAGTGACTCGCCCGGCTTCACACACCCCCTCCTCACCACTTAGGGCCTGAGACAGAGCAGGCAAGAGACCCATTCTCCAAGCCACAGGCCACAGCTTGGGGCCATGGTCTGCAGGCTCTCACACCTGTGTGTGCACAGAATTCCCTGAGGGCTCACGAGAACACAACTTGGTGACCCTTTGAGGTGGGGTCAGAGGAGCCATGGGACTCCTGGCACCTTCTCGGGATGCACCCATGTGCTCAGCTTGCCCACAGGCTCCTGTTGTGGATCTTTGGCTCTAGAACGCTCTTATTAGTCTCTTCCTTGAATGTGGACTGGGTCCAGTGCCAACCTTCCCTGTGAATTGTACCATCACATGAATAGAAATGACATTAGCTGCTCAATACTTGAATGTCATCCTCTGCCTAAGGCTCTCCGTGACCTCCTTGCCTGTGGGCTTGTGTGCAGCCTTGTCTGGTCTGGAGGGTCACCACAGCCTCCCCTGGCCTCCCTCCCTCCCCACACCGGGCCTTCAGCCACTCACCTGTGGGGTTTCTCAGTGCTCCTTGTTCTCTGGCACGTGACCTCCCTATCATGCAACACATACACTAATAACATAATAATCACACACCAGCAGCCAAGTGTGCTGGAGCTGGGGAGGAGTCTCCGAGCAAGCATGGGATCCAGAGTGTGGCCCCAGCACTCACACAAACACCCCAGGGCTCAGGAAATACAAGTGGGCAAGCTAGACGGAGAGAGCCTTCCTCGTATATAAGGTGGACCCAGCTGAGGAGGACCAGCCAACATTAACTTCCTCCGGCCTCCACATGCACACACATGCAACCAGGTACACACACCACATGTGTACATGCATGCAGGAAGATGTGTAGAATCATTATATGAAATGGGATAAACTCAAGTTTATAACAAGTGTGACATGGCATAAATTTCTGTCACTGAACATGGAAAAGTTGTCAAGGCAACCAGACAGCATGGAAGGATCCCAGTCTGAGAGATGAGGGGTAAAGGCCGAAGTGTGCCCGCAGGGTAGCGTGAGGTGGCTGTCACCAGCCAGAGGTCTTGGGATGAATGTGGAGGGACGGAAAGGTGGAGGGGGCTGTGGGGGTGGGGTGGGGAAGGGTGCGCAGGGTGGGTGGTGAGAGACCTGGAAGGTGGCAGCAGCGGTCACAGCGAGAGGGCCGGCACGTCGGCTGTGGAAAGGATGGGGAGAGCCGTGTGCTGCCGCCCACTGTTGCTTCTACACTGGTGCAGTCTGGACACAGGAATGGCTTTAAGTCTGGAATAACGATGTGTGAGGGCAGAGGAGGCGTTTGGTGAGTGTGTGCAGTGAGGAGCTTAGATGTGCACCTGCTTCATTAGACCAAGCACATGGGGTGAAGCTGCTGCGGAACATTCCACAGTGTACTGTATATTGGAACACTACACTGAATAATAAATGTGCACAGTGTGTTATTTACTAATTAATAGTGATAAAAGATGTTTAAGCCAGCTGGGCTTGGTGGTACACGCCTTTATTCCCAGCACTTTTGAGACAGACGCAACCAGGCAGACTGAACCCAGGCCTCTGCAAAAGCTGCAAGTACCTGTAGCCACTGGCTTCTCTCCAGCCCCAAGATGGTGGGTTTTCAGGGTCAGCCTGACCCCATCTAGAGTCACTGAGGACAGGAGTCGTTAATGAGGAATTTTCTAGATCAGGGTGGCCTGTGGGATGTCTGTGGGGATTGTCTTGTGAGGTGGAAAGATCTGCCCTAAGTGATGGAGGTGCTGTTTTGTGCTCTGAGAAAGACTCTCCAGGAGTGCACTGGGAGATGTCTCAGCGGGTGGGAGATTTGCTCGCTCTTTCAGAGGACCTGGGAACCATGCTGGAAAGGGCACAGAGACACACATCCAGCAAAACACTGTAAGTAATAACAAGCTAGGAGAGTGAGGAGCAGGCAAGCATTGTTCACTCTGCTCCGCACTGCGCATGTAAGTTCCTACCTTGACTTCCGGGAAATGACTGTCACCGGAAATCGTAACCCAGAGAAACGTTTCTCCCCTGAATTGTTTTTGGGCAGGTTGTCCTGTCACAGCCAGAGATGAAGCTAAGTCAAGGAAAGACCGAGGCTGAAGATTTAGCATCAAAAAGCATCAGGCAGAGAGGCCAAGTCAGAGCAGCCTTAGCTGTCACCCTGTAATCCCATAGCCCCACGTGTGCCAGCGGGCGCCGTGCCTCACTCATCTCAGGCTTGTTGGGGAACGGAGTTTCGATTCACACACACAACCCTGTCCCCTCCCAGAACACCCTTCAGCAATGCCCTGATGCTTTCCCTGGCTCCCTGACAGGACTTTTCCATGAGCGTCCTTCCCTGGCGCTTCCTGAGCATGGGCATCCCACCCCTTCCTGCCCATACTCCATAGAGTCCATGGCAGGAACCACACAGGCTTCGGGCACACACACTCAGGGCCCCTGGACACGATTCTTGAAGTCCCATTTCTTGTAAGAAATCATGTTCCTTTCCTTCCTGGTGGGGTCTGAGTAACCGTAACTCCCACCCTTCTGAGTCTAGCTAAGCCCTGGCTGCTTTCCTTGCCTGCTCCAAGCAGGTGAGGTGCCTTGGATTCTGGGTAATGGGACAGGGAAAGATTGCTGTGATCCAGATGTGCCCAAACCCACCTGTCCGGAGGCTCCATGTTACCCAGTGTTTTCTAGTTCCTATGGTGACAGAGCACAGAACAGGATTTGTTATTGTTCCTGGAAGAAAAGGGAAGGGCCGAGTTTGGGGACTGACGTCCATCTGCCAGTGGGCAGCTGAGTCACCCTGCCATGGTCTGGCACCTCCAGTGGAGTCAGTTCCCTATGGCCCGATGCCTCCACTGGCTTCCTCTCATTAGCAAGAGCTAGACCTCTGCCCATGCTACTCAGTATGCACATGGACCAACCAGTGCTGTACTGAGTTTGCCCTCAGTCCTGTGGGTGGCTAGCACAGTGGGAAGGACACTAGCTGCCTTCGGGGAGTAAGAGCTGGCGGGCAGATGGAGCCCTGTCCTTGCAGCCAGATGCATCAGAGTCACAGACATTTCTGGGGCCGCCTGTCACTCAGCTCTCTGACCTTGGCCACACCATCCACCCCCAACAGAAGAAAACAGCATCAGCTCATCGTTTTCTGGCATGTGGTCTGCAAACGCCACTGACAATGAACTTAGGATTGAGTTCATTCCCCACACTTTTCTTCTGGGGTGGCGGCACAGATCCCACAGGTCAGCAAGGGTGGTGGCAGCAAGAGGAGGCAGAGCGCCCTGGGCTGGCGCTGGGACGAGGCTGCTTCCCAATTCCGCCAAAACTCCAGCTCCAGCTGGGCCAGCCATGGCTTCCCCTGTCAGAGAAAGACTGGTAAACACTGCCGATCTGCTAGGGAGTGCTCACCGTGAGAGGCCAGTTCTGTAGCATGGAACCAACCTG
This sequence comes from Pachyuromys duprasi, assembly GCA_028658305.1. Classification (NCBI taxonomy): domain Eukaryota; kingdom Metazoa; phylum Chordata; class Mammalia; order Rodentia; family Muridae; genus Pachyuromys; species Pachyuromys duprasi. The sequence continues at coordinate 3,409,717 of CM053759.1, read as the reverse complement.
GGTTTTCTGAGGGATCAGTGACTGCAGAAGGACCCACCCATTGTGGTGCCTTCTTGGGGAAGTCCAGGCGGGACAGGGGGGGTCACACCCTTCAGCCAGCCCACAGGGGGACCCAGGCTGTTTTCCACCTCTGCCATACACTTGTGCCCCCCACAGAGCTGGTCTAAAAGCAGAACACCGTCTTGCCTGGGGGTGGAGACCAAGAAATGGGGTCACAGACTTGGTTCAGTTGGTGAGATGTGTTTACCTGTAAACACTACACAGAATAAAACAGGAAACAGAAGGCCTTGCAGGGTGGGCACATATTAGTTTATCAGTGTCTACATGTGTGCATGCAGGCATGCATGTGTGATACATATATCTACACACACATACATGCTACAAGGATACATATCAGACTTAATTTTTATGTGTATGTGTATAATATATGTGCAGTGCCCAAGGAGGCCAGAAGAGGGTAGTTGTGAGCTTCCTCTGGAAGAGCAGTCAGCTTTTTTTTTAAATATATATATTTTTTATTTGTTACAGTTTATTCACTTTGTATCCCAGCTGTATATTGAATGGCAGAGAAACACTTAAAGAAATGGTCAACATCCTTAGTCATCAGGGAAATGCAAATCAAAATGACCCTGAGATTTCATCTCACACCCATCAGAATGGCTAAGATCAAAAACTCAAGTGACAACACATGCTGGAAGGGATGTGTAGAAAGGGGAACCCTCCTCCATTGCTGGTGGGAATGTAACTTTGTATAGCCACTTTGGAAATCAATCTGTACTTTCTCAGACAATTAGGAATAGTGATTCCTCAAGATCCAGCTATACCACTCCTGGCCATTTATCCAAAATATGCTCAAGTATACAACAAAGACATTTGCTCAGCCATGTTCGTAGCAGCTTTATTCATAATAGCCAGAAGCTGGAAACAACCCAGATGCCCCTCAACTGAGGAATGGATACAGAAATTGTGGTACATTTACACAATGGAATACTACGCAGCAATTAAAAATAAGGAAATCATGAAATATGCAGGCAAATGGTGGGGACTATAAAAGATCATCCCGGGTGAGCTATCCCAGAAGCAGAAAAACACACATGGTATACACTTACTCATAAGTGAATATTAGCCATATAATATAGGGTAATCATACTAAAATCTGTATACCTAAAGAAGCTAAGCAAGAAGGAGGACCCTAGATAAGAAGCTCAATCCTCATTCAGAAAGGCAAATGGGACAGACATCTGAAGAGGGCAAAAACAAGGAACAGGACAGGAGCCTACCACAGAGGACCTCTGAAAAACTCTACCCAGCAGGGTATCAAAGGGGATGCTGAGACTCATAGCCAAACTTTGGGCAGAGTACAAGGAATCTTATGAAAGAAGGGGGAGATAGAAAGACCTGGAGAGGGCAGGAGCTCCACAAGGAAACCATCAGAACCAAAAAATCTAGGCACAGGGGTCTTCTCTGAGACTGACACTCCAACCAAGGCCCAGCCACCTCTTAACCACTGAACTGTGTCTCTGAGCCTCCAGGTGGTAATTCTAATCAGAGTATTTAGTATTAAATGTTACATAGCTGTGGGCTGTGGGTGGGGCTTAATCATCTCACTAAGGCTTAAAGATGAGCAGATGAGATCCCAGAATCAGAGTCTAGGAAGTGAGTTTGGACAATCGCTGCCAACCTAAGACAACCTAAGCATCCCAGAGGAAATAACCCCTACTTTCCTCTCCTTCCTTCTGAGTCCCATCAAGCTAAACCCAAAGAAGGCCAAGTGTGTCAGGGCCAAGGCCTGTGAGGACGGAATCCTCCACACACCTGGTACCCAGGAAGCCCCAGAGCCTTGGTTGGTGACACCCAGAGCCTTCAGTGAGCCGTGCCAGCACCAGGGTGCTCTGACATGCTCTTTGACAAGGCTGACAGTCAGCTGCCCCAGCTGCCCCTGCCAGCCAGGATGTGGGCAGAGGTCAGAGCACAGTGACACAGGCCAGTGTGGGCGAGAGGAACGAAGAGGCCTGTGGTCACGGCACCCACACACATTGCCTCGACTCCTCAAAGACAAAGGGCAGAGTTCTAATTTAGGCTCCAGTGGAGCAGGAGAAACTATGTTCTTGTTTTCTGCACACTTGTGGTGGGCTTGCTCATCCCTGGGATCAGGGCTGCTGTTCTGCATTTCCACGAAATTGTCTCTAACCTCATACCCACATGACCCATCACTGAGCCCCATCACAGCTTGGTCACATGCACACGCCCAGTGTGACCAGGGTCCTGACACCACCGCTGGGCCCTGCCGTGTGCCTGGTAAAAGAACCTTAGACTGTCTCCCTCGTCAGGTGGCCCTTCCACAGAGGGGATGGAAAGTTCACCGTGACAGCCAGGCTGGTCCACGGTGCTCCCCCACAGCAAGGCCCAGTTTTCAAAACAAACTCTCCCTGAAGGGAAATTAATTCTTTCAGATGACTAAAAAGGGATGAGGGGACAATAAGCAGCTTTTTCGAGCAGAGAAATCTCATTTTAGTCTTCCTGCTTCCTTGGGAGGCAGCCCCACCCTGCCTTGGGCTCCTCCGGGTTCCTGGCCTCTGCTGTGTTTATTTGTGAGTTGCTAAGGTGGACTGCATACTGCCCTTTGAACTTCCTCCTTCACACTCTCCTGACCTCTGTCTGCCATGCTTCTGTCACTGGGTGGGATGAGGACGGAGCCTAGAGCACCTTGCTGGTGGTGGCTCCTGGCCCTTGCTCTCTCCTCCATCCAGCCCTCCCTGATATCCCAGGGGCTTGGCTCACCAGCTCACTTTAAAGACAGTCCAGGCTTCAGTGGTAGCTGCTGCACCCGGGGGCACTGTCAGTCAAAGCTGAGGCCCTCAGATCTGCAGACACTGCTGCTGCTCTCTGCCTCAGCCTGAAGCACCAACTTCCTCCTCCTGCCTGTACCACACCCCCTGTGGTCCATGCCAACCCTCCATCTCCTCCACAAACTGGGAGAGCGCCCTGGAGAACGGACGGTGCCCCAGTGTGCAACAGTGCAGACCACCACTGGCAGCTCTGCAGACATCCTGAGGGCGGGCCTGTGGAATTAAAGCCTCCTGAGGACCGGCCAGAGTGTGACCCGGGGCCCAGAGGCGAGAAGAGAGACAACTTCCCAAAGTCGTCCTCTGCTGTGCACATGCACACCATGGCACGTGTGCCCACGGCGTCAGTCTGTGTGACATAAATAACTTTTTATAAATAGGCGTGAGGGAAATTACTTAGATGTTAGACACTCAGTTTTTCAATATGGAGAGAAAAATGAGTATGCTGTGTGTATCAAAGCTTTGATTGATTCCTTTGTTTTGTTTGTTGGATTTTGTTGGTTTTGTTTGGTTTTTCTTTTTTTATAATTTATTTAATTTTTATTTTATGTGCATTAGTGTGAAGGTGTCAGATCCCTTAGAATTTGTGTTACAGGCAGTTGTGAGCTGCCATGTGGGTGCTGGGAATTGAACCCAGGTCCTTTGGAAGAGCAGACAGTGCTCTTAACCACTGAGCCATCTCTCCAGCCCCCTTGTTTGGTTTTTCAAGACAGGGTTTCTCTAGCTATCCTGGACTCTCTCTGTATACCAGGCTGGCCTCGAACTCACAGAGCTCCACCTGCCTCTGCCTCCCGAGTGCTGGGATCACAGGCGTGCCACTGTGCCCAGCTTCTTCTGTTTTCAATCTTGCACTCTTTTTGTTGAGTGTGTGCACAGCGTTATGGGGATGGGGTGTCTGTCCTTCTTGGCAGCAGCATTCTTCATGACTGCCAAGATGCTGCTCAGTGCCTCCTGCTTCCTCTGCTGACCCTGAGCGCACGCTTGTCCTTGGCCTCTGTGTGCAGCAGCTCCAAGGCGCACTGTGGGAGGTGTAGCCACACCTCCAGTCACGAGCCACTTGGCGTGTTCGCTGAGCGCCCCTCTGTGTCACTGCTGCTCACGCCTGTGGTCCCTGTTGAGGCCGGCAGCTACGGGTAACACGGGGCCTGGCTGCTGCTCTCCAACAGCAGCTGCAATCCAAAACTCGCACACTTTAAACATAGCTTTCATTTATTTATTTTGTGTATGTGAGTGTTTTGCAAGCATGTATGTATGTATGTGTACCATGGATGTACCAGGAACCCTGGGAATTCAGAAGAGAGCACCTATCTCCCTGGAACTGGAATGAATGATGGTGTGAGCCACCTTGTGGGTCCTGGGAACCAAACCCAAGCCCTCTGCAGGAGCAGCACATGCCCTCACCTGCCCAGCCATCTCTCCAGCCCCACCTAGAACTTTTTTGACACTAACAATCCTTATTCCAAGAAAATCTTACCTAAGCTTCCGTGAAAAGCGGAGAACAGTCAGCAATCTCAAGTAAGACCAACCAATAAAAATACAACATAAAGAAGAAAAATGTGGGCTGATGAGGGGCCCGCTGGGTAAAGAGCATGAGGACCTGGTCAGCAGAACTCAGCGTGGAGCACAGGCCTGGAATCCCAGCATGGCCAGCCAGCCCAACATGCTCGGCAAATTCCAAGCCGGCGAGAGACCCTGCCTCAATAAAACAAGACAAACGGCTCCAGAGGAGCAACACCTGAGGACGTCTGCTGCCTCCACATACCCGTGCACACACACATGTGCACATGCCCACACACGCACACATAAAAGAAGAAAAAGCGGGTTTCTTCACCTACAGATCATTCTAAAGCCAAAGTCCAGGGTTTAATGCAACCTTCCGCACCAGCTGTGTGCTGTATTAGTTCTAGGGATTGAACCCAGGACCTTGCACACTAGGCAAGAACTCTACCACAGAGATACATCCTCATATAAACAAACAAAAATATTTTGTGTGTGGGTGTTTTGTATGTATGCATGCATGCATGTATAGATGTACACCATGTGTGCACAGTGCCTGGAGCCGCAGAGGGTGTTGGATCCCCCAGAGTTGGAGTTGCAGGCAGCTGGGAGCTAACCCCAGCTTCTCTGCAAGAGCAAGTACTCTTAACCTCTGGGCCATCGCTCTAGGTTGCCCAGGTAATTTTGTACTTGGCAATCCTCCTGCCTCAGGATTCAGAGTAGCTGGGATTATAGGCTTACACCACCAAGATTAGTTTAATTTGGTCACGTATGATACTACCTAGAATTAGGGAGACCCCATGGGTTAAGGGCCAAACAAAGATCCTTGAGGTCGTCTTCACTGGGGTCTCCATCTTCCTTTCCCTGTGCAGACCTCCGTGTTTTCCTTCTCCCTCCTGCCCCAGCCTTCTCCTTCTGGATGGCTTCGTCCGAACAGCTCATCCTGGTTCTGTTGAATGGATCCTGGTGGCCTCTGGGGAACAGCACTGGGCAAGTGATCAGCCCAGACCCCACCTTCCTGTCCTCTCTCTCCTCAGAGAATCCATGAGGCCTGGTGGCTCCTGGTGGAATCCAGCGCCAGTTCACTTGCAGAGGACACGGGGCGCCTCAGGGAGGTCATCTGCTGACTTCATGTGCTTGTGTGTGGGGTGTCCCCAAGGGCACCTTACAGGAGCAGATGGTCCTCTCGGGCCCATGTGTGTCCCAGGATTACCCCAGGGCCTGCTCATGTTTCAAACCTTGGCTCTGGCCCCAGACTCCTTCAGCGTGGGGTGGAGAGTCCAGTAGTCAGTATTGTTGCAGCAGCAATGATGTGGGTCCCCGAATGGAGCAGCTATGAGTTTCCAGCTGCCTAGCCTCTGGCTGCTGGTGTTATTGAAGAAGATATACAGAAGGACACGCGGTTTCTGCACCCAGCAAGCCAGACCAAAATGAAATCACTTGTGTAAAGAGCCACAACTGAGCCGAAGCCAAGGAAGCAGAGAAACCCCACAGCACATTGTCTCACAGGGGAGTGTCCCAGCAGCTCGCCAGTCCGCCCTGCTGTGCCTGCACAGATGAAGCAACTGCCTTGCTGTCGCTGTTTCCTGTTCCCGCTCCAGCCGGGTTACAAAGCCCCACTGCCAAAGGGAGCGCCCTGCATGCCTCCTGGTGGATGAATCCTTCATGGAAGCCAATTAGGTCTGTCAAGTACATCTGTTGAAGTTTTGTTTTTTAACCAGTGCCCTGGCTAGTGAATAACCCAGGTGGAAAAGGTGGGGCGGAGAGTGCTTCACCAGATGCCGTAATCACGGCATCCGACCCTGTGCTTCCTAAGCCTGTAATGCAGATTTATGTGTCTCCTCTTCTCGAGCAATGGTTCTCACCCTTCCCAAGGCTGTGAACGCCTGCTGTGGTGACCCCCGGACATGAAATTGTTCTCACTGCTACTTCACAACTGTGATTTTGTTACTGTTATCAACTGTGATGTAGAGATCTGAAATGTGACCTCTGTGAAAGGGCCATTCGACCCCAAATGGGTCGACCCACAGGTTAAGGACTGCTGTTCTAGGGTCATAGATGGCAATTCCCAACAGGTGTATATTACGGCCAACTGAAAACTATCAGCGTCACTGGTTTCCAACTCACCACAGGGTTTTTTGGTTTGGTTGGTTGGTTGGTTGGTTGGTTGGTTGGTTGGTTGGTTGGTCGGTTTCTCATTTTGCAATAAAGGCCAGAAACCTTCTGGGCAGTGTCTAGTGGATGAAGGTTCAGAGGAAGGAAGAAGGATCAGACTGAGCTCTGAGCAGCTTGAAGTGATCATGCTTGTGTTGAACTAGCCACTGAGGTGCTGGGGTTGTGCGCTGTTACTGCAGGGTGGGCTGCCCAGCCCTGACTAACAATCCCGATCGCCGGCATCTCCGTGAGGCCTGGATGAGGTGTTCTCTTAAAAGCCATTCCCACCAGTGGTTTAGCCGGGATTCTGGGTTTGGGGGACTTTCTGCCTTTCATGTGGATCTGTGACCAGCTCTGAGCTGCCTCACAAGGGAGACTGTAGTGAGCTGAATGGCGCCCTCTAGAAAGATCTGGCCTGGTACAGTGCTGAGGGGTGGGGTTTCTGGAGATGTGATTAAGGCCCCTGAAGCAGAGCATCAATCTGGATTGGCTATTGGGCCATAGTGGCCCAGTGACAAGTGTCTTTCTAAGTGTGACACAGAAAGGCCAGGGTTCAGCTTAGTGGTAGAGCGATCACTAGCAAGTGTGCAGCCCTGAAGTTAGTCCTCAGCACATACAAACAAGAGGGACCCGGGAGGTGAGGTCAGGGTACCCAGGAGAAGGCCAGATGAACACAGAGGGTCTGGAAGGAGGCAGCACCGGCAGGACCTGCCGTCAGCCTCCAGAGGAGCTGTAGCTGGTGCGATCCAGTCAGACCTTCACGGCACAAGTCCAGCTTCCAGACCCACGGCAGCTAGTTTCTGTTGTGGGAAGTCAATAAACGTACTGCAGATGGAAACCCTCATGACCCTCCGGGAGCACCCAGCTCCCAGAGAGCAGCAGAAGCTGTGGTCGGGAAAGGGGAGCCCTACACGTGGGGTGAGGCTCCGGTGGAGGGAAGTGTGAAGGGCTGTCTGGAAGAAATCGAGTTACAAGGTAGGAGAGGGGCAGAGTAGGTTGTCCAGAGAGACACTGTAGATCCAGACAGCACGAGGGGGTAGCCACTGTCCCAGCCTCAGAGACTGGCAGATCTGGGGGCAGGCAGAGCTGAGGCTTGAGGGGAATTGTGGGCCCTGCATATAACCCTGAAATCCAAACTGGCATTAAAATCCTGGCATTTGTACATCCAGAACAGTAGCATGAAAGACAGGAGCCCATGGCCTCAGCATTGGCCCAAACAACAATCCTGACTTGTATTTATGACTTGACCACGCCCACAAATATGCATGGGTTACATATCCAGCTGTGGGCCTATGTGTGTGCCTCAAGTTTGTGCTCACGATTATGCAAAAGCATGTGTGTGTGCCCATGAGAGAGAGAGCGCGCACGCGCGCGCGGGCGTGTGTGTATATGTGTATGTGTGTGTTTGTATACATAAGCAAAGAAAAAATTATGAGTGGATTCATAGATTTGTTTTTTAAGTTTCTATTGAAGTTGCAATGTTGCTTAATAAACAAGATGCCGAAAGTGCAGATGATGGGGTTAGTAGGAGTGATGGAGTAAGGAAGGAGAGAGATTAAAATGAGGATTATGGAAGACAGTGGGGCCAGCTGTGCAGAGAGAGGCGCCCAGCCAAGCCCCTTAGCCTGCCAGTGACTTGCTGGGTGTGCCCAGTCACTTAAGCACTGCACACTGCCCTCCAGTGGTCAGGACTGGGGTGGCTGTCAACTGTTCACAGTCAACACCAGGAGTATGTGACAGCAGGGAAGGCTGCTCTGGGCACCGCAGAGCTTCACAGTGGGGCCCCCTGGGGGGCAGGGATGGGCAGCAAAGCAAGAGTGTGAAAAGCAGGGCTTCCTACCTGGAACCGGAGACTCACTCCGTGGAGGTGGGATTTGGTGCAAAAGATCTGGACAGGAGTGTGGAATGTGCAGCAGCCAGTGGGAGGCCCTCGGAGGCGGCCGGTGTGTGTGTGTGTTAAACAAAGGTGTCAGATCCTGGAAAGCAGCACTGCCTGTCTGGAGCAAGCCACACTTGCTTGGTAAGGAAGGCAGGCCTTGCCTGGGCTGTGTCAGCGGGGAAGGTGACATGCTCACTGCGTGCTTGTTCTTCCATCCTTTAGTCATAACCCACACAGTGCAGACGGCACAGGCGGGAGTACTGGCCTGCCCAGCATTGCTGCTCCGGAATCTTGACGGCTGCTTGGAGGGATCCAGGACGGCCTGACAGGGTGAGAGGATGCTGCGACTGGCTAGGAATTTGCCCCCAGATGACCTCTGCCAACCATTCAGGCACCCCCAGGAGGTAAAGCTGTACCAGCTGGGATGGAGGGGTGGGGGTGAAGGGAACAAACTGTCTGTGAAGACATTCCAGAAAGCATGCATCTCCCCAGAAATAGCGCGCAGAGCATGGTGGGTCTTAAGTTTCACTTCCTGAGCCTTTGACTTTGGGAGGGAGTGTTTTGGACCCCACCTTGCTGTCTGGGTGTGGGGTCTTCCATGCCATGCGGCAGCTCCTCTGCAGAATACCTGAACCGTGAGGCAAGCAGGAGTTATCTTGTCCTATGGAGTAAGAAAAGATTCACCAGTCATGGTGGGAAGACATAATGGTCGATACCGTGCGACCAGGAGGCAGATGGTCACGTGGTGTGGACAGTCAGGAGGCAGAGAAGACGATACTCAGCAATTCGTGGACCACTGCACCCACATCCAGGTGTCTTCAGTTGATTAACGCTGGAGACACCTCATAGACTCTAAATCCAGCAAGGCTGACAATGAAGATTGAGCATTGCAAGCCCACCTTTGTCACCTGATACCAAATATTTCTTTAACTTATAGCAGCCACTTACCAAGTTGCCACTGTGGGCCTTAGACTAGGTCACCAGCTGAAGCCTCGAGGTGTGGGTGGCCTTCTCTCCAAACCAGCATATTGAGTAGCTAACCACTAAGGACTAGCCAGGTGTGTAGTGTACAACTTTAATGCCAGCATCCAGGAAGCAGAGACAGGCAGAATTCAAGGCTAGCCTGATCTAGAGAGTGAGTTCCAGGACAACATGGAGAAACCTTGTCTAGAAATACAAAACAAACAGCATCAACAAAAACCCTGTAAGGACTAAATACTACTATGTGTTATAATATATTATCAGTTACCTCTTGTTGTGCTAAGAAGTCATGGTCAAGGCACCTTACAGAAGAAGGGTTTGTTTAGGCTTATGATTCCAGAGGGTTAGAGTCCATCATGACAGGGCAGGTTGTCGGGGAGTGGGCATGGCAGCAGGGAGTAGGTATGGCAACAGAATCTGGATGTGGGGAGCCCACATCTTCAACAGTAAAACAAAGCAAGTGCAAGGGAGGCTATAAGCTTCCAGCGACGGCTCCCTAGCAGCCTCCACCCCCAAAAGTTCCATAGCTCCCCCCCCCCGATAGTACCACCAAGCGGGGACAGAAGCATACAAACACCTGAGCCACATGCATACCACATACCACACACACAGACACCACCCCCACATATATGCACATATACAAAGCTGCATATACATATCACACACCATATACAAGACACTACACACACACAGTTACAATAGGAGCAGACTGGGCCATTCATCTATCGTAAGTCTTCCTTGGAAACAAAGTTCCCTGGGCTAGAATGTGTATCCTCACCGTTGGTCCTTATGTGGACCCTCAGGGACAGCGTGGCAAACACTGAGGGTCTGAGCAAAGGCTCTCGTTTACAGCTTCGGGGAGCAGGAAGCAGGCTGAATGAGGGCAATGAGCAGTACCAATCTGACTGTGTGGATCTACCGATGGAAACATTTCCACTCTAGCTTCACAACACTCCATAACAGCAGATCGGCAATTCACACATTGCTCAGAGAACCATGAAAGAATTTACACAAGCAGCCCACACAGCCAGAGCTGAGCACAGGAGCTAGGAAGAGCGACATAGGAAAGGAGGCTGTGGCCTGTGCCCTGACCGCCCTCTTGGGGACCTGGAGTCGCAGTGCTCCAGGCTTCAGGTAGGATCAAGACCGGACTCAGGCAGTGGCCAGCAGTAGGATGGGCCGGAGCCAGGCAGGTGACACCCTGAACGAACAGGAAACGTCTTGGTAAGCTGGAACAGTGAGGCAGGTCTGTGATCCCAGCGCTCCGTGAACAGAGGCCATCTAGAGCTACACAGCAGCCTTGAGACCAGCCTGGCCTCATAGCGAGACCTCTCACTAAAGCAAAAAACTAGCGGCTGGAGAGATGGCTCAGTGGTTAGGAAAACGTATTGCTCTTGAAGAGGACCATAATCATGGGACCAGGGCCCCTCTCCCGATGCTACTCTCACAAGGCATGCCCAGCCCTCTCCGCTCAGGCTCCTTTCTGGCAGCCACGGCTGCTCTCCCTGTCCTTCGAGGGTTTTCCAGAAGTTCTTTGCCACCGTTCCCGGGCAAGAGAGTTCGGCATCACATGGCTGGTGCCACTGTCCTCTGACTCATGGAATGGAAAGAAACCGCATAGGAGCACACAGGGTCTCTGTTGCCAGCCAAGGTGAGTACATGGAGTTGGGGGTGATTCATCTGAGCCTGGCTGGCATGGGCACTGGCATGCACTTGCCTGGAGCTGGGCAGCCCAGTACTTAAGTGACACATAGGGTAGACCCAGCCCCTCCTAGGAGAATCAAGGGGCCCTCTGCCTCTGCCCCAAGTGACTGCCAGGTGACCAAGGAGCACTGGAGATGCAGGTGATTGGGTGGAGAATCAGGGTGGGAGAATTTGGAGGAGAGGTGGATGGGTGCAGGCTAAGTGTGGCTGAGGTCCTCTGCTCCAAATTCTCCGTCACACCCGGATCTCCCACATAGAGGAGACAAGCTCCCCATTTTAGGCCAAGTGTAGAGGGGACAGAGCACCCAGGACAAGTGCAACCTGCTTCCAGCAGTGACTGTGCCAAGGATCTCGCTTTATAGATGAGAAAATCTCACCCAGACATAGACAGCAGGTTGCCTCCGGCAACACAGCCGCTAGTGAGAACTCTAGCCCACTCGAGGTGTGTGGTTGAGCTCTGTGTAAGCTGCTGATGTGTGCAATGCTCCATGTGTGCCCTGCACTTCACATGCATGATCTGCGTCCATCCTCAGAGCGGCAATGTGGGAAGATACTGGTGACCACGAGTTAAAGGAGCTGGCTCCCAGCGAGGTGGCTGGTGTTTCGTGAGCCAAGCCTCTAACAGCTGAGCCATTCCTCAGCCCTGTGATGGTTTTCATTATCAAACTGGTACAACCTGGAATAATTGGGTTAGTCTCAGTGAAGGATTCTGTAGATCAGCTCGGCCTTTGGGGATCGCTTGATCACCTTAACTGATGTGGGAGGCCCACCTACTGTGGGACACTAGGCAGGAGTCCTGGGCTCTGAAAGAGTAGAGGAGTGAGCTGAGCGGTAAGTGCGCCTGAATCCAGCTTCTTCGTGGCTGTGGCTAGCTGCTTCAGTCTCCTGCCCACAGTGCCGACCTCCCCACAGTGCTGCTCTGTAACCTGGAGCTGTGGACTAAGCAAACCCTTCCCCTAAGTGCCGGGTATCTAACCACACAGCAGCAAGGGACCAGGACCGGGAGGTTGGCTGCTCACCAGGAGCCACACAGCGGTCTGCGGTGCTGTGGGCCTCACCGGGTCTGTCTGGCTCGGGGAACAGTGGTTGGTTTGCGTTGTTTAGTGAGGCTTATGGTTGGTTTCCAAAACCTGGCAAATGCTGAGCTGTAGAGCAGAGCTCCCACGGGGGCCAGGGGCGTTCAGGGAAGGTCAGCCAAGCCAGACACACCAGAGGACAGGTGGGCCAGAGGGCAGGTGCAGCCCACACGTTCTTCAGGAGGTCATGAAGGTGGTGCAAACTGGCTTCAGCTAGCTGTGGATGCCTGCTCCTCCTCTGCCCTCCCTCCTCTATTCTCTGCTCTCTCCCACCATCTGCAGCAAGATCTCATGAAGTCTGGCCTATATCTTATTAGGCTCTAAAAGGTTAGACCTCAAACTCTTGATCCTCCTGCCTCTACCTCCTGAGTGCGGTGATGGCAGGCTTGTGTGACCACACCCAGGGCCTCACACATGTTAGGAGTTAGAAACAGAGAATAAATAATCTTGGTGTTCCACGAAGGAACACACAAACAAAGTAAATGTATCTTGGTAACATATTTCTTTTTTACATTTTATTTTTATTTGTATGTGTATGGGTGCTTTGCCCACATGCATGCATGCATGAGTACCTTGGTCATGCTTGGTGCCTGTGAAGGCCAGAAGAGGGTGTCGGACCCTCTGTAGCTAGTGCTAGTTGTGACTCCCCTTGTGGGTGCTGGGAATCAAACCCGGGTCCTCTGAAAGAGCAATGGATGCTTTTAACACTGAGCTGTCTCTCCAGTCCCAAGGATTTTTGTTAAGAGTGTACCAGACCCCAACTAGGATGGCAGGCATACTGCCATGACCCTCCACCCCCATCTTTAGTCTGTACATAGTTGGTGACTGACAGGATTGGCTAGTTGGTGAAAGGAGGAAGGAGAAGGTCAGGTAAATGACTCCTGCCTGTCTGCCTACCTTTGGTTTAACAAAGCAAGTTTCTCACACAGGCAAGCTCTTGACCAGCTGTGTTCTCTCCCCTCTCACTCACAGAGCCTTTTCCTCTCACACACACACAGCCCTTCAAGTAGGTTCTCATTAACCCAAAGAAGACTTCTGTGTGAAGGAGACAGGAGGGCTGCTTGGCTTGCTCCTGGCCGATCATTCCGTGTTGCCCAGCCCCTGTGCCAGCTCGCATGACTCGTTCTGCATCCTCGGAATAAATACCCTCCCGACTCCACCGACGGCTGGAGGCTCCGCCAACCCAGCTGACTCCAGGCCATCCATAACCTCACCTATCCAGGAAAACAGTCCTGCTGCAAGCACACATTTGCAAAACCAGATAACACCGTCATACTCCAAGAGCTGGCTTGAGGCTGCTCCTGGCTGAGGGGCCACGCGCAACAAACCCATTCTTTTACAAGCTTGGAGCGCAGGTGAGGAGCAATTGCAGACATGCCTGCCAGTCGAGGGAAAGGGCATGCAGCGCTTCCTTACCTTCCCCTGGGTTAAGTGCCTTCCTGCTGGCCCTGGTGGAAGGGAGGGTGGGAGCAGAGGACTGCCGATGTCAGATGGGGCAGTCAGAAGAGCAGTGGAGGAAGGAACTGCCTGTCCCAAGCTCCCCTGAGGGGGTCTGCAAACCTGTTCTACACTCCTTAGCAGGACACCCACATGCCATCCAGCTGCCCACTTGCCACCTGCCTGTTTTCCACCTTTTAGGATGTTTTCCAGCCCAGCACTGTTAAGTTCTCAGGTATGGAAGGCACTCCATAGTAAGCCTCCTGCTCAGCTGGCCCTCCTGGGTGAAGCCGGCCATGTTGGCTTCACTCCCCCTGGAGGAAACCTGGATCACGCCCGGCCCTGGATAAGCCTGTAGAGCTTGGCAGAAGAGTGAGGGCGAGTAAAACAGCCGGTGTTGTGCCCAGCTTCTCCTGGAGCCAGCCCACGTTTCCAGGGCCACCATTCCATTCCGACAAACCCCAGACACTGGCCCAGAGCACAGCCGAGGTTGACCGCGGAGGGAACACTGCCCACGCTTGACCTGATGCGCCTCCAGCTTTGCTTCCCTCAGACTCCACTCAGAAGGGCCAGTCTGAAGGCTGAGCAGCATGCACCAGCCCGAGCACCAGAAGCTGGCCAGAGGCCAGAGCCAGTGCAGGAGAGGGCCACAGCATGGGCACTCTTAAAGCATGGTTTAGAGAGCCACCCCAGTGCCATGCCAGCCGGGCCGCCATGGACATGAGCTTAGCAACTGAGTCCTTCCTCAAGTCTCCTAAGGGATGCTGAGTGGGGGCCAGGCACACTGTGCCTGCTGAGTTGGGTCTCCATGTTCCTTAGTCAGGGCATTGTCAGGATCTCCAGCCTCTCAGCGTGCCCATGTGGGTTTGAGAGCTGACAACCCTGAGCAACCCCTGGGCACTGCCCTCTCCACTGCCCACTGTCAGTCAGTGGCAGAGGGCTCAGACCACAGACCCTTGAGGGCAAGTGTGGCTCCTTCCCTAGGTTCAAGACACACAGACACAGACACATACAGACAGACACACACAGAGACACAGACACACAACACACATACAGACAGACACACCCACACCCACAGAGACACACACCCAGACAGGCACACAGACACACACACAGACACAGATAGACACAGACACACAACACACATGCAGACAGACACAACCACACCCACAGACACACACACACGCCATCCCAGTCAAGGACAGCAGAAGGCTTAGGGTCAGTGTAGCCAGGGTCTACTCTCACAGGCCAGAGGCAGCCTGATCTAGTGAGCAGAGCTACTCGGATGTAGGTTTCCCAGCCGGGCCCTGTCTTCACCCTTCCTTTCACCTATGGGCCTGGGTCACCTGAGGGGCCTTTGCTCACTGCAGTTTGACACTTGTGCCCAGTCCTCCCAGTTGGGTACCCCACCTGCCTTGGGGAGGCCTGTCTAGTCCTGGCAGTCCGTCAAACCCAGCCGGGAGCCTCTGACAAACGGGAGCTCACTGCTTAGCTAGACTAAGTGGCCACTGAGCCCGGACCATGCTGTCTTCCCCCATGACCGGGCACTGGGGCTGCATATGTCTGTGCGCTGGTCATGTGGGCGCTGAGGCCCCCACTTGGTGCTTGCTCCACAGGCTGTGTCCACTGAGCCTTGTTTTAAGGCATAGTCTCTCTTGCCACCAGATCTTCCTGTCTTGGCGTCTCACCCAGGAGTACTGGAACTACGGATATGTGCCACCGTAGCTGGCACCATAGGCGAGTCCTGGGGGCTGAGCTTGGGTCATCAGACTCAAGCCCTCACACTCTGAGCCATCCCCGTGGCCCCTTGTTTCAGCCATGGTTCCAGAAACATGCATCTCTGTCGCAATCTACTGAACATTGTGGTTTGGGGGTTTTGCGCCTTTTGTTGATTTTGCTTGAAATGGCTACCGTGTCTGGTGTTCCTCACACAAGAAGCAGCCTTGATGGGTCAGGTGGGAAAATCCCACCTGTGAGGTGAGCTCCATTCAGGCATGTGATCTCCTCACGGGTGGCCACAAGTTCACTGTTGTTGTCTGTTTGCTTGTTTGTTGGGATTTCAACACAGGGTTTCTCTGTGTAGCCCTGGCTGTCCTAAACCTCACTGGTAGACCAGGCTGGCCTCGAACTCACAGAGATCCTCCTGCTTCTGCCTCCTGTATGCTGGGATTACAGGGCACACCACCACCCGGCTCGTGAGTTCACTGTTAGTGGATCAAATGTAATAAACAAGGTGCCTTCAAATAGAAGTGCAGGTAGAAGGGAGGGACCACAGGTCAGTGGGAAAGCTGTGTCCAGAGGCTCACGGGAGCCTCGCCTTATTTCTCGAGGGAGCAACACTTCCACTGTCACCGGTTCGGTAACCACCGCAGATTTATAAATGTGGCAGGTGGACCGCTGAGGCCCACCTGCACTCAGCAAATGAGAAGCAGCTCTTTGGCCTGGGGCTTGTGCTTTTAGCTTCATGGGTGATGCTGACGCTGGCCCTGGGCTGGGGCCTCTGCATGCCACATTCGGAGCAGTTAAGTCAAGCCTTCAGAGTAGAGATCTGAGAACATGGCTGGGTACCGTGAGACTGTGTGTGGTGTGAGGCCGTGCCATGAGCACACCTAACAGTGCTAGACACCCTGAGCAAGTCAGCTAACCTAGGAGCCTCCGTTCCCCCATCTGCCTCATGAGGTAGCAGTACGCACAGTGCGTGTTGCCTGGACACCCACATGTCTGTGTACGAGGACCCTCGAACTCCACTGACCCCAGGGAGGAGCATGTCTTCTGAGGAAGAACTCGCCACAAGAGAGACAGCAGACAGGTTTGGCACAGGGGCAGCAGTCCCTTACCTTAGGAGGGACAGGAGGAGGAAGGACATGGAAGGCCACGCAGGTGAGCCTCTGAGCCCAGTCTTGTAGCCATGTCTCTCAAGAATCTTGGTGGCACCTAGGGATGAGAAAGCACGAAGCGTAGGACGCGCGTGGGACGGCCCCGAGGGGAGAGACCACACAGCCACGCTGCCCGGCACGCTTTCGGGAGGAATAGCTCCCAGCCGCATCCCTTGCCCACACTGCAGCTTTGGAGGCCACGTGTGGCTGTGAACTGGGGAGTAGAGGAGGGGGAGTCAGGAGCTCAGTGTCACCCGTGGCTACATGTTGAGTTCAAGGCCAGTCTGGACTATACAAGACTGCGAATCAAAACCCAAACCTGCATGGTATCATGATGCTCTTTATGCTGATTTCCCCACTGCACTGCACTCAGAGACCCACGAAGGCCGCAGACATATTTAGGGAAGTGACTAGTAGAAATGATATCATAGGTGTGATGCTTAGCCCCTCACAGGACCTGGAATCACCTCAGAGGCAGATCTCCAGGCATTTCTGTGGGTAACTGAGGAGGAAGGATACCCTAAATGTGCCGTGTCTACCCATGAGCTGAGCGTACCATGGAACATTCCCCAAGACAGGAGCCCAGGCTTTGCTGCACACTGAACCTTTCCTGTGCCTTGACTCTTCACTGAGAAGGTGAAGGTAGCGTCAGCCTCACAGGGTCTCCAGGATCGACGTCAGCCACGTGTGGCAAGCTGGCTGGGGTCACTGGTGAGTCAGCCTAGCTATTATTGTAATTGCTCTCTCACCACATCTCAGCTGCTGACGTGTGCCGCACACCCAGGCCTCCTGACCCGGGATCTGCTGTTCTTTCCAACACGTCACTCTGAGAGTGCACACAGCACCTGCAGCCAGCAAAGCCACCACCCCTGGGACCCTTTCATCAAAGCCTGCGGAGCCAAGAGCAGATCTAACCCTGGGAACAGAGGTGTAGAACGAGGATCCGGCAGGGCGCATCCAGGTCCTCTGCGGAGCCACCGGCTGCTCCTGTTACCATTTCGTTTTGGAAATGCTGGGAACCAAAAATAGAAGTTCTGGAGCAAAGCTTAATCCTCCTCCTGGCTTTCAGGCCAGCTGTTGGAGGGACTGTGACCCGGCCACCAGGGGGCACTGTCTTGTGTGCAGGTGCTGGAATGTGGGCCCTGCAGTATCCCGGGAAAGCCTGCCATGTCAGGTTCCATGGCCCCCCACGGACCTCCGCCTCTGGGTCTGAGGAAAAGCACCTTACAATCAGCCCAGGGTCCTCCTCCCTGGAGGCCCCTCAGAACTGGGCTGGCTCCTGAATTTTCTTGTCCTGGAGTCTTCAGGGACCCCCATTCCCCCAGGCCTGACTGCCCACTGAGTGTGAAGTACACGTCTGAGTGTCCAGCGGATGGGTGTGTAGAAAGCGTAGTTAACAAATTGTCAGCAGCATCGAAGAGCAAACATGTTAACAGTTTTAAATTTGTAATCAGCTTCAGCTGGGGGACAGACGCCCGTGGGCCTCTCGGACAGCTGCTTTCACGGGCAGAGAAGGCCGAGGAAAGAAGGAAGCCGCAGGGCCCAGGCTGGTCGTTTTTAAACTTCCTGTCCTTTTAGGGAGTCTCCGCTCAGTGGGACCGGGCTGCTTCTCTCCTGCTTCCCGGAAGGGCAGAGACTAGGACTGGGTTTGGTGCTGTGGAGTTAGCCTGTGGGGTTCTACTTGGGCTGTCCTGTTGGTGAGCCCAGCACGGGAGCTCAGTGCAAGTCGGTGGCCTTCCATGCATTTTAGTTCACTTAAAATACTGAGTTAGTTGTTTTTGCGTATGTGTGTAGGATCCGTGTTTGTGTATGAGGGGTATGTGTGCCAGAGGGCAACCTTGGGTGTTGTTCCTCATCTTCTGCCTTGCCTTTGAGGCAGGATCTCTCGTTTGCCACTGCTCTGTGTGCTCCAGGCCAGCTGCATGAACTTCCAGGAGAGTCTCCTGTCTGCACCTCCCACATGGGAGCAGGAGTTAAATTCCAGACATGTGCCAACCCCTGCTTTTCCATGGGTTCAGTCAGGGAGCCAACTTCGGTCGTCAGGTTTGGCAGCAGGTGCCATTACCTTCTGAGCCACCACCCCAGCCCTGCATTTTACTTAACAAGCAGAAGCTGCCGGTGTTTGATGGAGTGACGGAAAAGGTGAGTACGTTGTAGCAGAGAGAAGGGCATGGCTGGAAGTGAAGACCGTGGGTAAGTACAAAAGGGGAAAAAGAGGCAGGCCCAGGCAGGAAGATCCTGGATGGGCTTTCGGAGACTCAGTGAGAGACTCCCTAATGCTGAGACCAAACCCTCCACTTCAGGGTACCAGAAAATGGGGAAGATGAGGCCAGCCAGGGACCCCAGCTGCTTCCCACCTGGCTACCTGTGCTCTGGCCCCAAGGCATATTTGTCTTCTTGTGTTTTTGAGGTGGTTCCTAGTCACCACCATCAGCTTTGAGCTCCCCCTGGTAGGCCTGGCTCCCACTGGCTCCTACAGACTTTCACTAGGCTCCCACAGGCTCCCACAGGCCCCCACTGCCTCCCACTGGCTCCCACTGGCTCCTACTGGCTCCTGTCAAAGATGCCATGTACCCCAAGTCTGTATCACACTATTGTTCCAAGGAGTCTCTCTCAGAAGATGCCATCCCTTTGCCATTTGCTACAGAATTCTTAGGCAGCCTAGAAGATGGTAAACATTTGTTAACTAAAGGATGAACTATGGGAAGGATGTGGGGGAGCAGTGTCTCCGAATGTCTTCCCTGCCCAGGGTCCAGAGCCTCTGCCACTGCCCTCACCCCCACCCCAAGCTGTGTCCTCACTGTCATTGCCCTGGGCCAGGACTGCGGAGGAAGCAAAGCAGCAAATACAGAGCTCCAACACATGGTCCTCACACAGCTCCACCACACGGTACCACGCCGCAGACTCAGACAAGCACAACAGGACAAGCTGAGGCCAGAGCACAACTGGAGTGACAGGGGTGTCTGTGGCTGTATCGCCCTGAATGTGCCTGGTGTCCTCTGAGGGGAAGAGATGGGCAGAGCGGAGATCTGCAGCAAGCTCCACATTCCAGGAGGTGGCTTGTGAGATGAGAGCCGCAGACCCATCCTGTGCCACACGACCAGGGGCAGCGCCAAGCTCTGCCTCCAGACCAGCCTGGATCTCAGCTGCTGGCTTCCTTCCCGCAGGGGGCACCAGAGCCCTGCCTTACAAGCTCTACCCTGCGGCCTCCCTCTTCTAGTAACTGCTACAGTTCACAGTCTCTCCCCCAGGACCTTCCACACCCTCTCAACACCCTAGACAGGAGAAGGCCAGAACCAGGCTGTGTCCTGCTGGAGGGCAGGAGGGCCTAGAACCAGGGAACTGAGGACTTGCGCCAACACTGAAGCATCAGGAGTCTTGGGCTGTAAGATGGCATCTGTGCCCTGCAGATAACTGTCCACCCACAGCCTTCTGACCTCTCAGGCAGGTCTCTGAACAGCAGCACAGCTAGAAGCAGCTCTCAGTGACCCCACAGGGAGAGGACATGGTAGCAACCCCAGGAGTGACGGATGGTCTGCCTCCAGGGAGTATCCTCTCGCCCGTTTCCCTCTGGGCTCCAGAGCAGGTGGTCTGAGGCCAGGAGAGGCAGCCCAGCTGGCTCCCCAGGCAGCCAAGATCAGTAGCAAGGGCAGCGTCTGTTTTCTCCCGGGCTGCCCAGGCTGGTCACCACTTGCTGCTGTGGTTGCCTGGGG
Organism: Pachyuromys duprasi; assembly: GCA_028658305.1. Taxonomy (NCBI): domain Eukaryota; kingdom Metazoa; phylum Chordata; class Mammalia; order Rodentia; family Muridae; genus Pachyuromys; species Pachyuromys duprasi. Next base: position 3,389,554 of record CM053759.1, on the reverse strand, counting down.
AACCGCTTGCTATTTTCCAAACAATGAGCTGTGGAAGCGCTCTGGCGAGGCTGGTCTGGAGGGGACACCCAAAGGGGCCCTGCCAAAAGGGAGAGCTGGCGGGAAGGGGAAAGGCTCAACACTCACACACACAGCCTTGAGTGTGGGGTGGGAGAGGGTGACTGGGAGAGGCTGTGCCCGAGAGAGGAGTACCAGTTCATCACGCTTCACTCACTCCCATGTGTTCATCATCCCTGCTGTTCACAGGACCAAACGTTCAAGGCTCTGGACTCTGGGCTAGGCATGGATATGGCAAATCAAGTGAGGGTGTCCCAGCCCCATGGTGGGCTGGCAACACAAGATACAACTACAGTTCAGCAGGCCGAGGGGGTGGTCTGTTGCCATCTCCACACCGTTTCTGAGATATCCCCTGTTGAGGTACCCAGAAGATGAAAGGCTTTTGCAGGCAGTGTGGAAAGGGGACACGGCGTGTTGGGGGCCAGGAGAAACTGAGTACGCACTTCCAGAGTGTGTGTTCAACCCTGGGGCAGCTGGAGCCAGGCCAAGAGCAGGCCTGTCGTGGGTGAGGATGAGATGATCTGGAGCCACAGAAACAGCCGTGATGAGGGCCCAGGTAGCACAAGTGCAGCCCGGGCCACTCCCCGGAGAGAGGCTTCCCCACTGCCCATGAGATTTGGGAGGCTCCACAGGGCAGCTGAGGCCCAGAGGCTGCAGGAGGGAGCCCTCCACCAGAGCCAGGCGAGGGCTCGGGCCAGGCTGGCAGTCTCTTCCCAAAGCACACTGGGCATGTCCCCAAATGCCTTCTGCTGGCCTGTGGCCACACCCCTGCTGGAAGGTGACTACTGGCCCAGAAGGTGGAGGTGGTGTGTAGCAGAGGGGGACAAATGTGGAGAAAGCATCACTCACAGGTGTCATGTACCAGCTAGGGACACATCCGCCTCCCCCCAGTCCCAGGCCCAGCCTTGGGGCGTGACTAGTTTTGCCCTCATTGTGACCATTAAGAAACTGCAGTTCCAAGAAGCTACCTGGCCTCACCAGAGCTGCAGCGATGAAGTCAGGATTCAAACACAGATGTGAATCGGAAACCTGTCTCTACAAGGGCACGAACACATGCTGCATCCCAGGAGCATCAGGGTCCAAGACGACAAGTACCACGTCATGAGAACCTAACATGGGAGGACCACAGAGGCTGGACCTATCCCAAACAACCTATGCCCATGAAAAAGTCACCCTCAGAGAGGAGCAGGGCTCCCAGCCAGCCACGACATAGCCAGAAAGGTGGGTATGCCAGTGAGGGAGGCTTCTTCATTCTCCCTCCCTCCCTCTCTCTATTTCATACACATGTACACACACACACACACATACACACCAGGGACAGACACACAATCCACTGTGCTCCTTGCTCCTGGCTCACAGAGGCAATGAGCATAACGAACAGCAGGTAAACCGAATTGAGCTTGGGGGGTGGGGGGACAGTTGGTTTACTAACTTGAACTGGAAGTGTGTAAAATGGGGTGAGGTGAGGGGTTGTTGCACCTCCAGCCCCAGCATTCAGACTCGGCCAGAACAGGGTGTACTGTTTAGTGGGTACCACAGTAAGCAGTTGGGGCTCACGCTAGCTTGGGTCTAGGTTACACATACGTGAAAAGCTTATCTGCCAGGCTATGGTACCATGGCAAGGTGTGGGGCCTAGTAGAAGGGGATGTTGGACCTTCAGCCTTTCCTTCACGGCTTTGATCCCTGGCTCCTGTAAGGTGAAGAGCTCCATTCACCCTCCTGAGGCCTCCCTGCAGGCCCAAAGGCAAAGGGATGAGGAGCTGTAGGCTGAAGCCCCTGAAACAGCGGGCAAAACTGCTTCCATCCTTTGAAATTGGACGGAGCCGATGAGCAAGGCACTGAAAAACCCCACAGTGGCTGAAGGCTGCACACCCCGTATGCTAATGCCTTGTGCCTGCTGGTTTGCAAATACCTTTGCGTGGTTCAGAAGCCCAGGGAAGAAAGCAGAATCATGCTACCAGGCTGCCTGGTTATGAAACAGAGAGCCAAACACGACAGGTTCACGCATTAAACAGTCGTCCAGGTGACGTGACATCTGGTGTCCTGGACAGAGGCGCATTCCCCACAGTGTGGCAGCTGCACGGCCCCCCTTCCCCAGGCTTCAGACCTCCACCAGAGGGATGGTGCTTGCCTGCGGTGTGCCCCGCCCCTCCCTGCAGGACCTCCTGGGGTCTGGACTCTGAATACAGATTTCCAGCTTTGGCTCCTTGCAGAAGTTTTCAGCAGGCTGAGGGTGCCCAGTGACCAGGAGGCAGCAGCTAAGGTGTCAAGAAAATCCCTGGAGCAGATGCTGGAAGGAGGTGAGGGTGGGTGGGAGTCAGGAGGTCTTCTGTGCCAGTAGGGCTGAGATCAGGGTAGGGTGACCTCTAATGACCTTCACCTCCAGGGGCCTGTGTTTCCGGTCTCTTCTGCTCTGCCTGCCTCTCTGCAGGAAGGTCACCCAGAGGAAGAGAGAGTGCCAATCACTATTGGACACCTGTTTTGAGAGACCAAAAGATTAAAGGTGGCTATTATTAATGCTTAAGGCCTGAAGTAGCTGGGTGGGGAGGTCCAGCGATGCCCTGAGGGGAAGAACTCGCCTTACCAAATTCTTTACCCACACACTAGAGATACAGTTGCTAGAAAACTGGCCCATACCCCTAG
>CM053759.1:3201098-3386754 GCA_028658305.1 Pachyuromys duprasi | reverse complement strand
GGGAGCCCAAGCTGCAGCTTGTAATGATTTATAATAAAAAGATCCTCATGTGACGGACTCGGCTCCTGATGGTAGTCTTTTGGGATATCTCGATTCAGGCACAACAGTTTGTTTATTTCTTTGTTTTTTGAGACAGGGTTTCTTTGGGTAGCCCTGGCTATTATGGGACTGGCTCTGTAGACCAGGCTAGCCCCAAACTCAGAGAGCCACCTGTGTCTGCCTCCTGAATGCTAGGATCAAAGGCGTTCACACCAGGCTGGATCTCTGTTATAAAGATTCTTATTTATTTTATCTACTTTATTTATCTCACACGTGCTTGCCTGAATGTAAAATGTGTGCTCCATATGCATGCCCACTACCTATGGAGCCAAGAGAGGGCATCGGATCCCGTGGAACCGGAGTTACAGATAGCGTGAGCTGGATGACCTGGGTGCTTGGCACTGCACTCAGGTCCTCTGCACGGTGTACGCTCTGGACGCTAAGCTGTCTCCAGCCTGTTGGTAGCTCCGCTGCAGGCCCTTCTCCTTTCTCCTGGCAACGGAGCTGGCTCTATGTCACATGGCAGGGTACAACCTGTGCGCTGCAGACCTTCAAAGCACAGACGTGAGGGGCCTGACACTCACCTGAGGGTGCAGAGGTGAACAGCTTCACAACTTACACCAGGCACCCCACGTAGATACTGAAGGCTAAACTTGGGGTCCCTGGGCAGAGATCTAGCTTTCTACTCTCTGTGTGCTTCTTTCGAACTTCTTTTCTCCTAATCCAGCTCCTCCTTCCCTGATGTCCCAAGGAGGACAGCTGCAGCCATGTCTGAGGCCTCTTGGCTTGAAGCCTGGACTCCGCTAGGGGAAGTTCAGTTCTGCAGGGCTGTCCAGGTCACAGAGGCGTCCCAGGAGTGAGGTTTTCAGCATCAGTACCCAGAAAGTCTCCACACACCTGGTTCGTCGCTGAAGTGAGTTCGGGGTCCCCCCACTCATTTGGCAATCACAGTGTGCTGGTGCTCCTTCCTGGGTTGCGGTAGAGTACAATGGCGGGGAAGTGCCCTGCCTAAGCTGACACCAGGCTGAGTGTTGCAAGCCTTTAGGAAAAAGGAAGCATCCTAAACATATGCTGGAAGGCTTGGCAGTGCCTGTCTGTGATCCCAGCACTTAAGTGTGATCCCAGCACTTAAGAAATAGAGGCAGGAGGGTCAAGAGGTCAAAGTCATCCCTGGCTACACAGCCAGCTCCAGGCCAGGAAACTCGCACACAAACAAAGCAAGCATGGAGTAGCATGGACATAGGGCAGCAGGCTTTGGGCCTGCAGGGATCTGTGCCCACGGAGCAGATCTGCCCATCTTTACCCTCTGAACCTACCCTTCCTGCAGCCCATGAAGCTGGCCAGGTTTCTGTGTGCTCCATGCAGTCCTTTCTGGTTTGGAATGGAGATTGGTGTGAGACTAATGGTACTGAAGAGGCCCTGCTGTGAGGTGGCAGCTTTGAGGGAAGAGCAGAAGGAGCTTGAGGCCAGCAGGAAGCTGGACCCTGGTGAGGCAGGGTTGGGGGAGATGTGAGGAGCCAGCCTTGTGGAAAACCCCAGCCAGGCTCCGAGGCATTGCCCTTCTGTGGAGGAGCGGCATTCCAGCCTGCTGCCAAGCCAAGAAGGTGTGGGAGGTCATGAGCGCCTCAGGCAGGCAGCACACTAGGATTGACCTGTCATCGGTTTCGGGCAAAACCGATGACTACGCTGGCTCAGTGAACAGCTTTTAGAATTCTAGGCCTGAGTCTTTCTGGTATGTTGTAGGTTGCTGTCATTACTGGGGCATCCATGCTTGTGTGCCATGCAGCTGCCAGGTCAAGCCTGCATTATATATATAAGTGTATTATATATATTATAAATAATGTATCAGGCATGCTGATCTCTTTGAGTTTGAGGCCAGCCTAGTCTATTAGTGAGTTCCAGGATAACCAGAGCTACATAGTAAGAGCCTGTCTCAAAAATAAACAAATAACAAAGGTTTATATAAGGACACTTCTGCTATTCTAGGGTCTATAGATTTAGTCTAACACAGTGAGTTAGCCTTGGTGTGAGTGCTGTTTGTCCCAGGGGAGTGTGGGGGGGTAGTTCTGTCAGAGGAGAGAGGTGGGGGTAGGGATCCCATGTATTACAGGTAATTCTGTCACAGAGGTGTGGCATGGGGGGGACCCCATTTATAGGAGGGCTAGCTCCCTGCAGGCCTCAGATAAGTGCCCATGTCACCAGCAAGGATACTACCCCAGAAAAGGGTTCCTCTGGGACCTGAAACAGTCTGAGATGTGGGTGTAAGTGTTCCCTGAGTGAGCCCTGGCCAGGCTCTGCCATGCTCCCAACCACAGTCTGCCGTCGCCATGATCACTCCCGTCTTCTGTCCAGCAGATCTGCTTTTTCCTGCAACTGCTTCCATGGTCCTTACCATCAGCCTCCTCACAGGAGCCATGGACAGCAGGACCAAGGCAGGAGCCTCAAGCAGTGCATAGGGAATGCAGAGACAGGAGAACTTTCTGCAGCCACAGAATATTTATGTTTATTCTTACTACAAAGCAAACATGGCTGTTGGGGAGTGTGAGGGCCACAGATGTGAATGAAGAGGCGGTGAAGGTCCTTCACAGCCCCACAGTCCAGATGGCCATGCTGGCTTGACGCTGCACCTGAGTAGGCTGGTGGGCCATGTCACCCCATCAGGCACAGCCCCTGACCAAGGACAGTGCACAGCAGTGTCCCAGTTAGGCATCAGCTTTATTCAGTCAGAGGCTGCCCCAATAGTCCATGGGGCACTTCACCTCCCCTAGAACCTGCCGCCTGCAGCTGGGCTTCAGAACTCATCCTTTATGTCAAAGTGCGGCTGGTCCTCGGGCTTGAAGTCCAGGTTGGGGCTGCCATCCTCATTGAGGATCCTGCGGGCCGTGTAGCCCACAATGGGGTATTTGGCCTTGTACACCTTGCTAAAGACGTCATCCAGGGCCTCCAGCTCCTTGGCCGTGAGGCCCGTCTTGGGGAGAAGAAATGGGAGACAGAGGTGAGCAAACTGAGTCTGAGCACATGGTGTCTGGCACTGCCCTCCTCTGCCCCTGCCTTACCCACCCCAAACTCCAGATGAAAGAGAAAAATATACTAAAGCGAAACAGAAACTGTTTTAGGAGAAGCGGGAACGCAGTCCTCGTTATCACAGATAATGTAATGGAGCCTCCACATTTGGGGCAACTGCAGAGGTCAGCACATCTGGAGTACAATGGATGAGGCTCACCCTGGAAACTGCTTTTGTGCTCACGGTATCCCTCCTTGCCAGAAGAGTATGAAAAACCATCTTCAATCAAAGAATGGACAATGGACTTTTAAAGAAACAGCCCTGGGCATTCGGAGTGCATGTGCAGAGGGTAAGTGAGGGGTGTGTGTGCAGGACTGTGAGCAGGGTGTGTGTGTGCTCTGTGAGCGCAGGGTGTGTGTGCTCTGTGAGCGCAGGGTGTGTGTGTGCAGGACTGTGAACACAGGGTGTGTGTACTCTGTGAGTGCAGGGTGTGTGTGTGTGCAGGACTGTGTGAGCAGGGTGTGTGTGTGCTCTGTGAGCAGGGGGTGTGTGTGCTCTGTGAGCAGGGGGTGTGTGTGCTCTGTGTGAGCAGGGGGTGTGTGTAATCTGTGTGAACAGGGTGTGTGTGCACTTTGTGTGAGCAGGGTGTGTGTGCTCTGTGAGTGCAGGGTGTGTGTGTGCTCTGTGAGTGCAGGGTGTGTGTGCTCTGTGAGTGCAGGGTGTGTGTGCTCTGTGTGAGCAGGGTGTGTGTGTGCAGGACTGTGTGAGCAGGGTGTGTGTGCTCTGTGTGAGCAGAGTGTGTGTGCTCTGTGTGAGCAGGGTGTGTGTGTGCTCTGTGAGTGCAGGGTGTGTGTGCTCTGTGAGTGCAGGGTGTGTGTGCTCTGTGTGAGCAGGGTGTGTGTGTGCAGGACTGTGTGAACAGAGTGTGTGTGCTCTGTGTGAGCAGGGTGTGTGTGTGCAGGACTGTGTGAACAGGGTGTGTGTGCTCTGTGTGAGTGCAGGGTGTGTGTGTGCAGGGAAGCAATGGCTTTCTCAGTTTTGCTGGTCTGGTCCCCAGAACAAGCATCTTGGGTGGGCAGCACTGTCGCCTGTGTCCACCTCTCTGTACTATTACATGTTTAAACAGCCTCTGCTGTAATTTGGATGGAGAATGTCCCTTTGTGAAGGTCCATGTGTCAATGGTTTGGTCTCCAGAGTGGAGTTACTGCAAGGTGAAGGAGCCTTTAAGAGGTGGGGCATATGAGAGGTCCTTACATTGAAAATGTGTCCTCCAGAGGAACTGTAGGACATGGGGCACGCCCCTTTCCTCTTTTGCTTCCTGTTCATGAGTTTTACAGGTTTTCTCTGCAACATGCTTTAGCCATGTGGTCAGCCAGTCATGGATTAAAGCTCCAGACTGAACCCTTTCCCTTCAGACGTTACTTAGAAGGCTGGAGGAATGGCTCGGCAGTTAAGAGCACATACTGCTCTTGTAGAGGACCTGGGTTTGGTTCTCAGAACACACGTGGCAGCTCTCAACCGCCTCTGACTCCAGCTTCAGGGGCCTGACTCCCTCTTCTGGCCTCTACAGGTACTGCATGCCTGTGGTGCACAGAAACTGATAGAGGCACACATATACTCATAAATAAAAACAAAAACTTAGAGTTAGTTATGTCAGATTTCTTGTTACAGTAATGGAAAGCTGGCTAAATCCTTCCCCTTTGTTTCTTTCTATAATGCCATGACTTAAGAATTGGACTCATCACTAGCACATCTTTAATCCCAGTCCTTGGGAGTCAGAGGCAGGCAGATCTCTGAATTAGAGGCCAGCCTCGTCTACAGAGAGAGAGTTCCAGGATAGCCAGGGGTACACAGAGAAACCCTTAAAAAAATAAAACAAAATGAAACAAAACCTACTTATTTCAACTTATTTATACGAATTTGATGAATGAATACCAGCCTATTGTGGCATCTATATAGAAATTAATTTTAAAATTGCATTTATTTATTTATCTGTGTGCACGTACATGTTGGCATGCACGTAGAGGTCAAAGGTCAGCCTACTGAAACCAGTTCTCTCCTTCCATTTGGTTTCTCCATTTGGGTCCCAGGGGTTGAACTCAGGTCATGAGGATTGTCAGCAAGCATCTTTTTTTATTAACTAACTTATTTATTTATTATTTATATAGCATTCTGTCTGCATGTGTGCCTGCACACCAGAAGAGGGCCCCATCTCTCACTACAGATGGTTGTGAACCACCATGTGGGTGCTGGGAATTGAACTCAGGACCTTTGGAAGAGCAGCCGGTGCTCTTAACCTCTGAGCTGTCTCTCCGGCCCTGGCAGCAAGCATCTCCTCCTATTAAGTCATCTCTCCACCACTACCTCTCTTTTGTTTTCTGTTTTTGAGACAGGGTTTCTCTGTGCAGCCCTGGTCTGCAGGGTTGCTCTGCAGACCAGGCTGGCCTCGGACTCAAAGATCTGCCTGCGGTGCTGGAGAGGTGGCTCAGTGATTAAGGGTACTGTTTGCTCTTCCAAAGGCCCAGCGTTCAATTCACAGCTGTCTGTAATGCCAAGTCCAAGGGATCTAACACCTTCACACCAGTGCACATAAAATAAGATTAAATAAAATTATATATATATACACACACACATATATATATATACATACCTACATACATATCCCCTGCACCACTATGATGGGCTTTAAGAAAAGTAAAAGATCCACCTGCCCCTGCCTCTGCCTCTACCTCTCACTCTCTGCCTCTGCCTCCCTGCCCCTGCCCTCTGCCTCTGCCCCTCTCTCCCTGCCCCTGCCCTCTGCCTCTGCCCCTCTCTCTCTGCCCCTGCCCCTGCCTCCACCTCCAGGGCGCTACAACCATGCCTGGCTATAACCAGCCCCATTATTTAAAATGGCGTTTTCTTGTGCACAGAAGCCTGAGCTTGGAGAGTTGTGTCCCCAGTCCCCTCCACTAAGCTATGGCAGCTACTGAGAGTGGGAGGAAGAGATGGGGGTCTGGGTGGGGTGCTGGCCACAGGAGTGTCAAGCCGCTGGGCACAGCAGTGAGGACTCCCAAGTAGGATGACAAGTCCACAAAGTCTGGACTTGCATCTGTAGGTAGGGAGGAGCCATCACAGGCTCCTAAGAAGGGTGACCCAGGGAGATAATACATGTCCAGAAAGCGGCTGGCTAGCACACCACACAGGCTAATTGGCAGACTTACTAAGAATAAGAAGTTCTGTGGCTGAGGGTCCAGTCTAGTAGCAGAGCATTTGCCTAAATTCAAATCCAAAGTAATAAAATTACTTGACCCAGAGACTTAAACAAAACAAACAAAAAATGGAAAGCAACTGGGCTTGGGGTGCATGCCTTTAATCTCAGCCCTCGGAGGCAGAGACTATCCCAGGAGTTTGAGGCCAGCCTGGTCTGCATAGAGTTCCAGGCCGGACAGCTACACAGGTGACACCCTGCCTCAAACAAGAACAAACCAGGGCATGGGGGCAGTGCACTTTGACAAAAGCTCATCCCACTTACAGTGTCATGAGTGAGGTCCGCAGGATCCAGGGACATCTTGGCCACGCCTCTGCTGGAGTCCTTCCCAGTCAAGGCATTGTAGGGGGCTCCTCGGCCATAAAACTCTGCAGCGGGAGGAAGGAAGATGAGGTAAGCATGGAGAGCAGCCGGGAGCGTGCCATTGGGGACCGGCCAGAAGCCCCAGTCCCCAGCGGCTGTAGTTCTGAGGATGAGCACACCAGAAGGATTACAAGGTCAAGGCTAGCCTGCATCTGCCTCAAAATATGTATTTAAGTATTTTAAAAGGGGGAGGAGGTCTAGGCCTGTGGGTCATTGGTATACAAAGCATGTGTGTATACGTGTGTGTATACATGTGTATATGTATGTGTACATGTGTGTGTATGTGCATACATGTATGTATACATGTGTGTCTGTGTGTACATGTGTATGTATATATGTGTGTGTATGTATATATGTATGTATGTTTCCAGATGTATACACAAACAGACCTTACACGAGTCAAGAAACCCCCCTCCCAGTAGCCTATGTGGATACAGTCAGGGAAACTGTTACATGGTATTGAAATGTTCTGTCATCTCCTACAACAGCAACTCTTAGCTAAGGACTTTGCTGGCTTCTACTAGAAAGCTCATTGGTTTGCACTGAATTCCACAGCCCTTCAAGTGGACATTAATAGGAAATCCACAGCAGACAGACCTGTTTGGGTAAAACACTGACAAGGCTTAGCTCCATCTGGACCTTTCAGAGGGAAGGGAAAGGCCTCATTCCTCCAGGCCTGTGCTCACCCGTCCCCCCCAGTTCCCCAGAAACAAAGAGCCACTTACCCTTTCCAGAGGTGACATCAAACACCACCCCCTTCACCGCCAAGTAGATGGGCTGGTCCTCCTGGAAAGAGGGGCGAGGCATGAGGGATGGGAAACACCTGCGTTCTCTTCACAGGTAGTGAGGGCTGCCGAGGCTGGGTGAGCAATGGTGGTGTTTCAAGGCCTGGCCCCGCAGGCTCACCCCCTCCCAGACAAGGTCATGCCTATCCACCAACGCTTGGAGAGTCATAAAGTGCCACAGCAGGGCAGGCTGGCTAGTTTTATGTCAACTTGACACAAGCCACGGTTGTTTTGGAAGAGAAACACGCACTTGAAAAGTGTCTCCATAAGCCTGGCCTATGGCTGTCCTGTGGCATGCTTTCTTGATTGATGATTTGGGCAGTGTCACCCCCGGTGGAGGTCCCGGGTGCTAAGCTGTGAGGAGCAAGCCAGGAAGCAGCACATCTCGTGGCCTCTGCTTCATCTCTTGTCCCCAGTCTCCTGCCCTGCTTGAGCTCCTGCCCGGACTTCCCTCAGTGCTGCCTGGAAGCATAAGCTAAAATAAACCCTTTCCTCCCCAAGTTCTTTTAGTCATGGTTATTGCACTGTATCATAGCAACAGACATCCTAAGACACAGGCAAATGGTCACACCTTGTCTCAAAAGAAAAAAAATAAGAAAGGAAGATAAAAAAAGAAAAAAACAATAAAAATGTAATTCCAAAATTGCATTGTGAAGTTAAAACTAAAAGATGTTCAGAAGATGATCAAACAGTTTCCTTACGGGTAATGTTATTTGTTGCGCATATGTGCATGGGTCTGTACGTGCTTGCATGTGTGCATTCGTGAGTGTATATGTGTGTGTGAGTGTATACACATGTGAGCTTAGAGACACTGTTTTGCTATGTAACATAGGCTAGCCTTGAACTCAGTTCTCCTAAACATCTCCTGAGGGTTGAGATTCCAGGCTTTCCCCACCACACCCAGCTGAGTAAGGCTACTTGGGCCCAAAGAGGTTAAATGACAGAGTGAATCAGAGCAAGAAGGCAGCAGCTTTGGAACAGGAGCTTCCTCCCCTCCTCTTTCCCTCGCCCACCAGAGGGCACCCTCAGGCTTGGGTGTAGGGGCTCGTGAGTAGGGCCCCAATCAGGACTTGGGGCTCCTGGAGAGCAGACTTGTGGCAGGCAGGACAGAGCCCCACCGTCCTTCACCCGGGACATGGTGCCTCCCATCTGGCCTTCCTGCCTGCTTCAACAGCTCCAGCGCAGAGCCAGGGAGGCACTGGGTGGAGAGGTGTGGGCCCGGCAGGCAGGGAGCTCAGCCACTGGTCAGAGTCCTGCACCTCACCACTCTCTGTGCCTGGGCCAGGACTGGCCGGACCAGTTCTCTGTGTTTGGAAGAGAGGGGACCTGCTGCGGCGGGTGGGCTTTTGGTTGGTTGGTTGGTTGGTTGGTTGGTTTGGTGTTTATTGTTGTTTTCACAGCAAACTGCCCTCTATGGTCTGAAGCTGTGTTCTTCTAGCTGCAGGTGGTGCCGTGACCTGTTTGTAGGTCGTGGAACAGGGGTTTGTCAGCAGACTGAAAGGGATCAGACAAGATAGAAAGCAATGGAAGAGCCTGGGTAGGAGGTTTTCCTCAGCTCTCTCAGTCAGCTTTCCTATGAGCTAATAAGGTTAGCGGCAGCTGACATGGGTTATGGGTGGCTGTGCCAAGCATTTGTTCATCCCCAACTGATCTCTTCTTCACAAAATGCCTGTGGAGAGGCGGTACTCAGTGTAACCATCGTATGGGGAGTTTTACACACCCACCCAGAAGTGCAGCCAAGCCAAAGTTTATCAGTACTCAGCCAGGTGTGCCGGAGAAGGCTAAATCTACATGAAGGAAGTCATCACAGGTAATCTGGGTGGGTGTGGCCTTTCCAATCCACTGAAAGGCCGTGGGGTTCCCCAAGGAAAAGAAATCTGAAATCTGCCTAGCCGGCCACGGTGCCTGCCTTGAGGTCTCTGTGACCTCTGTGTGAGCCCTTCCACCACCTGGGTCTACACAGTGAGTCCAGGACAGCCAGAACAACAGGTCTCAACCCCTCCCCTCCAGAGAGGAAGGCCCCCTGCTGGAGAACTCCAGCCTCCTTCCTGGTCAGCCTGTCAACCCTGGCAGCCCCCCAGGCTGCAAACTGTTGTCTGTCTCCCTCTCTCTCTGAGGCCAACGCCATGCAGTTGAAGACATGGTCACTGTGGGGCTTAGGAACTTGGCCCGGTGGGAATCCAAGCCCAGGTGCCACCCTAAGCTTTAAAGTGACCAAATAACGCATCGTACAAACCACGACGCTGCTCGTGGGTACCACAGCCCAGATCCACTTCCAGCTCACCAAGCTAACCCTACCCACGGCACTCCTCTGTCCCTAAATGGCTCTTCCCTGCCTCTTCCCACCCTTAAGTCTCAATCCACAACAAGAAATATAAAAATTAGGGTGTTTCCTCAGTCCTTGTCCTGCAGCCGGTGGGTGTGCCTTTCCTTGGGCTCTGGTCTGGGGGACCAAGAACCCCCCATATGTGGATGAAAACAAATAGTTTTGCAGAGGGCTGTGCTCACAGACGGGAGAATAGAGTCCACTTTTGGGTTCTTTTCTCCACCAGCAAACTCTCAAGAGCCAGTCCCCTGCCCACGAGCTCTTCCCTAGCTGCTCTGGGGGCCTCTGGCACAGTCTCCGCACAGCACGCCCCGCACAGGCAGTGAGCCACGGGCGCCTTGCTAGCACAGCAGGCCTGCTTGCTGACTTCCCACTCTCAGCCCTGCCATGCCCTGTCACTTGGCCTCAGGGACCCAGGCGTCTAAAGCTCAAGTTTCCCAACGCTGCGACCCTTTAATACAGTTCTGCATGTTTCGGTGACCCCAACCAGTTATTTTCATTGCTACTTCATGACTGTAATTTTGCTACTGTTATGAATAATGTAAATACCTGTGTTTTCCCATAATCATAGGCCATCCCTGTGAAAGGAGGTCACGACCCACATGTTGAGAACTGCTGGCCTAAGCTGCTACCCCTAATGCTCTGCTTCCAAGAGACCCATGTTTGGTCCGTGTAAAGCTTGTTAACACAGGGACTAGGGCGCACAGGCCACGGAGATTCAGCGAAGCAACACGGGTACTTTCCTCCTGTAACCCTGGGTGCATGCCTCAGTTTCCTGTCTGTAAAGGCAGGTGATTAATTCCTGGAATCACTGCAGTGCCAAACTGGATCCCAGCTTCTTACCCATCCAAAGCAGCTGCGCATACGGGAGGGAGGGGGGAAAGGAAGGAGAGGGGCGTTGTTTCCCCCTCTGCATTCATCTCCACGGGCCCAGACACTAAACGGGGTCGGAAGGGCGGGCTTCAGGAGGCCTGGGACACCGGGGCAGGAAAAGGAAAGGCTGGGAAGGCCTGAATCATCGGGGCCCGCCCGGGTCCCCCCAGCCCCGCACGCCCTGGCCAGACACTTTGCACGAACTGTAGGCCCTGTGATCCTAGCTCACGCTCGTACTAAAACCTCGAAGGGCCTGAGGTCTGCACAGCGACAAGGCGGGGCGAGGGAAGCGCGGGGTGGGGCGTGAGGGCAACGCCGGCCTCCCCCACGGGCCTCGCGTGGGTCCCCGGGCACCAGCCGGGCCTGGGGACAGCAGCCGGCCCAGGCCGCCGCCTACCTCCTCGCCGCCGTAGCGGGCCAGCTCCTCCTCGGTGAAGAGCCGCACCGGGGGCCCGCGCTGTGCGGGGCGCGGTGTCTGCCCGGCGCGGGCTGGAGGCACCGGGGCCAGAGCTAGCACCAGGACGAGCGCCGCCAGCGGCCTCAGCCGCCACCCGGGCGCGGGGCGAGCCATGAACCGCCAGGAGCAGGAGGGAGGACGGCGGGGCGGGGCACGGGCGGCACCTAGGGAGGGGCCCTGTAAGACAGGACCCAGCCTATTCTTTGGCCTCACTCTCCTCCTTTCTTTCCCAGGCTAGGTCCTACTATAGTCTATAAAATCCTTGAACTGGTGGCCATGCTCCTGCCTCAGCCCGGGATCACAAGTTAGTGACACCAGGCCCAGCTAACTTGGTACTTTTCCTTCCTTCCTTTCCTTCCTTCCCTCCCTCAGTCCTTCCTTCCTTCTCCCTCTGTTCTCTCTCCTTCCCTCCCTACCTATCACCTGCCTCCCTCCCTTTCTTCCTTTTCTTCCAGATTTTCATTCTGTAGTTCAGGCTGGCTATGTCTCAAGGCTGACCTTCTAGGGATTCTCCTAGCTAGGATCTTTTTTAGGACTGTGTTGCAGCTAATGTGATTGTGGCTTTGAAGGCTGCGTCAAACAGTATCTGTTTTACACCAAGTCACAGAATCTCAAGGTTGAAGAGGCCCTTCTAAGTCCCGGGGTGAAATAGCACACAGCCTTCATGAGGCCTAACACATCTCAACACCACCTCTGGCCTCTTCCTGGCTGTTCCAGCCCCTTCTCTCTCTGCAGGCCTGTGTGTCAGGACCCTCTTGATGATAACAAGTCCTCCCTGTGATTTCTGCTGGCCACAGCAACCACCAGCTCCCAGTTCATGGTGTCACGGTCAGCAGGTGCCTCCGGAGTCTACTGGAACCCAGCCTCTCCAGGAGCTCCAAGAGGCGCATGAATCCAGATACATTCTTAAAAACACTCAGAAGCATGGTTCTCCACAAAGAAAACAGAAACTGAGCTGAAGAAATGGCTCAGCGGTTAAGAGCAGCTGCTGCACTCCCAGATTCAATTCCCAGCATTTACATGGTAGCTCGCACACATCTGTTACTCCAGTCCCTGAACCTCTGCTCTTAGGCGGTGCTTCCCCCTGACTGAATTCAATGGAAAGCCCACTCTAACTACGTTCTGATAATTCATTTTATCCCCTGAGCTATGTGAACAGTGTATTAGGAACCAATGTGCTAATCAATAACTAATATGTATTAGTAACCAGTGTGCTAATCAATAATCATATTAGTAACCAGGGTGCTAATTAATAGCTAATACCTATTAGTAACTAATATGCTAATTAATACCAATACGCATTAGTAACTAATATGCTAATTAATAACTAATGCATATAAGTAACTAATGTGCTAATTAGTGACTAATGCATATTAGTTACTAATGTGCTGTTCATAACCAATGCTTTACAGGAAGCATCTTAAGGAGATAAAGGTTTATTTTGGCTCGTCATTTTGGGGATATTGACCGTCAGAGGAGAAGCCTGGGAGCTGAAGGCTGTTTGTTCACATTTAGTGATCAGGAAACAGAAAAGAAAATGCCAGTGTTCAGCTTACTTTTCCTTTCCCCATTCTCTTCATTACTGGACCCTTCAGGTGGAATGATGCTGCCCACATCTGGGACAGGTGTTCATATTACAGGTAATGTACCTGAGGCACAGGAAGGCTGAATACCAGGGTCAAGGTCAGTCAGAGCAGAGCCGAGACAGAACTGGGCGTCAGGGTGCAGGTTAGCGTTCTCACTAGCTGCTGGCCGCTGCTTCTAGGTGGACCTTGAAGAAGTGACGCAGACAACAGGGCATCCAGGCCGTGGTGATTTGAATAAAAATGACTCCCAGTGGCCGGGAGAGAGTAGCACTGTTAGGAGGTGTGGCCTTGCTAGAGTGGGTGTGGCTTTGTTGGAGGAAGTGAGTCACTAAGGGGTGGGCTTTGAGGCTCTTCCTGCTGCCCAAGGATCCAGATGCAGAACTCTCAGCAGCTTCTCCATCCAGTACGGTGTCTGCCTGCACACTGCCGTGCCTCCTGCCGTGATGACAATGGACTAAACCTCTGCATGTAAGCCAGCCCTAGCTAAATGTTTTCCTTTATGAGAGTTGCTGTGGTCGTGGTGTCTCTTCACAGCAGTGGGAACCCTAGCTAGACACAAACCCAGGTCTCTCAGGGAGCTGGCGGTGATGCGCTCCCATGCATTTGGGAGTGGGGTTAGTTTCCCGGGGCACTGAAGGACCACAAATCACATAATTTACAGGCGTGTCCAGTCTTCTGGCTTTGTGACGTTGTTGCCATCTGCAAAGTTCATTTTTGAGAACTGTGCAATCAAGTTACCAAAAGAAAAAAATGTCATGAAGTTTTAAGTGATTTTGTGTTAGGCTGGGCTCAGAGCTGGCCACCAGCCCAGGGATGGAGTGCACACCTGTATCCATCACATGAGCCTCTTTGGCTTGCTGTGTCACTCCAGGCTGCTTCTGTCATCACATGGTGTCCTCCTGTCTTGACTTCATATCATTGTTTGTGGTGTTTGAATGAGGATATACCCCATAGGGTCATATGTTTGAATGCTTTGTCTCCAGTTAGTAGACCTGTTTCGGAAGGATTAGGAAGTGTGACCTTGTTGGAGGTGTGTCACTGAGGGTGGGCTTTGAGGTTTCAGAAGATTTAGGGGACCCTCAGAGTGTCCTCTCTGCCTCCTGGCTGCAGATCATATGTGAGCTGCACTTCACCGTCACGGCCTCTCACCTCTGAAGCTGAAAGCCAAATTAAATGCCTTCCTCTTGTAAGTCGCCGTGTTCAAGGTGTTTGCCATAGCAATAGAAAAGCAAGTAGAGCCTTCCATCTTTTTATAAGAACACAGGGCCTGCTGGATTGGGACTTACCCTATTCCACTTACATCCAATGACCTTATTTCCGACAAAGTCACATTTTTGAGGTCCTTCCAAATAGTTCGCCGAGATACAAACTTATTACAAGACTGTCTAAGACAGAGACAGTAACTAAGGCCGTGAGACTGGAGATGGCCACCATGGCCCCTGGGGGACAAGTGGAAAGGAGACCCAGGAGCTAGTTTTGAAAATGGTCATCTTGTAGAGCCAGGAGCTCAAGGGGAAGAAGAGGGTAGCAATAAGGGGTCCCGGAAGCCAGGAGTGTGTCCTTGGGAAAGGGTTGGAGCTCAACGCAGCAGAGTACAAGCGTAAGAAGCACAGAGCAGAGAGATTGCCCAGTGGTCAGCGCTTGCCTGCAAGTCTCAACTCCTGGAACAGACTCTACAAAAAAGTTGTCCTCTGACCTCCACACACCATCTCACACATGCAGGAAGAGAAACAAGCAGGAAGAGACATGAGGAAACAGTCACGTGGCTTGGAAAACAGAAGTCACACTCTCCTGAAGTGTGACTGTGGGAGGAGAGGCCTTGGAAACCTCAGGGTTGAAACCCTATTTTATGGCCTTCACACTTGCAACAGAGCCTCGGGAATGAGAGAGCTGGGTGTCTTGCTCACTTCTGGATCCAGTGTGGACATGGCACAGTGTATTCGTTAAACTGAGTTGACTATTGCATTAGTCAGTAGTGACTTCAATTGTGTCATTGTCCAATATGGCTGGTGTAGATTTATCTGGTTCCTGTGACAGGTCCCATCAGCTACCCTTCTAGCAATACAGTAAGAGATCTAATTAGGTGCTTGTGCTTTTGTTTGGTAAATGTCTTGGTTAGGGTTTCCATCGCTGTGATAAAACGCCATGGCCAAAGGTAACTTGGGAAGGAAAGGGTTTGTTTCACCTTCCATCATCCAGGGAAGTTGGGGCTGATGCAGAGTCCGTGGAGGAGGGCTGCTTAGTGGCTGCTCTTTGTGGCCTGAGCAGCCCGCTTTCTTATTGCACAGCCTAGGGTGGCTCTCCCCAAGCGACCTGGGCCCTTCTACACCTGTCATCACTCAAGAAAATGCCCCACAGGCCAGTGTGGTGGGGTCAGTTTTTCAGCTGAGGTTCTCTCCTCCAAAATGACTCCCGCTTATGTTAAGTCAGCATAAACAAGCCAGCACAATGAGCCCTGGATTCCACTAATAAACTCAACCAGCATTTTCAAGGTACCTACACTGCGTTAGGGGCTACACATACTGTCTATAGCTGCTTCCCAAACTTTCACTACAATCCAGTGCATGTTGTCTCTGTACTGGCCCATTTATGAGATGTAAGAGCAGAGGACCTAGGCCAGGGGAGGGTGATTCTAAGACAAAATGAACCTACTTCTCTCTGGCATGCTTTGATCAACTTTATCAAAGATCTGCTGAGCTCTTAAGTACGCCTCCTGAGGCTCATTTCTGATAAATAAGCAAAGGCCCTTACCGGATAGGGCAGTTGGATGCCATGACCAGCTCTGTTGGGCTCCCCCTGCTGTCCTGGCTGTCTTAATCAGAAGACTGGGTTAGATACCCAGCTGACTGACTACCTTACGGCAGTATCAGCCATTCTGGACATAATGTTCCACAGGAACCTTAGAAAAGTACACAAGCGTACCCATTGCTTTGGCTCTTGAAGATGCAACTTCGGCCAGGGTTGTTTCCCACAGTCCATATCAGACTGCTGGCTGTCAAAAGCCTTGGCAAAATTTAAGTGCCCCTGCAACCGTTTCTACTGAGACCAGATGAAGAGCACTCCCAGCTGACAGCCCGGCAGGGGGCTTGGTGAAAACACAAACCTTCATTTGCATGTGAAGTTTTCTGTATTTGCACAGACCCCCCTTCTCTGGCCATATAAACAGACTGTTTGGCTCACTTGGTGAGATGACCCTTCACCCCCAGCGCTGCCTCCTTAGTGTCCCCATGTTAGGCCCAATGAAAGGCTGCTCTTAGTGGTTTTGAATTGCATGCTTTCAGTGGCGCGGGCTGAGCTGGGAACAGGAAGAAAGCAGCAGGAGAGAGCAGCAACAGCAGCTAAAATTGAGTGGTCAGCAGCAGGCTGAGCTGCAAAAGCAGCAAGATAGTCAGTTGCTTGTCAGCTCCAGGGGAAGCCGCTGGAGACTTCGAGAAAACGGCCAGTGCAGAACGAGGGTGACAGAGGAGAGAGCGGGGAGCAAGGCTGGGGAAAGTCTCACAGAGAAACCGTGATCTGGTTCCTGGAAGGTTTCCAGGGAGCTGCCAGGCTCTTCGGGCCACGGGCCTCACACACCTGAGGTTCATAAGCTGGGGCGCTGGCTGCCATAAAGGCCGAGGAGTCCTGCTTCCTTGTGCCTGATGAAAGCTGGAATGGCTGTAGGGAAGGGTCCCGGTCCCTAGGCTATGTGACAGCTAAGGTGCAGCTCAGGGTCCTGTCACCTGAGGCCAGGATGGGAGCTGTAATATGAAAGGCGGCCACTGCTGCGGCTCTCAACAGTCTGCGGCCACTGCTAGCTGCTGCTGTTAAACAGCCAGAGACACATAAGCTTCCAGAGAGGAGCGCCGACCCCGGTGACCACTCCCAGAGGGCCAGCGTGCTCTATGCTTGCCACTGAGAGGGGAAAGGGCCAGTGGCATGGGTAGGTTGGGGGCTGGGCCGCCAAGCTGTAGCTGCAGTGGGCACAGATGTGATAGGTAATAAGCAGCCTCCATCTGCTTCACAGCTGAGGGACCCCAGGCTGTGAGATGTGCTCCTCAAGTCCCCCCAGCCACAGGGAAGACACTCCAGCCTTCTCACATTTAGGGCTTGTAGCTCGAGGCTTCCGTGGTTGACCAGGTCTTTGGGTGTGTGCTGAATGATCCCTTTGACCTCTTCCAAGGTCCCGTGAAACTAAGCAGGTGGTGGAAGCTGCTGCAGTGTCAGAGAAGAGGAGGGCCCAGAGCAGGGTGAGTTCTGGCGGTGAGGGGCAGCACCAGACTTGAAGTGTGCAGCCTGAGAACGAACCGGCTGGAGAGGTGGCTCAGTGGTTAAGAGTACCTGTAACTCTTGTTGGGGACCTGGGTTTGGTTCCCATCACTACATAGGGGGCTGGGTGTGTCTGATGCCCTCCCTGGCCTCCATGGTCAACTACATGCACACACTACACAGTTTTACATCCAGGCACGTGCACATATGCACGTGCGTGCACACACACATTGTTTAAAAAAGGAATATAGGAAATTGTATGAATTGGAGCAAGGTGTATGTAGTCTTAGGACTTGGGAAGCTGAGGCACAGTAACTGCCGATGAATTGAGGCCAGCTTGAGCTACAAAGTGAGAGAGACGGTTTCACCTTCCCCTCCCCTCAGAATTGTTATTCCTTTCCCAGATGAAAGAACTTCTCGATCACCACCCTCTCCCTATCCTTTCTGATACAAGGTATCCCCATTACCCCAGTTTCCTAATCTCTAAAATAGTCAGAAAAGTATTTCCGTTGCCGGATTCCTTGCAGGATCAAGACATAAGCACACGGAGAGCTTGGTAGCACATAGGGCTCTTTCAATGTTTATTCATTCCCATTATAAACCACAAGGCCAAGTTTCCTTTTCCCATTACTGGGCGCTCTGGCGCAGCTGACCTGGCCCCTGTGCCATGCTGCTTTTAGACACTCCGTTTCTTTGCCTGCAACAAAGAGAGGAAGTGCCAGACTCGTGCTTGCCCCTCTGGCAGGAGGTGTAGCCCAGCTAGTTTTTCTCACAGCCTCTCCCGACTGGCAGAACTACAACTCCCAGCGTTACTCGCGCGGACCCGCCGGCAGCAGGAGCCGCGCATGCGCCGAGCGCCGCCACGCCTGGTCTTCGGCTGTGGACTCCTGCGGGTCTAGCTCAGTGAAGCGGGCTCACCGCGGAGCTCGTACCTCCCGTGGCGTCGCGGTCCGGGGTGAGGCGCAGCAGACCGGAGCTATGATCAGGCAGGACCTCTCCACATCCTACCAAGAGGTGCGGACGGGGCGGGCGCGGAGGGCGGACGGGCGCTGTGACCCCCGCGCAGGTGAATGGTTGGCACTCCGTGGCGTGCGGGCTCTGCAGCAGGTGGAGCGCTGCGTGGTCGCGGCACGCGGGCAATGCGGGGACTCTAGCGTCGGCCGTGGGGAAGGCGCGTGGTCCTCCGTGGCCCCCGCCGCCTCCGCGGCCCCACGACCCTGGCAGCCCTTTGTCTGTCGCCCGAACTCCGGCTTTCCCGTGCGGAGCCGCGCGGGTTCCGGGCTCCTCCTGCTCCTCTGGCGCGGGGCTGGCCCGGCCCTGTTCTGCCCTGGGTATCCCGCGCGGCGCCGCATCCTTGGCCGTCAGCCACCCCTGTGCAGGTTTGCTCGAGGCCATGCCGCCACTCCACACCGTTAGACCTTGTCCGAGCGGAGCGGCCCGAGCTTCTCGGCAGGTTTCCACTCTGAGCAGCTTGTCTCAGAGGCCATCTCCTCCCACGGAGCCTCTGGCCGCACTGGAATCTCACGCCCTCCAAACGAGTTGGCAGAGTGCTGAGCTGGGCGTCAGGCTGTTAGTGACCCTGAGTGGACAGCAGGATGCAGTCAGCTCTTGCCGCTGGGAAGTTTGGGGGTCCTAGTTTCAGAGGACCTCCGCTCGGCCACACTGGCTGGTGCCTCCTTCCTTAGCAGGGCCCTAAGAGAATTCATTGAAATACAGGCCACAGGTGGAATCAGGTGCTCGCTGGAGTCATGCCTAAGGGTAGAAGGTTCTGAAACGCCCCGCCCCCTTTGCTGTCTTCAGGTCAGTTTTGAAATCCGGAGGAGACTGCGAGATGAGCCTGCGTCTTTTTTGCCTGGGTTGTTTTGAGAGTGGACCTGACTCGGGTTAGGTGCTGAGGTTCCATTCTGGAAAGGAGCGTTCTGAGAAGTTGGCCTGGGACAGGCAGAGGCTTCCTTGGCTGTTGCCTGTCAGGAAGGGAATCGAGGGAAGGGGGGTGCCAGCAGACCTGGGTCAGGGTGACCTGGGCCAGGCTTGGACCACTGTGACTCTTGAAACCTTTTTTTTTTTTTTTTTTTTTTTTAAAGATAGGCTGTCCTGGACTCACTTTGTAGAACAGGCTGGCCTTGAACTCCCAAATCTGCCTGCCTCTGCCAACCAGAGAGCTGGGATTACAGGTGTGTGTCACAGTGCCTGGCTGAGACTTTCTTACTTAAATCATCTGGGATAACTCTGAAAGATGTCTGAGGGCTGGAAGGTGTTTGTAGCTGAGCTGGTTCAGTATTTGCTTAGTTCTTGTAATCCTGGCACTTAGGAGGCAGAGGCAGAAGGGTCAGATATTCACGGTCATTCTCCACTATAGTGAGTTTGAAGCCAGCCTGGGTTACATGAGACCCTGTCTCTGAGGGTGAAAAAAGTGCCATGTCACTTTTCATGATAAGGCTAGGAGCCTGGACAGAAGCCTTCCAAACTAACCTCCCCTGCCTTCTAACTATGCCAATGGGACGCTTGTATCTTTGCTTGCCCAGTGGCAGAATTTCCCCACCTGACAGGTCAGGTGAGAATGCTGATGAGCAGAGGTTGCGGTTGCCTGGTACCTGGAATCCGTCTCCCTCTGTTCTGCCGTGTGCACCGACATCTGTAGGCTTTAGTGTCCACAGAGCTCTGACAGCAGTCCCGCTGTTCTCGTTTCTGTCTCAGCAGACTCTAAGGCACATTTCCTCTTCCTCTGGGAAATGGTTAAGACCGTGGGCTTTGGAACACCGAGGTGGCGTGACTCCCACTTCATTAACTGACTGGCTGTGGGTTGGTGTTGCCAGAGGGAAATGTTGACGTGTAACCCCAGTACTTATTTGGAGTTGGAAACAGAGTCACTTCAGCTGCCTTACACAAGGACAAGGTTGTGCTGGGCCCCGAATCTAGCATGGCTGAGTGTCCTAAAAGGCACCCACAGAACCGGCAAAGTCGTGCACTCCTGTAGTCCCAGCGCTCAGGGAGGCAGAGGCAGGCAGATCGCTGGGAGTTTAAGACCAGCCTTGTCTACACAGAGAAATCCTGTCTCAAAAAACTGAAGGGGGAAAAAAGAAAGAAAAATATGCAGCCACTTAGGTTGCACACTACAGGGGCTTGTGACGACGAAGGCAGAGATGCAGCAAATGCAGCCATGAGCTGGGCATTCCAGGGTTGGCTGGCTAGCTCCAGAAGTGAGGAGCCAGGCTGGAAACACAAGTTTCCTTCACAGCTCAGGGAGCCGGCCCTGCTGAAACCTCCTTTGTGGTTTCCCAGCCTCGGGCTATGAGAGAAGGCAGTGGAATTGGCCTCACACGCGGTGTCATGTGGTCTCTGTGCATGTGTGACAGTTCTGCGGGTGGCAGCTTCTGCTTCCTTAGTCTCTAGGAAGTAAGGCCGATGCAGCTGAAGTGCTCATTCTCTTCCTTCTCCTTTAGCTCAGCGAGGAGTTGGACCAGGTCGTTGAGAGCTCAGAGCAGGCGGACGAGCGAGACAAGCAGCTGGTCCAAGTCCAAGGTCCAGGTGTCTTGCCGGGTAAGTGGGTTCAGGGTGCTGGCAGCTGGCCATGTGCTGCTGCAGCTGCAGGCCGGGTCCAGGCGCCGTGCCAGCTGAGGGGGGCGGGGGTGGGGAGCCTCGGCTTTGTCCCAGTTCTAAAGCCCTACATATTTAATCGGCCTCCGGCTGGAGGATGTGCCTTTTCAAGGTCTTCATTCTTCATAGTGGGTTTGAAACTGTTGTGAAGCCAGGCCATCCCTTCTCCCTGAGGCAATGCTGGTGAAACACGCTGCTAACATCATGCCTCCATCGTAGCCCAGTGGGCTCCTTTAGCTGGGCATATGTGTCCTGTGTGTCCATCTGCCTGGCAGAGGCCACCTGAGCGGTTTCCTTCCTTTCTGGAATTCTCAACCCTGTCTTTTAAAGACTTGTTTTCATTTATGTGTGTGTGTGTGGGGGTGCATGGCACCTATGTGAGGAGCCTGTGGGAGCCAGAGAGGGCATGGGATTCCCCGAGGCTGGGGGAGGCGATTGGGAACACCTGACGTGGATGCTGGGCACTGGAAGTTGGATCCTCTGCAAGAGCAGCAGGTGCTCTTCATCTATGGAGCTATCTCTTCAGTCAGCCCCCTTCTAAAATTTAAATCATTACTCTGTGTGTCGTGGGGGCACCTGATACCTCCATGTAGGCATGAAGGCTGTGGTGTGTTCATAGAGGCCAGATGACAACTCTATGTAGTTGGCTCTCTCCTTCCACCTTTGACATGGGCTCCGGGAGTTGGTTGGGGTGACCCAAGGCTGCCCTTCCTCTGCTAGTTAATGCCTATCACTCCTGGGCTCCCTGCTGATCTCTAACTGCAGGGTCTTGGCCCTCCTGACTGGATCACTTTCCACCCTCCAGTACTGTCCTCTGTGCCCCTGTCACCCTGCGCCCCTCTCTCCTTCCCCCCCCCCGTCCCCTGTGCCCCTGGCCCTGTTGCTGCTACAGAATGGGGTTTGCTTGTCTCCCACCAATGTCGTTCCCAGTGGACCCTGGTGACAGCGACACAGCTGTTCACCTTAGCCTAGTGAAGGTGAGTGAGTGGACAGCACCCTGGCTTGGTCTCGCTCTTTGGGTGAGCTGGGGAGTTCTGTTCTGTTCTTTTGGCTCCTCTGTCTGTGTGGGGGAGGAAGTCCTGTGACCCTGCCAGCTGCTAAGAGGTGGACCGAGGGGCAGAGCGCGTGTCCCAGTGTGCTCCCATTCTGCTTTGCTCTGTAGATGTGGGCTGCGGACTCGGGCACTCGGACCCCAGCTCCCTTGCTGACTGGCGTTTTGTTGTTGTTGTTGTTGTTTATTTTGTGTGACAGGATAGGGTAGGCATTGTGGTGGTCAGGGGACAACTTGTGGGAGTCAGATCGTCTTCCTCTGTGTGGGATCCAAGAATTGAACTCAGGCCATGGGGCTTGCAAGTGGCTTGGTCCTCGGAGCCATCTTCCTGGCCTGGTTCTTTTTACATTGGCACATGGTAGTCCACATTTGTGGCTTCACTGTGATAGTTCAGTAGAGTGTTCTGTGGTGATTCCACCGTGGGAATTAGTGCGTCGCCTCATTCACTTACTGCTTTGTGGTGAGACCATTAAAACTCTCAGATCGGCGCCACACCACTGCTAACTGCTGCTATGCAGGACCCCTCTGGGCACACTGCTCCTGCCCACTGTGTCTTCACACCTCCTGCTCCCCGCCCTGCTCAGAACCCGCAGCTCTCTTCTGGCCAGGTCAGCTCTTTCAGAGCCCACATGAGTGAGCTCATCGTGATGGTTGTTCTGCTGGGCCAGTGTCTGTCCTGAGGTCCATCACATTACAGATGAAAAGATTCACTCTTCCTTTTTAGAGAAGGGCTTAAGTAGTCAAGGCTGGTCTTGAACTCACTGAGGACGAATTGGAACTTTTAATTCCACCCTGACTGAAATTTTGGTTGAAAGGTCATCTGCATAAATGCGGAATGTTCTCACTGTTGTTTTCTTCTGGAGTGAAGATGCAGACGGCCATCAGGCTGCCCTAACCGTCTAGATGGTCATCTTGTAATTGATCTACTCCAAACCCTGGTTTGCAAGATGAGCGTGACCAAACAGCTCGAGACCCAGTTTCTCCTTATTCTCCCCTTCCCGACCAGGAGGTGTGGTGCCTGGCGTGGTCATTTCTCACCATAGGGTCTCCCGGCTGGGGTAGAGCTCTATCAGTCTCCCCTCTCTGGCCTGGAGCCGCAAGCCCCGAGAGAGCTGCCGTCTCTACCAACCCGGCTCTGGGGCCACACGCGTGCTCCCCACATGTGCCTGTCTACATTCTCAGTCCTAGGGATTAGCTCAGAGCCTCACCTCCTGCACCTCACGTTGGCTCCAGCTCCTGGCTTTTGTGCACACAGAGCTCTTTGACACCGATTCCATCTTCCCTGGGTACATTGCTGGACCACATATTTCTCTTCTTTCTTCATGTTTTCATTTTTCTTTTTTTGAGACAGGGTCTCCTGTACCTCAGGCTGGCCTTCTTGTGTAGGGGAGGGCTAGTGCTGCCGCCTCCCCAGCCCCTGCTTTTCCTGTTTTGATGTAGATATTTGCCGTTGGGAACTCCTTTTTGAAGCTGCCGTCCAGGCTGGCCGTCTCACAGTCCTTGGCGTTACAGAACTGGGCCAGCACACCTGACTCCACACTGACTTTCATTGCTCCTATTTAAAGTTTGCTGAGTCTCCCAGCTCACGGCTCACAGCTGCCTGTAGAGAGCTGGGAGAGCCAGCGCCCCCTTCTGGCCTTTGCAGGCATCTTCCCCACTTAAATTTTGGAAGTCGATGTTTTGTGACATAGTAATGCAGTATTCTGAATTTCTCATGAATTTACCCTTCCCAGAGAGTTATCCTGTGTGTTCGTCATAATCAGCCCAGTGTTCGAGGCTGAAACAGTGCCATCGCTGTTTCTTACCTGGCCAATGATGAAGACTCCCAGCTTTGCTTGTCATGGAAGGACTGTCTTTGTTTCTGAGAAGCCGTGTCACGGAGGATAGTGTTCTTGACTGTGGTGCTTCTGCCAGCAGAGTTCGCTGTCCTGTTCTGTTCCTTTATTCCTCAGCCTTCCAGATTTCTACTGGGGAATCAGTGACCTAGCTTTTTTTTTTTCTTTCTTTCTGGTTTAGGTTTCTCTCTTCCTCCCTCTCCCCTTTTCTTCACCTTTCTCTTCCCTCTTTTCTGTCTGTTGTCCATCCTTCTGTCAGGTCTCTCTCTGCTCTGGACAGCTTGCCTACGATGTTTGACAGAGGGATTTCTTTGGAGTGACTGGAATTTGAGCCCATGCTCAGCCCTTACTTAGTGGCTTTTAGTTGTCATTTTAAGAAATCATGTTCCCTGTGCCTCCTTCATCGTCTTTCCTCTGACCGAGTCTGTGTGGACCTTCTCTTGCTGGCTTTGCATAGATGCCAGAGGCTTTCCATGTACTGCCTTCTGGCTTGGCTATAGCTGGCTTACTTTAGTAACTCCAGCATCAAGTCTAGAAGTTCATGCTGCTTGGTCTTGTCTGCTGTTGCCTTTCCAGTTGAATTTCTGATTCATCTCTCACCCCTCACCCCTGAGACTGTCTTTCTGTGTATCCTGGTTGTCTGGAACTCACTCTGTAGACCAGGCTGGCCCTTGAACTCTCAGAGACCGCCTGTGTCTGCCTCCCCAGTGCTCGGATTAAAGCCACACCTGGCTCATCTCTCAGGGACTGGGCCTGTCCTTCAGAGCTTCTTTCTGTGTCTCTCAGTGGCTGAGCCTGCCTTTCAGAGCAGCCGCTTTTTTGGGTTCACTGAGAAACTGCTTGTTTCCTCTCACTGTTCTTAATTGTTACTTGGAATTCCTCCTGCATTTCCTCTAGTTCCTGGAGAATTACTGGGCCCTGGTGGTGTCACTTTCTTGCTTCTTGTGCCCCACACGTGTGTTCCGTGTAACTCCATACTTGTATGCAGTACACCAATAAAAATGTGCCTCTGCCCTCCTAGCCTGTTGTGTCACTTTTGACCCTTTAATTCCGTGTCTGAGAGAGCACGGGGACTTGCTTTTGTGGATCTACGTCATGTAACACAGTTGTCTAGATCCATCAGTTTCTGCAAGTAGAGGCATTTCACTTTTCTTTATGTGTGTAACACGTGTGTACGTGTTCACATGAGCATGCATATGTATGTGCACACGTGAGTGCATATGTGAACTCTTCCAGCCTATGAATGGTGACAAGTAATCTGGATCTTTTCTCCTCAGTTAGACCTGTCTGGGAATCAGTGTTTGGAAGTTTGCTAAGGTGATTGTGAATGTAGTCAGATTGGCAGTGCAGATTTTCCTCATGAGCTGGGGAGATGCTCCGAGCTTGGGACCCTGCTGATCCGAGAGTGTTCTTCAGCTATAGGTGGTGTGTCTGCCGTGGCAGGAGCTGGCCGTGCTGGGTCTGAACGCCATTGAACTTTGGCCTAGCTGCGTTGAGGCTGGTTTTTCTTCCCCTTCAGCTGTGGCAGCGTGTGTTCTGTGGAATTGGTGTGGGTGTGTTACCTTGCAGTCATTGCGGCTCTGGGAGGAGTTAGCCTTTCCTGTGGCAGCCTCCTTTGTCTCACAGGTCTTATCTTGGAGTCTGTTTTCCAGTGCAAAGATGGCCTCTCCTTAGGGTTTTTACAATTTGGGTTTTCATTCTCTTTGAATGTCATTTTCTACTCTTTTGCTTTAATCCTATATATGATGTCGGTTCCTTTTAGGCAATATATAAAATATATATTTAATATATAAATATAATAAATATATTTTTTAATTTTTAAGGTTTATTTATTTTGTGTTTGCAAATGTCTACCAGAATTGGAGAGCCTGAGCATTGCAGACAGTTGTGAGGTGCCATGTGGTGCAGGTCCACAAGAGCGACAAGTGTCCTAACTGCTGAGCCCAGCAGTGAGGTCCTGTCCCCTCACCGCACCCACCTACGCCCTGAGAGCAGCATTGCTGCTCCAGCCTGTGTGGCCCCTCCTGCTGTTCCCAGCATCCTCCGCTCTCCTGCTTTGCTGGGTGCTGCAGCTCAATGGCTTCTTGCGAGCTGGTCAAGCTGATCACTTTGAGTCTCTGGGGTTTACCGCTGTAGGGCTTTCTGCTGGTAAGTCATGGTTGTTGATTGGCTTTGAGAGTGCCGAGAAAGGCGGTGACACTTCTGGGCAGCGAGACTGCTTCTCCAAGGAGACAAAGTGGCGGAGAAGCACCCCTCGGTACCCAGATGGAGGGAGGAGGGTGAAGGAAGGAGGAGGGAAAAGGAATGAAGGAGGGAGGGAGAGGACAGAGGGAGGCAGGAAGAGGAAGAGCCACAGAGCCGCTCTCTGCTTCCTGATGCTTTGAGCTGAGCTGCTCTGCTCTGGCGTTCTCCCCCCAGATGTAGCTGCTGACCCTCGTGAGCCACATAAACCCCTGTAAGTTGTTCTGTTAGGTCTGGTGTCACAGTGACACAAACATGGCTCTCAGAGGTCACTGTGAACGCCCTCCAGGGTGGTCTGTGTACATGCTGTTGTAGGCCTTTACTCCTCTGGCCTTCCTGATGGGCAGGCTGTGTTACTGGGTGTAAATTCCCGGCTGTAGGGTTCTGCTGTTGCTCTGGTGGTACGCCCGCAGCCTGACTTTCCGCTTCTTTGCACTTTCTACAGCTTCGTCTTGTGCTTTTGGCAGTTTCACTGTGACAGGCCGTGCTGTAGGTCTCTCTGGTCACATTTGCACTGTGACAGGCCGTGGTGTAGGTCACTCTGGTCACGTGTGCACTGTGACAGGCCGTGCTGTAGGTCTCTCTGGTCACATCTGTCTGGGCTTCTCTGTACACCAGTGTCCACATCTTTCCCAGGACTGGGAAAGTTTTCTGTCCGTTTCATTGAGAAGGTTTCTATTCTCTTAGAGTTTTCCACGCAGCTGTAGAGTATTCCACAAACAGGAAGAAAGGTGCACACGCCCTCTTCCTCTCCTGAGGCCTCACTGGCCCGTGTTTCCTATTCGAATCCTGCATCCTCTTGTCTGTCTCCCTGAACTCTTTAATCACAGGCATTTCTCTGTGAGCTTCTTGGGGCTCTTGACCAGTGTGGTCCCCTGCTG
Source organism: Pachyuromys duprasi (assembly GCA_028658305.1). Lineage (NCBI taxonomy): Eukaryota > Metazoa > Chordata > Mammalia > Rodentia > Muridae > Pachyuromys > Pachyuromys duprasi. The sequence goes on along the minus strand of CM053759.1, from coordinate 3,360,221 downwards.
GGGCCGCTCAGCTGGAGTCACCCATTTCTCTGCCCACCTCTGCTCTGCTTCCCACCCTTTAGACTCTCCCGCCAGTGAGTTGTGCATATCACGTGTCTGCAGAATCAGAGCTCTCCTGTCTGTGGGCCACCTGCTTGCAGGATGTCTCCATCACTTCAGCCCTAAGCATTGTCACCCTGAACCATGTCGTTTAGGGGTTGGCATGAACCTACAGCAAACAATTAGACATTTGTGCCTCTCACAGGTCCTCTCTCCACAGGAAGATTCCCTCCTGCTGTCTGCCTGTGTTTGCCCATTCTTAATTGCTGTCACTAAATTTCAGATACATTGTTCTGATCTCATGGTTGTCACCTGAGGCAGGTGGTGTGTCGACACTGCAGTGCTGTCCTCACGGGGCTGTGGTTCGAGCTGGGGAGCAGAAGCACCATGGGAAGGTGAACCCAGGTTGCCGTGACAGCTGCCATCTTGGGTTGCTCCTGACAGGAGCCTCCCACGCTTGCTGCCTGGTGTCTTCCATCAAGGTCGTGCAGACCTGGCCTCCAGTGAAAGCTCTCTTCAGCTTGGAGAAAGCCACCTTCCCCCCGCCCCCTCCCTCCTGCTCGGGCCCTGCACTCGTGTTCTGGTTCTGCTTTAGTTAAAGACCCACCCTCAGGGTCTCATTTACGATAATACATCTTCAGCCCCCGTTCCACATTCACTCACATTGGGGGTTAATTCGTTATTTTCCTCATTCTTGTGGCAAAATACCCAGCTGGAAGCAACAGGAGGCAGGAGGGTTTAGTTTGAGAGACACAGTCCATCACACTCAGCAGCAGGAACAGGTGTTGCTGGTCATGTGACCCCTGTATCAGGCAGCAAAGGGAGCCGAGTGAGGCACTCAGCATGGAGACCCTGTCTTATTAACCATCAAGGGAAGGTTTCCCTGGGAAAGGGGCCTTCTGGGTGGAGCTGGTGATGACCATTCTTCAAAACAGGTGAGGAGTAGCAGGCGTGGTAGCTACGGCTGGGAGGGGAGAGACGGAGCTGGTGTTCCTCCATACCCTTTGTGCTGAGGGCCAGGAGGAGGCAGCCTGCGGCCAGCAGCTTGGTGACTCTGGTGTCCCGTCAGCAGGCGTGGACAGCGAGTCAGCTTCCAGCAGCATCCGCTTCAGCAAGGCCTGCCTGAAGAACGTCTTCTCCGTGCTGCTCAGCTTCATCTACCTGCTGCTCATGGCAGTGGCCGTCTTCCTGGTCTACCAGACCATCACGGACTTCCGAGAAAAGCTCAAGCACCCTGTCATGTCCGTGTCTTACAAGGAAGTGGATCGCTATGATGCTCCAGGTACAGGGGCCAGGATTTTGGCCAGCGAGCACCACCGCCCCAAGCCACCGCTGTGTTCCCGGCACAGGCAGAGCAGAGCAGGACAGAGTGTAGCTGTAGACTTGGATCTGGGAGTCAGTGCTGGACCCTGGAGCGCTGGGTGGGCAGGGAGAGCAGCATTGGAGCCAGGCTTTGCTAGGCTTGAGGTGGGCAGCAGAGAAGGAGCAGGGGCCAGGCTGTGTTTGGGAGGCAGGGGCCTCTTTGGAGAGAACCGAGAACTCTGGCTAGAGCTGAAGGCCAGAGATGAAGGGCAGTGTCTTAGTTACTTTTCTATTGCCGTGACAGACTCCCTGAGCAAGGCAACTCCTAAGAGAAAGCATTTCCCTGGTTTACGGTTTCAGAGCGTAGAGTCCATGATGGTGGAGCAAAGGTATGGCAGCAGGAGCAGCTGGAATGGAGAGCAGGAAGCAGAAAGCACGCTGGGAACGGTGCCAGCCTGCCCCCAGTGACTCAGCTTCTCCAGCAAGGATAGGCTTCTTAGTTCTTTCCAGACAGCTCCACCGGCTGGGGATGGCGTGTATGGCAAAGGAGTCTGAGGGGCCATTGCCTTCCCAGTGCCCTAGGCAGTGAGAGTCAAGGCCGGAGCAGGGCATAGGAAGGCGATGGATGTGGAGGCAGGCAAGCAGCTGTGAGGTGAGCCGTGAGGGCTCCAGGCTGCTCTGCGTACCTTTCTCTGCACGTCGTGATGGCTGACCCCTGAGTTCTGTTGTCTACCAGAGTGGGTGATCTGCTAGCATTGGAGAAGGAAGGTGGGCTCAAGCCTTGCCCACCGTGAGTGTGCCGCCTGCTCTGACCCTGAATGACACCTGGGACTTCCTACTCACAGGCTAGAGCCAGATCTCCCCCTGCCAGGGGCTCCCCAACAGTCACTCTGCAGCCAGGCCTGGTTATTTCTTTCTTATCCTGGCTTCACTATGCCTGCTTCTGCCTCTTTGTGGGACTTCCCTGCAGTCTTTGATCCCTCAGCTCAGCCTCAGTGCCATGAGTTGTTGTCAGTGTTTCCGGGAGCCTGAGAGCAAGGACACTATGTGATGTGTGTTCTTGGCTCTCCAGCAGAGCCTGAAATGAGCTCTTGAGAGACTCAGAGCCCAGCCTTTGTAGCACCCAGCAGGTGGGCCCTGCGGGGCACCACTGTGCCATGAGTGAGGCAGAAGCCACATTCCAGGCAGGTGAGGGAGGCGCCGGCTGAGGTGGTGCATGCCCCCCGCTGGAGTAGGGCTATGCCTTACTCCTCTCTCTCTTCTCCTCCCTGGCACAGTACTGAGGAGGTAGGTGTGAGGTGAGGCTGGGTGCTCAGAACTGTGACTGACTCGTGCCAATCTGTGTTTGTTCCAGGGATTGCCCTGTACCCTGGTCAGGCTCAGCTGCTCAGCTGTAAGCATCACTACGAGGTCATTCCGCCTCTTGCCAGCCCTGGTCAGCCCGGAGACAGGAACTGCACCACAGAGAGGATCAATTACACCCACCCCTTCTCCAATCACACTGTGGTAATGCCATTAGCCACACACCCTAAGAATGCCAGCCTTCCTCTCCCTGTATTGTCTTGGCATGAGTCTTCGGTCCCTAGCAGATGAGTGGTGTGGTGTGTGTGCTACTGGGCTGGTAACCCTCAGGGCTTCTCGCTCTGAGATGGGGGCCAGTGGGGGAGGGGTGTGCTTCCAGGAATGAAGACGGTGCACTGGTCTGCGGTGGGGAGAGTGACACACGCCACACAGCTCAGCTCAGCTGGTAGCTCCTGCAAAGCACGCCTGTCGGGGTTCCTGGGCAGGGGTATGGCTTTGCATTCTTATGTCTTGACTCTTTTCCTTTGTCAAGAGGGACTGAAGGACCAGTGAAAGCTTTCCAATCACACAGGACATTGCCGACTGTGGTGGTCCGAGTGAGAGTGGCCCGCATTTTGAGGGTTTCAATGCTTGGTCCCCATTGGTGGAACCATTTGGGAAGGATTAGAAGGTGTGGCCTGGCTGGAGAAGTGTGTCACTGGGGGTGGGCTTTGAGGTTTCAAAAGCCCATGCTAGGCCTGCTCGCTCTCGCTCTCTCTCTCTCCTCTCTCCCTGCCTGTGGATCAGATGTAAGCTCTTAGCTATTTCTCCAGCACCGTGCCTGCCGTGCGCCGCCATGCTCACAGCTAGGATTATAATGACTAACCCTCTGAAGCTGTCAGCCAGCCCCAGTTAAATGCTTTATTTTATTATCTGGGTCATGGTGTCTCTTCACAGCAGCAGAGCAGTGACTGAGACACTGACCATGGTTGTGGAGGGGACCAACACTGCACATCTGGGAAGGGTGATGGTGGGGTGGCTCAGAGGGCCTTAGAGGAGAATGTGAGGTGCAGCTATGGACAGAAGCAAAGGCCAGCGGTGTGTCCTGCTGTGGGGCCAGTCCCGCCCCTGTGTGTGAGAGAAACCACCGTGTTCAAGATGAAGGGCTGCACTAAGACTGGGTGATCCTTTCCCAGGCTGCCTCCTAAAGCCTGATGACGTAATTTGTGTTCCCTGCAAAACAAGGTAGGGTAGGGCATGAGGACAGCCCCACATGCTGAGGAAAGCTGCACAGGTTGACCAGAAGGCCGGAGGAGCCAGTGTAAGGTGCAGGTTACTGCCTAGAATTGGTTGATGAGGCTGGCCAGTCGAGAAGGCTCATAACCCAGGGCAGAAACGTCGGGTGGTGCCAGCTTCTGGCCCCCAGCTCACCATGACTGAGTTTGGAACACAGCTGACTGCTGTAACTCAAGGACTTTGTCCTCCCTGGTTCTTGCTGCTGGGCAAGGTGCTTCTCTGGATGCCAGGCCTCAGAGCGGAGGCTGAGGGAAGGCCCTCAGCGCTGGCGTGGAGACAGGGCTCTCCTCAGGTCAAGGCCCAGTCTGCCGGTGTCCCTGGCCACTGTGGCAGGGTGCTTCTATGGCTGGCCTTCAGGCAGGCAGATGTTAGCACCAAGGGAGACGCCCACCCTTGGCATCAGAATCCTTTATTCCTAACTAAGAATGGACAGTTGGTGGGCACTGGACTTTTCCATGAAGCCAACACGAAATAAAAGAGCCTGAAATGAAGCAGCAGAATCCAGTCAGGAAGAGGGAGAGCGTAGCCAGGAAAGCAGTCTGGATTCCCAGCTCTCCTCACCTCTCTGAGAAGCACAGTGGCCGTGGGGTGCCGCTGTGCCCATTCTGAGAACTTCTTTCTCTCCCCCTGTTGGCTGGCATATTTCCTCACACGTAGAACTGTTTTGTTTCTGTAGTTCATAATTTAAATATAAAACTGTGGAATAAGGGCACAAGAGTCAGGGTGTTCTCAAGGGAAGGAAGGTCGATGTGTCACTACCCCAGTTCTGAGGGATGGTTAATTTTCTTCATCAACTCCTTCGGGCCACGAGCTGTGAGCCTTAAAGAACTTTCCTCCTCTCGTTCAACTGCTCCCTGAGCTAAAACGAGTGTGTAATGATGATAGACTGGTGTGGGAGTCCCGGGCGCCCGGAGCTGAGGCGTGAGGACCTTGCTCACAGTAAGACTGTCGCAGAAAAAGAAACTAGAGTAAGCTACACGCACCAGAGTGTCCACATGGTAAGGACACCTGGAGTCCCCACAGCTACCCAGCCGCTCTGGTGACAGCCACCCAGGGCCTGCGCTTCTGCTAGTGTCCTTCCTGCTGCTCTCTGGGGGACTCTGGCTGCCTCGGCCTCACCCACTGCTGCTCTGCTGCTGGACAGCTTGGGGCCAAGCAGAACTGTTAGGAAACTGCCCTTGGGGTTGGCACTCTTCTGATCGGTTTTTTGCTTTTTTGCAGTCAGCTCCCAGCTTGAGTCATCTGGGGATAGGGGCTGAGATGGCTGGCTGGGAGGAGGCCTGTTCTCACCCTGCCCTTCCCAGCACCCTCTGCGGTGAGCTGTTACTGTGCAGGTACTGTCCTGTGACAGTGACCTCCATTGAGGGTCTTGTGGGGTCACGCTGAGTAAGTCTTGAGGCTTTCGTTGACTTCCTGGTTTCCAGTGCTTTGAATTCTTGCGGTTTGCCTGTAGCGGTGACCTGCTTTTGTACAGTGGGGACCAGCACCTGTCTACGCTGCGGGCTGGTGTTGCTTCCTCACTGCCTCCTCTCCCACCACAGCTGACGCTCATGCTGCCTCTGGGGCTTCGCTAGCTCCCGTAACATTCAGTCGAAGCTGACCAAGTATGCTTAATCAGAGTTCAGGCAAACCCCCTTCCCGGTGGAGCTGCCCTGGAGCGGCCTGACTGGCAGGCTCACATGAGCACTGCTGCTTCATGGGGCTGCCCAGCAGTGTTCCCTGTGGTCCTGTCCACGTGGTCAGGAGTGCGTTAGCTCCCTGCAAGGTGAGAGGCAGGGGGGAAGGTGAGGCAGGTGGTGAGGTGGTATTCTCACGTTACCCCATCACTTCAGTTCTCTTCAGTGAAAACACTGTGGTGAGTTTAGTTGGACATTACAAGACAGTTTAAAGAACATTTAGAAGTGAGGAGAGCGTACCCAACAAGTAGGACACTGGAATAATGTGGAAGGGGCTGGCCCAGGCCTGAGTCACCTGACAGAGCAGGCGATACCCCGGGCAGCATAGCCCTGGCTCAGGCAGACCAGAACATCCGGGCCAGGGGCAGTGGAGGGCGAGAGAAGGCGGGCACGGCTGAGAGCCGGGTGCTTACGATGCCACGTACACAACTAAAGCCATGACAGGGACATGCTGGGGAACACTGGGGGTTGGCATACCTTAGCAAGCCTACCCAGAAGGTGCAAGAGAAAAACGGACAGGTGTCATTCACTGCCTTGCACTGGAAGACTCGCATGTAGTAGATGTTAGGAACAAAGTTAACTAGGGCCCATGAACTCATAAAAGCAAACACCTTTACCCAGTGGAAATGTCCCACGGTGTGGATGGCCCCATCAGCTGGGCTCTGGGGCCTGTGCTGAGAAGTGCCCCCGGCCAGGGCTTGGCAGGAGTCCCTGGAGGCTGCTGGGGAACCCTGTGCATTTGCCAGGCAGGACTTGTGGCCGGGGCGTCTGTGTGCGTGTGCGAGGGTCAGGAGCACACAGCTCTGAGCGCTGAGGCCCGGCTTTCTGTCCCTGCAGCAGTCAGCCCTGATTGTGCAGGGGCCGCAGGAGGTGAAGAAGCGAGAGCTCGTGTTTCTCCAGTTCCGCCTGAACCAGAGCAGCGAGGACTTCAGCGCCATCGACTACCTCCTCTTCTCCTCTTTCCAGGAGTTCCTGCAAAGGTGGCTGTTCACAGTCCATGGCCTCCCCGACCTTGTGCATGTCCATGCTGGAAATGCGGGGCTGAGGGTGGGAAAGGGGAGCTGGCCCAGGACACTGGCGGCACTTAAGCAGGTGCGGGCACAGGGTTGCTGGCTTCCCCAGGCAGCACTGTCCCAGGGAGGGCTCTCGGTTGGCCTGGGGTGCTGAGGAACAGGGCGCTGCCCTCCGCGGGTGAGCCTCCTGGGCTGCAGAGTCCTGCCTGCTGCCTGCCCTGGGGAACACTGCGCTGCTGGCTCCGGCGAGCACACTTGGGAGGGTAGGAACATTCCTGTCTGTCCCTGTGTAGTCTTGCTGAGCCAGAGGCTCCATTTTTATGTGGGACCGCACATCGCAGTGGCAGTGAGGTGACAGTCTAGCTGAACAGGAGGTCGCGCATTGCCTCTGCTTTCCTTCCACCCAGGAGCTCCGAGCCTGCGCCTTCCCTGCTTGTAGCCTGCCTGTCCGTCTGTCTCCTGGAAGCCGTCAGAGGCCCGGCACCCTGGCCTGCTTCAGGAAGGGCCCTCAGCCTGGCGCTGTTGCTTTTGTGTTTTTATTCTCTAGCAGCTTCACACATGTCTACAGTGCTTTTCCGTCATTTCCGTTCTCACCCTCGTCCCCCTCCATCCCACGGAATCCCTTTTCTTCCCAATGAGTGGCCTACCTCCCTTCACGTCTTTTTTCTGTGGGAACTACTATCAGAGCTGCCTGCGTGAGTGTGCTGGAGGGGCTGCGGTGGCCACTCCGGCCTCTCCCAGCAGCCAGGGGGAGACTGCTGAGGTCCCCCAGGATGGCGTGTTGACAGGCCCCGCCCTGTGCAGACAGGCACTGCCGTGCGTCCAGCGACGTTGCATATGTTGCCATCTTCTGCCCCTTACGTTCCTCCTGTCCCCTCTTCTGTAATGCTCCAATGGTCCCTGATCCTTCGGGTCGGGCGTGTCATAACTCTCCCTTCTAGGACCAAGCACTGCTTTTGAGGCAGGGTATTACTCCAGCCCAGGCTGTTCTGGATTCAGAATCCCCCTGCCTCAGCCTCCCAGGTGCTGGGCTGACGGCGTGTACCACTCTGCCCTGTGGTTTGCACTAGCTTCCTCATGCTTTCTGCTGCTGCGCAGACAGCTGCCGGGAGTGCTCTCCTACTGCTGGGCCTTCGGAGGGAGGCTGAGTTCGCTGAGTATAGCCAGGAGTGCTCTCCCCACTGCTGGGCCTTCGGAGGGAGGCTGAGTTCGCTGAGTATAGCAAGGTGTACTTCAGGGAGTTTCTGGAAACCCCAGTGTGGGTGACTAAGATGGAGGAAGGGGCGCTGTGGGAAAGAGGTGGGCTTGGGGGCAGGAATCACGCTGCTGCCCCCAACTGGTGGAACTGGTGGAGAAGAAATGGGGTAAAGAGGGCTGGGTGCTGCTTTTGATGCTGACAAGATAAGGTGCCCAGATCGGAGGGAGTAGGGAGCCCACAATCCTGACTGTACAGAAAGGGCCCAGCTTGAGACAGGAGTAGTTTGCTTTGGCCATAGTGGGCTCCAGCCGGCAGGCCCGGTCAGCCTGGACCTTCCTTCTCTCTCAAGCCCGGACAAGGCTGGCTTCATGCAGGCCTGCGAGAGTGCCTACTCCAGCTGGAAGTTCTCAGGGGGCTTCCGCACCTGGGTCAAGATGTCGCTGGTGAAGACCAAGGAGGAGGACGGTCGAGAAGCTGTTGAGTTCCGGCAGGAGGTAGTGGCTTGTTTCCTTGTCACACCTTGAGGCTGGGGTAGATGGGGACTTCGAGGGCAGGGCTTTGGGGTGGGTCCCAAGGACAGGGAGACCTTTGGCACTCGGAGGGCTTCCTGTGCTGGCACAGTTCCCCAGCTAGACTTCTCCACAGAACCATCTCTGCCTTGTACAAGTGGGCAGCATTTCCTCATGCTGCCAGGATTGGTGCAGCTGAGGGGAGGCCAGGCCCTGGGAGGGTGTGAGCATCTGTGAGGAGGCAGGAGAACATGAGCTGATTGGAAAGCGTGGGCTTCCCCGGGCTGGAGCCAGAATGCTGGGTGTTGCGGCAGGAGGATTGCTGGGTATCTTTTACTGAGATCCAGGAGGAAGGGCAGGGCCATGGGGATGGCAGTGCCGTCTCACAGACCGGAGCTCTCCAGAGGAGGCGGTAGCCTTGTTCTCCAGGCACAGAGCGCCCCACACCTAGATCTAGTCAAGGGACAGGCTTTTCCCTGCCTGAGGTGGTGACAGACGATGCCTGCCCAGCCCACAAAGGCTCACCTCACTCGTGGGCCCCAACAAACCTCAGTGCCTTCCTGGGGCCAGCTCAAGCATCAGGCGGCCCCAGGGCTGTGGGCCTGTCCTCCCAGCACTGCGACACAGCCGGCACAGCCTGGTTCATAGCCGGCTGACCATTTCATTGTGTATGCCCACTAAATATTTATAGTTGCTAGTATGGAGTGCAGGCCACACTTTGTCCCCAGAGACTTGAAGGGTTGCACTACTCAGCTCTTAAGTATTTTGAAATTTGGGGTTTTCTTTTTCTTCTTTTTTTAAGCTTTATTTATTTGTTATGTATACAGTGTTCTGCCTGTATGTGTGCCCATACACCAGAAGAGGGCACCAAATCTTACTATAGGTGGTTGTGAGCCACCATGTGGTTGCTGGGAATTGAACTCAGGATGTTTGGAAGAGCAGCCAGTGCTCTTAACCTTTGAGCCATCACTCCAGTCCAAAAATTGGGATTTTCATTGCTTTGAATTTGTCATTTAAAGTAGGTTGACAGTGTCTTAACTGTGGGTCTGGACACCTGAGAGCAGATTTCAGTGAGTTTTAAACACTAGCAGGCATCGTGGTCTTTCCCGAAGGACCGTGGCAGCTGCGGTAAAGCCCTGGCTCTTGAACCAGTTCAGAATTCTTGTACGTGGGGCTTAGCTTTCCTTCTCCCAGAGATGCTGTTAGGAGAGCCAAGGCCAAGAGCCCCTTCCTGCTCTTACTCCTTGTCTGCTCTGCACCTAGACCAGCGTGGTTAATTACATTGACCAGAGGCCTGCTGCAGAGAAGAGCACTCAGTTGTTTTTTGTGGTCTTCGAATGGAAAGACCCCTTCATCCAGAAAGTCCAGGATGTAAGTACTGCTGAGAGCATCTTCCTCACTTTATCCCAAGATGTCCTGAGGTGACTGTAGCAACAGGGAAGATGCTAAAGCTTCAGATCCCAGGGTGGAGGCCGTGAGATGGACAGATTGTGCTGTGGGCCCTGACACTGAAGATTGGCCCAGGCTCTGTATGAGGGGTGAAGGCCAAAAGGGCGGAGCCCTGTGTGCCATGGTGTGCGCCCTGGTTGTCTTTAACCTGATCTACCTGTTGTGAGAGGCTTTTATGAGCCCCGGAGAGCCCCTGGAGCCCCTCGAATCATGCAGTCCTGAAGGCAGAGGCACTACGAAATCTAATGCAGTGAAGGGTACCACGCCACCCATGCCACGGTGTGTGCCCTAGTCACTACCCCAGGCAACAGACTTGGCGTGAAAGGCCATTGGGGAAGGGTAGAGGCAGGTGGTCGTAGACAGGCAGACAGACAGGGAGCCAGGAAAGCAGAGAAGAGGGCAGAGAGCGGCCATATGCCTAGAACAGGAGAGGGAGGATGCGGGAAGCAGGGAGAGCTGCGGTGGAGGGCCGGCCTTTCATCTGGCCGCGCTCACCTGGCAGTGGCTGTAGGCCAAGAAGTAAGCAACTTTGAGGTCCCTGAGGGCAGGCCAGTGGACCACCTGACCCTAACAAGAGGTGTGGCCGCTCTGCAACCTGAACGTGGGCTCAAGACCATCCCACTGAACCAGGCTGCAGGTGTCTTTCTTTCTTTAAACCACACAGGGGATTCCAAAATTAAGAACTCTGCCCGAGTCTGGTGAGGGAGGTGCTTGTTAGCACGCACAAGGCCGGAGTCCATGCACTAGCACTGCACAGAGAAAAGTCTCTAGTGAGCACCCCGCTCTTGCTCTAAATCACAACAGCAAACAGCTGCCGCAGAGCTCTGGGATAAGCAGCGTTGAAGGAAAAGGGTTTGGCTGAGTGGGTGGAGGAAGTGCCGAATTTAAGGATCAGCCTGTCTTGTCTAGCTAGGACCACATCCCAGCAGGGGAGGAAGGCGCAGAGGCCTGGGGCAGGCTACGGGATGAGGCTGAGGGACAGCTCAAAGCTGAGGTAACGATGGCAGCACCCCACTCCCACACCTGCCTCTAGGGGTGGAAGGTGTCCCCGGCCTGAGTGCGTGCCTGTGTGTGTATATATGTGTGAATGCCCGTGTTTTATCTCTGTGTGTATGTATGTGTGTGTGTGTGCCTGTGTGTGGCTTGGGTATAGTTTCAGGGGAATTTATTTGAGTCACTTGTTGGATTAAGCCACAGAATTAAAGCTCAGTATGAATGTCTGATTTATACACCGTTTTGAGGCTTCTCCAGCTAATTCCTTAAAGCTTCCTTCTGAGCAGCCATGCCCAATAGGTCTGAAGCAGAAGCATGTGGCACCAAACTCAGGCCTTAGAGTCAAGGCTGGCGCCCCCAACAACCCCATTTTTGTTGGTTCCACAGATAATCACGGCCAATCCTTGGAACACCATCGCCCTGCTCTGTGGGGCCTTCCTGGCACTATTTAAAGCAGCAGAGTTTGCCAAACTAAGTGTGAAATGGATGATCAAAATCAGGAAGCGGTACCTTAAAAGAAGAGGCCAGGCGACAAACCACATAAGCTGAAGCGCATCACCACACCGAGCCCGCGGCCGAGCTCTCCCGCTGACAAACCGAGCCACCAGCAATCCTGTACTCACTTGAAAGGACGCTGCAGGGAAGGACAGCCTGTCGCTCTGGGCAGTCAAACCTGGCCCAGGAGGAGGCTGTTCTGAGCCCAAAGGGAACCAGCCAGTAAATAACCGGAAACTTATTTAAGTGTTAAATTATTGACGTTTTACAGAGCCGCCTGGAGCCTTGGAGAGCTGCAGAAGTGGCTTCTTCCGATTTGTTCATTAGATGGTTAAGCTCCAGGTTAAGCTTCTTCTCTACCTTTGTTTGTTTTTTCTTTCAAATGGACTGATGTGCCCTGTATACACCATCTACTGTTACTTGACAAACAAGAACTTGTCAGAGCCTAGATCAGACTTTTCTTCTTAAATGTAGCCCTGGTGGACCACTGTGTAGACCAGGCCTGCCTCTGCCTTCCCGATGCTGGGAATAAAAGCCTGTCCCCACCCCAGCCCTCCATGAGACCTCAAAGGCTCTGGAAACCAGTGGTCGCATTTCTGATGCACCAGAAACACGGCACAGATGTATGCAGTGCGCACCTACTTAGTGTATCTTGGTTTCGTTGACAGGTAAATAAAGTTGGGCTAATACAAAAGGAATGAGTGTGAATACCCAGTAACCCACCAGGCACCAATGCTGGACTCACTGATGCTATGACCACCAAACCCGAAAGGTAGCGTGAGCCTGGACTGGCACTGCGGGGCTCTGACCTGAGGTATGCCACTGCTTCCCGGGGAGGTCAGCTGGGCACTGGCGGCAGGACGAGGGACACACCACAGTGAGTAAGCTGGCCACTTCCGGCCTTGACAAACCGCACCTGCTTAAAACCAAAACTGCTTTGCACATGTCCAGAGGAACATGGTGACGCTGGGAGAACGCGTGACTAGGTTAGGGAGCCGCTTGCGGGAGTAAACACGGCATTCTGTCTGCAAATTCCGCACAAGGAACTTTTGCCCACATCCTTAGCAATGAACTTGTATAATGAAATATCCCCTGCTGCCTGTTTCCTAGATGTACAAGAATGTATTTTTTTAAAATTTGTTAGTGTTCTGTCTGCATGTTCACCTGCACACCAGAAGAGGGCACCAGATCTCACTATAGATGGTTGTGAGCTACCACGTGGGTGCTTGGAATTGAACTCCGGAACTCTGGAAGATCAGCCAGTGCTCTTGACCTTTGAGCCGACTCTCCAGCCCAAGAATGGAGATTTTAAATCGAAATCTTTTGAACACACATCAGTGGCATTAAAAACAAGTGCAGCCCAGTGGCAGGATGTGTGCTTAGCACGTGGCGCCCTGGCCACAAACTCATCACCAGGTATCTACTGAACCTGCCTCAGTGAACACTAGAGCATTATTCTCCTGTATTGTGAAAAGTTGAGCTGTTACATTTGCTTTAGGTAGCTAGAAGTGTTTCTGCCTACTCAGACTGAAAACCACTTCACGTCTGTGTGCTGGGGAGGGACCGTCCCGGCTGAGAGCAGAGCACACTCGGCCTGAAGGGAGCGGCTTGTGTGACCGAACGGCAGAGGGGCCCTGGAATGCCCGCTGCTTGAAAACACGCAGCAAAAATCCAGGCCGCTGTTCTGCAAGGGAGCTTCCAGGGCCTGGGAGGCCGATGTGCCGGTGTTTACCTGAGATCGGGCTATAACCTCCCGGCCTTCTCGGAGCTGCTGCTATCAGATTGAGACACCCCACCCACTGATTTAATTAAAACTAGCTTTAATATCAAACCTGTCCTAGAACACACAGGGGCAGGAAGCTTGAGATTTTATGAAAGGTTTCTTAGATGGCTAGACTATTAATCTCTGACCACGAACATCCTAGTTTTAATTAGAACACATCCGTACGTTGTGGTAATTTTCCGTAAATATCTTCCAGATATAAAAGAGCAGATGACATAAGGCAAAATACAAACATAGACTTTATTAAATGCTGCTCAATCCCCAGTGAAGAGCTTTCATTATAAAACAGTTTCCAGACAACTGCAAGGCAAGAGGTTGGAATGGTCCTGATAACAGACGTGAGAAATACCTGACCAGGTGAGAACATACAAGGCTTCTATAGTCCGCTCAGAGGACACCTACTGCAGTTCCCAAAGTAAAACCAGGCCATGCCAGCGAGCAGCCTGCAGCACACCGTGGGGACTTAGCCTCTGCCCTGCAGGCAGGCCCGGGCCGGTTGGGAAGGAGGAATGAAGGCGAGGTGGGCCCGGGGTCCCCGCCTGTCTACTCTGGTCATGCCCTGGGGTGCTGCTGCTGAAGGGGTACTGGGAACAGTAGAGTTTTGGTTTGCTTCCCCCAGCTTTTAACACCGTGTGCTTCAGAAGCCTGGAAACGTGAGGCGCGGAAACCCGGAGGAAGGCAGTGTTTGCCGAGGTTGGCTTTCAGCCCAGCACCTCTCTAGGAGGGGCGAGGGAAGGGCGGCACCTCAGCTCATCTTACGGCAGTTCTTCCCTCGGGTGCAACCGAGGTCTGCAGCAGCGTGAAAGCACATGATAAAAGGGAAAGGTCCAGAAGACGACTTGATCTATGTGCAGCACAATCAGTGTTCAAGTCGTGATTTATCACTCCCACAATCACCTCACTCAACATAGATAATGTGACGTAACTGATGACAAAGTTTACAATATGCCGTGGCCATGACACAGCACAGGGCTACGCTCAGTCCGTGTTTCTCTCCAGGCCGGCCTCCGGCAGGGTGGGGCACTCTTCACTGGGCGCTCGCGCTGCTGAGAAGACCGTGCGCGCTGTAACCGCTGTTCTGTCTCTCTAGAGCCTTCTTCAGCTTCAGCTCTTCCAACTTCTTCCATAGTTCTTCACGTTCCAATTCTTTCTTTTTCTCTCTGGGGAGAAACCAACAGTTTTAATTGGAAGCTCAGGGAAGCCGCTCATTGGCAGCTCAATGGGGAAAGAGCATTTCCCTTCCTGTGGGTGCAGGCTATGTAACACACGGCGCTGACTTAGTGTGTTCACTAGAGTAACACCGAGGCCCTGGGGGACAGGTAGAACCCTGCCCTTCCCACACCTATAGAGTGGTAATCTACTTGAACGTCAGTTTACGTTCAAACTTTTGATCTTTAAACTAAATGAGGAATTTGGGTACAGGATGAACATGTAAACATGGGCTCTTATTTCTAGATCTCTTTACGTCTGGGATACAAAGTAAATAAGTTTTAATAAAGAGTCATACACATAAACCAAAAATAAATCTTTAACATGAAAAAAAAATTTGGTGACGTAAACGTGGGCAATCTACGTTTTCCCACACTCCATCTGTTGCTTTCTGGGCTCAGGTCATATTCTTCATTTCTGTCTGACTTCTGTGCAGCTTTTGTCTGTCTGATAGAGGCTCAGCTATGCAGTCCCGGCCCTGAAGCCAGAGGTCTGACTGGCATCTGAAGTTGAGGCTGTCACAGGAAGCTGTCACAGCGTATGTGCGGATCTGCAGCCCTGGAACTGCCAGGCTCTCAGGAAGCCTACAGTGCACATGCTAATAGACAGTGAGATCTTACAGCTCAGCACGAGCTCAGTGGAAGACCACAATGTGACCATAACGCATTTATAAAAAGACCGGGGTTACCTTACTGAGCAATGGTTCAGCCCTCAGAGGCTCTCAAATCATAATGCCTATGCATTCAGCGTTGATCCAAAAACTCGGAGATGGACTTTTCTCAACTGAGTAACACTGAAATATCAAAACCCATCAAGTACCTCTGCCTTTCGGCTTTGTAGGAATTAGTAAGGTCGTCAAAGAGCTTGCCGTTCATCTCCATGAGCGTTTTCAGCACATTGTACACAAGTGCGACGATAGTCCTGGAAGAGAGAAGCCCGTTCCGGATAGAGGCCAGCAGCACCTTCATCTCTGCTGAGCACAATGTCAGGCGATGCAACTGAAGCCAGAAACTGCTCACACAAGCCAGGGGTGAAGTGTGCACCCTTCTCACGTTATGCTTAGGTTTCACACTAGCTAAGAACATGATATCCTGGGCCTCTTCATCTGTGTTGTGTAGTGTTGTCTTAGATCATGGATAGCAGGTAAGGAATGTCACAGAAGTTAGAATGCATGAAAAACTCCACACTTATCTCTGAGCCTCAGCTTCTAACACCAGCTGTTGCTGGCTCAGCCACACTGTCCACAATGGCACTGGACCACATGTGGGTAAGACCCACAGACAGTTTTATACAACTGTGAGGTTAATTACTGTAGAGAGGTTACAAATCTGTGCAGGTTCCAAATGGTTAAAGGAAAGAGAGCAATACATGGAACACGCCTATAATCCCAGCACTGAGGCAAGAGACTGAGTTCAAGGCCAACCCATGCTGTGTAGACTGTGTTAAAATTAAACAACTTACTGATTCCAGTGCTCTTTGGAAATTTTATACAAACTGGCAAACATGATTGGCAGAATCTTGTCAATATTGTCTTCAATCAAACTGAGGATGTATTCGTTATTCCAGAAGTACAATGCTCTTTCTGCAACCTACAAAAGATACCAGAGATGCCAACATTCCTAGGCAACAGGGTGGCACAGAATCAGGATGGCACCACGGGGGAAGCTGGTACCTGAAAATGAGAGCTGGAGACGCACTTGGAGATCTGCTTGAAGAGTGGCTCCTCGATTTTTTTGAACTGTGTTGGTTCAATGACATCTAAGATTTCTTCAATTTCTCCTAGAAACATCACCTAGGTTTAAAAAAAAAAAAGTTCTCTTAGAAAATCTACAGAACACAGGCAAGCTGCACACGAGGAACTGGGCAGGGCTCAGAGCTGTGTTGCACTGGTCCCCTCCCTGCTCCTCCCACTCTGCAGTAGATCAAGGCTGCAAAGCTTGACTTGAACGCGTTTATTTTTACTAACACCCACCTCTTTCTGACTGCATGTTTTTGGCCAAAATTTCAGCAGTCCTCTGATCACCTACAAAAAACAAAGTTGAATTGAACTTCGTGTGTGGCTGTGCATGTCCATAATCCTGGCACTTGGGGGGCTGAGGCAGGAGAAACTCCAAGTTCTAGAGCAGCCTGGGATACAGCCAGATGCTGTCTCACCCCCACTACTTGATCTCATTCTGAAGTAAAGCAGTCAGTACGCAAAAATTCCTTTCTCCTTAGACTTGGGCGCAGGGTGGGCCAGGCCTGTCTCTAGATTCTAGACACAGGTGAGCAGACAGTGGCTTTCGTGGAAGGAGACCAACGTAAGTAAACAGTTCCGGCTGAGCTCCAGCCTCAGCTTGTGAGGGGGTGACCTAACAGCTTCTCTGCAGCTGAACTTGTAAGTACACACCCTAAGAGCCAGAGTTCCCAAATCATTTCATGACTGACAAAATCAAGGTTCAACAAAACTTTGAACAGTTAAATTTTACTGATCCTAGGAAATTTACTAAGATTAGCTTACTAAATTATAACATGAGTAAAACAAAATTAGAAACAGCAGGATGGTTCAACTCAGTAGAAGGAAAAACCAACCAAAATGACCTTACGAACTCTAGCAGACACATTTAGTTATACTCTTTATTATTTATACAGTGTTCTGCCTACATGTGTACCTGTGCACTAGAAGAGGGCACCAGATCTCATTATAGATGGTTGTGGGCCACCGTGTGGTTGCTGGGGATTTATGAAGTATTCAGGACCTTTGGAAGAACAACCAGTGCTCTTAACCTCTGAGCCATTTCTCCAGCCCTGATTATACTCTTTACCAGGTGGGACTCGCCGGGGATTTACAGTTAATCTCTTCAGAGTATAGTTTTGTGTGTATCACTGGGCTAATTCTGATTTATCTTTAGACTCTGTTTGCAGCTGCCATACAGGAACTATCTCAAGCCAGGGTTTCTCTGTGTAGCCTGGGCTGTTCTGGAACCCCCTCTGTAAAGCAGGTTGGCCTTGAACTCACAGAGCTCCACCTGCCTCTGCTTCCAGGGTGCTGGGCTGAAGGCCTCACCACTACTGCCCCACAGATCCAACTACTTTCCAAGTGAAAGATGAAAGCCTTGCATATCCATTCTCAAGCTCCCCTTGGGTTAGCCCGAAATAGATGAATTTTAACCCTTCAGCTTCAGTATTTATATTTGCACTCATCTTACTTAAGGTTACAGTGGTCTGTATAGTTGGATGAGCTCAAAACCCCAGCATTTGGGAGGCTGACGCGGGAGGCTCACATCAAGTCTGAGGCCAGTCCGGGCTAAATACAGCTTTGAACAAGTTAGGGCTGAAGGTCCATTATGCCCTGCGCCTTCTGTTCTCACCCTACCTCATCCTAACAACTAGTTACCCTTTCACTCTTCTAAGATGGTAATCAAACTGCTAAAGGTGAGGGAACATTTTCAATCTTCTTGTGCTTTATGTCTGAACATAAGGGATGGTTCTGGGACGCGGTGGGTTTAAGAGGTGACAGACCCCAGTGAGGGTGCCTAAGCCACACACTGTAGTTGTTAACCACTCCCTCCTGAGTGTGCTCCCTTCCCAGTTTCCCCGAGGCTGCTTTTACTGTGTGACAACTGACTATGCGGCTGCGATGAAATGCCACTGCTCAGACATGTGCATGAGCAGGAAGTGCACACTTACGGGCTCTGTCAGTGTTGTGTCTTTCTCCAGGAACTGCACAACACAGTACGCCAGCTGAGGGGCAAAAGCAAGTTGAAGAGACATTAGTGAAGTAACGGGATGACGGGATACTTTAAAACACAGAACGTCACTTCTAGTTGCAGTCTGAAGTGAATATACTCAGAAGGCTGTTAAGTTCAACAGCTCTGACTCAACTCTGACACCCCGTCTAGTCTTCTGGAGCGTATCTACACATACAGCATATGCAGATGTGACACTCAGGTCAGTGACCACAGCTGTCCAGAGAGGTCAGTTACCATCTCATCTGTGTGAGAGCCACTCAGGGTTGCACAACAAAGCAATTTAGGTCCTGGACCTGACCATAAGTAGACCTGATAATCCTCTGTACATCTAATATATAGGTGCACTAGTAATACATAAACTCTTAACCAAAGCTTGCCAAAGCAAATTCCATAATTACACACCAAACCAACACCTTAATATCTCTCAAATTCTTTGCCTTTATGTTATTGGAAATACTCATTTCATTTGCAATTTTTCTGAAATTTACCTGAGCATGAAACAAAGCCAATCCTTTTGCAGTATGCATAGGAATAAGAACCTTCATTAGAAATTGCTTATGTTCTGCTTTCAGTGGCAATGCAAAGCCATTGATGATACTAGAGGGAAGAAAAGGCAGGGGAAGGGTTAAGTAGTCACTCTTTCCAAAAGTTACACGTCTATAGCACACAGGGCTGGGCATCTGCTTCATGCTGGAGCTGGAAGGCAGGCTGTGCTGAGTTCTGTCCCTCCAGCACATGTAAGCTGACACCTACAGAGTGTCACTTTAGCTCTGCGTTGCTGCCTTTAATTTTCCTCCCTAAAGCAACAGAAGAGGTTGTCTCAATGCTATGAGAATTTCTCACATGTTCAGTGAAGTGGGGAGTTTCTCCTACATTTTTGAATAATCTGGAAT
The DNA here is from genome assembly GCA_028658305.1 of Pachyuromys duprasi. NCBI lineage: Eukaryota > Metazoa > Chordata > Mammalia > Rodentia > Muridae > Pachyuromys > Pachyuromys duprasi. The sequence continues at coordinate 3,341,354 of CM053759.1, read as the reverse complement.
TAAGATAATTCTATCATTACTTCTACATTGTGAAAAGAAAGAAAATGTGTATATAAATCCAAAGAGTAAGGAGGCGGTGGTGGTGCACACCTTTGATCCCAGCATAATGGAGGCGGAGGCAGGCGAATCTCTTGAGTTTGAGGCCTGCCTGATCTACAGAGTGAGTTCTAGGACAACTAGGGCTACACAGAAAAACCCTGTCTTGAAAACAGAAAACCCCAAAGACTCTTCTAAAAGAACAGCTAGATTGGGAACAGCCTATCCACACTTGGGTAAGAATTCTTGTGTTGAACCTTTGATATTTCAATTGGAAGCTGGGAAGAGCTTCCAAGGCAGAAGGCAGTATAGACCTTATACGCTGAAATTGTCTTGTGCTGTTTGTCAGGGACTGAAGCAGCACTAGCCTCTGGCACTGTGTTCTAAACTCTGAAGCAGGAAGGCATTTCTTCAACTTGTTCAAGTTCAGTACATAAAACAGTCATTTACTTAATTATCAACCCCCACACCGACCTACCTTCCTAATATTTCAAGGAGTTCAGCCACACCATTGAAATGTTCCGTTTCATATATAAACCTGAATTTGAAATAAAAACAGATGTAATACAAACAGGCACAAGGGTGAAGAGACCCAGCAAAGGGCAGCGTGGAAGCTGGCACTGACTGGGCACTCTGTTCCCACCAGCTGTTTGTTCTGAGACAGATCTCACACACGCCAGACTGTCTTCATGTTACTCTGCAGCCAGGCTACAGATGTGTGCCTCCACAGCACCCAATGAGCTACACCCCAGCCCACATCCATAAACAACAAAAGGTCTATTCCCCGAGTCACAGAAACCTCTGCTAAAATGTGAGACTAGCAGCATCGTCTGGATTATTATATTTTACTTAATATATAAGAAAGACTGATTGCTCAAAGAAACCTTTTCAAAGGAGGAAACCACTACTCACAAAAACCCAAGGACAAAGGGTCCATTTTGTCAATTATTCAGAATTGTTCTAGGCTCTCTAGTTTTCTACTGGTGGACAGCCTTTAAGGCAGATGACAGCATTCGGGGGAAGGGGGCACAGGGCAGGAGTGCGTGAGGAGATGGGGTACTGACAGAGACCCCAGGGGACACTCATCTCCCCTGCTTACCTGAAACCACGGCACTAATGTGAAATGTGATGTAGAACAAATCTTTCACAAGTATTTAAATCATAGTCCCATATGGATTTTATTTAACTAGCTTTGTCAGATCAAAAGCATTTCTGCAGGGATTGGCTTACATAGTGATTGTTAAAAAATAAAAATAAGTTCAGAGACAGTTTTTCAGCAATTCTTCCAACTCCAAGAGCACTGGCATTCCCATCAAGCACAGAACACCGCCCTCGGCCCTGCTGGAGTCTATTAGCCTAAAGGAGTGCCTGGTGAGAAAGGCGCCGGGGGCAAGGTGTTCTCAGTGATGGATTTACCTGAGGAAAATGTTGTTAATTTGCTTTCTGATGAATGCTCTCAGTCCGAGAAACTTCCCATAGATCCGATGCAGAACCGTCTTCAGGAAGTCGCGTTCTCTCGGATCTTCACTATCAAAAAGCTCCAGGAGCTTTAAGGAAAATCTGACAAATTACTTTTTTAAAAAATAATTGAGCTAAAACTGCTCTTTTTTTCTAATTTTGATTATACGACTTAGTTATAAAATCGCTAATATTTTTTTCTAAATATTCTGCCTTCTTAGATTTTATCCTTGCTAAGTAAATGAAACTAAGCATGAATATTTTCACTAAATTCATCTTTATAATACATTCTTTGTCATTTTAAAGAATATAAAACTTTCTAGACATAAGATTTTTTGACCTTTCCAGTGACTTTAAGATTCTTTCCTAACATTATTTTTAGTGTTATGTTTTTGGTAGTAAGTCAAAAACTTGGTATTTTTATTGGAGACAGGGACTCAAGTGGCCCACAGGAGACTTGAACTTTCAGTCGCCCTGCCTCTGCCTGCTGAGCACTGGTGTTTGGAGGCAGCCTGATGCGCACAGTGAGTTCCACAGATCCAAGGTGAGACTGTCAAACAAGGCCGCGTGCAAACGTACAGTTTCCAGGGTCATGTGGCCCTCTGCTCTCAGCTGCGGTGCTGGGTGGACAGGCAGCTGACAGGCTCTGGGCCCCAGCAGAAGCTCCCTCAACTTCATGTTGTCTCTGATTATGTGTGCACTTCAAACCCAACAGACATTCTGAGGTATTATGTCACATTCACGTGCCCTAAACAAGTGACTTCCTTGTGCTTTGCACTCATTTTTAGCTAGATCAAGCCATTTTGCGAGGCTCCAGCCAAAAATATTTACAAAGCACTGGGTTCAAATGATAATGAGAAACGACTAGCCTTCTCCTTTAGCCTTAAATTCATGTTTCTGGTGTGGGTTTACTTTGAGATGATTTTGCTCAAAGTAGACGCATCAGCCAGGTACAGCTCTAGTGCGCACCTCTAGTCCCAGCACTCGGGAGGCAGATGTAGGCAGATCTCTGTGAGTTTGAGGCCAGCCTGGTCTACAGAGTGAGTCCAGGACAGCCAAGGCTACACAGAGAAACCCTGTCTCAGGAAAAAACATGAGAAACTGTATTAAAGGGTCGCAAGGGTGACACTGCTCTAGCTGAAACCCAGACTGTGCCATTTACTAGGTGTGTGGCACTGGATGTGGGCTCTCTCTCTCTCCAGCAAGCACAGCATTTATGAAGTATTCAAGTGACAGGTTTACAGCACAAAAACAGTAAGTACATCTTAGTTGTCTTTGGAGATTCTGTGATTTGAACATAAATTTAAATTTTGCAGGTTTCCCCCCCAACTCTAAATAATCAGTGCCTCGGAGGCGCAGAGCTGCGGGCAGTAGCCGGAACTGTGAGAATCACATGATTGCCTTGGCTTCCCAGATACTTTAGGATTTGAGGGTGGAGACTGGCTCGCTCAGATAAGCCCAGCAGTGTAAATTCCAAGGCGCACGCAGCACTAAGGCAGGCTTCCCATCAGCCTGCTGCACCCAAAACAGCTTCACAGGGGCCTGATGGTTCCACGGGCAAATCATCCAAGAACGTAAACGTGCATTCACATGCAACACCCCCATGTTAGCTGGACTGAGGCCCGCCTGTGGGCTGTGCTGCTACGACGGCCGGTCTCGTACGGTTCACTGAGAGCCCTTGGAGGAGTGGGCCGGCAGTGTTAGATCTGTCTCACCACCCAGGGCACACAACAGTGGTCTGAAAGGTCTTTAAATGGAGTTTAATTGTGCTCTCAGCATCAAATTCCTAACAAGGGTCACATACCGATAATGGCTTTAACAGAGAAAATGGATAAAGAATGGTCTGCTCTCTTTAGTGCCAGATGATTTCAAATGACTAAAAAGAGGCTGTTAAATTGTCTTTAAAGATCTGACAACACAAAGATACATCCTTATAAATTAACTGCAGTTAAGTTCCAGAACTAGAGGTGATACCAGTGTCTAAGCACCACCACGGCATTCCATGTGCTTAACCACCTCCTCTCCTTCACAGTCCCATTTGATTTTACCTGTGGCTGGGAGTGGGGGCTGTGGTGCTGAGGAGAGATGAGGACAGGCAACCCGATGTCCAGGAAGCCTTGCATAGCTCGGTCACAATGTTTAAAACACAAATTTTACAAAAGAGTTTCACCCTCAGATTAAATGGTCACTTTGAGGCACTGCAGGACGGGCAGTCTGATTGCATTAGGTGCTCACCTGCGAGCCAAAACTCAACTTGAAGATCTGCACCTGATTCCCTGAATTAACGGGTTTTCTGAGGTGCCTGACATGCCTCCGGATACAGCCTCTGGAAAGCAGCAAGTGCTTTTGACCTGAATCATCTTGCCAACCCCTGGAAGCTGCTTATTTTGTCAGGAATAATTTCTAACTTTTAAGTGATTACTCTTAATGGCAACTATTAATAAGCTAAGATACAAAAGTGTGAGATCTAAGAGTCCCTTACCTGTTGTACAAACTTCTGATCAATGTATCGCTTTGCAATACTGGGCTGAAAATCAGGGCTCTCCAGGAATCTCAGGAAGAATTCATACACCAACTATGTGAGAAAGGAAATAAAGTCAAGATGATACTATAAAATAATACTCTGAATTACAGTTACAGTGTTTAAAAGATAATTTCCTTACCAGCCTGAGTTGGTAATTATTTCTAAAAACAAAGTTTTAAAGAACCTCTGGCCTTTCTCTTGATGGGCTGTTTATCAACTTTACAATTATCTGGGATGAGGAAGTCAACTGATAAAAATGCCTCCATGAGATTGCCTGTAGGCAAGCCTGCAGGACATGTTCTCGATTAAAGACAGATGTGGGTGGCACCATGCCTGGGAAGCAAACTGAGCAAGCCAATAAACAGTTTCTTCATGGCTTTGGCTTCAGTTCCTGCTTCAGGCTGTGATGTGAAAGGCAAATGACCCTCTTCCCAGTCTGTCCATGGCCACAGTGTTCATCACAGCCACAGAGCCACAGTCTGAGGGATGTGGCTCTGCATCACTCACTGGGCAACCCAGAACCAATCACAGCGCCCTGCAGAATCAGGTCATGTTCCTCCCCTAGTGCACAACTGCCCTCCTCAACTTCACCCTAGGGTCCCTTCAGCATAGAATGAGAGTTGGCAGTTTTAAATCAAGTCTTGCTCTTAAACTAGGGCAGGGGTCTGACGAGATGTCTCAGCAGGTAACAGGGCTTGCCACCAGCCACTGCCCTGAGTCAGGACCCGGGTGGTAAAAGTGGAGGAAAAATAGACTTCCACAGGTTGTCCCTCTGACCTCCACATGTACATGTACATACACACACACACTCACAAAGCAGTACACCTGCAGAGTAACAAACCAAACTACACAAGTCTGAGGAAAGGGCGTCCACACAACAGAGCAAACATGTGGGAGTCTTGTATCAAGACTCTCAACCATGTCAGCTGTACGACAGCCATGTGCACCTTATGACTGAGTCAGAATTAAATTATCACAGAAAAGCACAGCTATAGCCTTTAAATAGGTGGGCAGTGACAGCATGCCCCTTCAATTCCAGCACTCAGGAGGCAGGCTCAGGTTGACTCTGTGAGTTCAAGGCCAGCTTTATCCACAGAACAAGTTCCAGGATAGACAGAGTGATTATACAAAGAAACAGTGTCTCAAACAAAACAAAATCATAACCTAATAGCTGTTGAAGGTAAGAGACTGGCCTCAAGATACACATTAACTTATAAACACAAACAGTATGTCAAATTCAAGTTGTTATAAACAAAAATGAAAACCCCAACCGTCCCATTTTATCAGTAATGACTCAGGAGCCCAATGCTGTGGTGAAAACTTGCCTCAGAGGCAGAGAAAGCACCAGCTGACCTTACTTCTCAGCTCAGGTCGGGATGGAAAAAACCCAAAAGGCTCACTAGCTCAGCTGACAGCCCAGGAGGAAAAGGCTAAAAAACCCAAAGCCAAAGTCCTGCTAGCTCAAAGCTCCAAAGACCAGAAAGCTGAGACGCTGAAACCTAAGCTAAAGCCAGAACTTGAGCTACTAGCCTTTTCTTCTTCTCCACGCTGTCTTAAACACCCCTCAACTCAAAGTCCCTCCTACTCTTTAATCCCTGTCAGCTGGTTTCTTGCTCCGCCTCGTGACCTAGGGTTAACTTTAAGTAAATCCTGTGTGCAGAAAGTTCTTGGATTAAAGGTGTGTGATAGGGCTCAGCCACAGCAATCAAGAAACAGGTTTTAGAGTTCACAGTTTGGGGGTTCACAATGGGATCAAATATCCTGCAATATATAAGAGAATTAGATCCCCAAGTAAAAGGTCACTTACAGCTTTAGGGGACTGTAGGGCGAGAGATTTGCCCCACCTGTGTGAGGACTGGAATTTGGATCCTCAGCACCTATACGAGAAACTGGACAGGGTCTGGACAGCACCGCAGTTAGAATTCAGAGGAGCAAAGCTCTTCCCCGCACCACCAACAGCAGCTCATAACTGCCTGGAACTACAGCTTCAGGGGTCTGATGCCCTCTTCTGGCCCCTGTGGGCACCAGTACTCTTGTGTATGTGTGTGTCTGTCTGTCTGTCTGTCACACACACACACACACACACACACACACACACACACACACACACGAGCGCACGCTCCATCCTAAAAAAACAAAACAAAACAAAAAAAACCTAGGCAGGTGTGGTAGCCCACTTGTAATCACAGCACTTGGAAGGTAGAGGAAGGTGGATCTCTTGAGTTCAAGGCCTGGTCTACATAGTGCGTTCCAGGCCAACCAGGGCTACCCAGTGAGACCATGTCTCAAAAAAACTTTAAATGCACCTTTACCCACCTAGGTACAGGGAGCAGAGTTTATTTGGTTGAGAGAGGAATACCTAATTTTAATGTTAATTATGTGTTAAGAACATAACAAAAACTTTGCTCTGGGGCACAAACACACCAGAACATAGGTCTGGGATGCTCTGCTGACAGTGTGGCTCATTTGTGCCTATGCTCCTGGTGCGCACTGGGGTAAGGGGTTATGCATGGTGTGCACAGGAGTAAGCACCAGGCAGCTCAGAAGCTCATCCAACTAACCAGGGGGGGTGAGGGGCACACACAAAATCCACATGGCAAAGATCAAGCCCTCAGCTGACAAGCAGCCCTCCTGCTGTAGGATAAAGTCCGCAGGAAAGGCTTTGAGGCCATGGAATCTGAGCCTTACAGTCCCTTTAATTTGGAAAATACAGGAAGCACGCGTTTATAGAAGGGCCAACATGTATCTTGAGATGCAGACAATGCAGGATAAGGGCTGGTGTGTGGAACTGCAGCCTCGGCTATTTGTGCACTTTCTTAAGCATTCAAGCTGTTCAGGGAAACAGCATATGCCTCAGGAGACTGAGCTGACATCAAGCCCCGGATTCCCAAGCCAGTATGTGGTTGGACAATGTGCTGTTCATAACAGTATATGCTGTATTTTTAATTGGATAGTTTACGTGTGGGGGTGGTTCTGCCCACATGTCTAGGCACCATGTGCATGTAATGCCCAGAGTGACCAGAAGAGGGCGCCACATGGCTGTGGAGCTGGAGCTGTGCTGTTAGTTGCTGGGACACACATCTCTGTAAGAACAGCCAGTGTCTCTGCTTCTTGGATACCTCACTCAGGATGATTTTTTTCTAGTTCCCACCATTTGTCTGCAAATTTCATGATTTCCTTGCTTTTAATTGCTGAGTACCATTCCATTGTGTAAATGTACAATTTCTGTATTCATTTCTCTGCTGAGGGACATCTGGGTTGTTTCCAGCTTCTGGCTATGACGAACAAAGCTGCTATGAACATAGTTGAGCAAATGTCCTTGTTGTATACTTGAGAATCTTTTGGATATATGCCTAGAAGTGGTATAGCTGGATCTTCAGGTAGCGCTATTCCTAATTGTCTGAGAAAGCACCAGATTGATTTCCAAAGTGGTTGTACAAGTTTACATTCCTACCAGCAGAAAGACTCACATGGTATATACTCACTTATAAGTGGATATTAGACATATAATATAGGATAAACATACTAAAATCTGTACACCTAAAGAAGGAGGACCCTGGGTAAGATGCTCGATCCTCATTTAGGAAGGCAAACGGAATGGACATTGTAAGAGGGAGAAAACAGGGAACAAGACAGGAGCCTACCGCACAGGGCCTCTGAAAGACACTACCCTGCAGGGTATCAAAGCAGAGGCTGAGACTCATAGCCAAACTTTGGGCAGAGTGCAGGGAATCTTATGAAAGAAGGGGGAGATAGAAAGACCTGGAGGGGACAGGAGTTCTATAAGAGCAACAGAACCAAAAAATCTGGCACAGAGGTCTATCTGAGACTGATATTCCAACCAAGGACCATGCATGGAGATAACCTAGAACCCCTGCACAGATATAGCTCATGGCAGCTTAGTCTCCAAGTGGGTTCCCTAGTAATGGGAACAGGGGCTGTCTCTGACATAAACTCAGTGGCTGGCTCCAAGCACACACTCTGTGCACCCCTCCTGTGCGCTGGGGTGCAAACTGATTTGGGCTCCAAGCACACACTCTGTGCACCCCTCCTGTGCGCTGGGGTGCAAAATGATTTGGGCTCCAAGCACACACTCTGTGCACCCCTCCTGTGCACTGGGGTGCAAAATGATTTGGGCTCCAAGCACACACTCTGTCAGGTGAGCTGAGTCCAGCCCCACTGTGCCACTCAGTCCTAGCATGCCTTTCCTAGGTTATCCCAATAAAACCAGAAAGTTCCATTCTTCATCACTAAAAGGATATAGGTCCACGGAGGCTCAAAGAGACAGAAGCACCAACCAAAAAGCATGCACAGTCTGGACCTAGGCCCCTGACCCAGGTGTAGCTGATGAGCATCTTGGTCTTCATGTGGTATCCGTAGTAAGGGGAGCAGGGGCTGTCTCTGACAGGGAATCTGTTGCCTGCTTTTGGCTCACTTCCCCTTAGTGGGGCTGCTTTGCCAGGCAGGATGCTCTCAGTCCTGATGTGACTTGATGTCTATGTATGTGTGTGTCTCCTTTTCTGAGTGGGGGGGGGGGGAGGCAGGAGGGGGGAGTCTAGGGCCAGCCAAAGGAGGGAGGAGCTGCATTTGAGATGTAAAAAAATGAATAAATAAATACTTTAAAAATACAGGTCCACTAGAAAACAGTACAAATATTAATCTGAAAATAAGACCTATACAGGAAGCTAATGAAACTGAAAACAGAAAGGACTGAGGACTGAGAAGCAATTTTAATGAGTATGGGTTTACAAAAGGCCCTTTACAAGGAGTACGGTGATGTGTTTTCCAAGTTCTGTTAACAGGAAAGTGATGTGACAGAGTTTTAAATGATTGCTCCATGAAAGAAATCAGGAGGAGGAGCAACTCTATATTATACCATTCTATGTTTAGAATGCTGCCTGGACACAATGAGCAACAAGAGAAGCCCAATTTCCTATGAATACTCCCTCTTAATATCTGAGAAAGCAAGACTGAGATTCTATTAAGTATGTCCAGCCTGGATGCTCTCTCTCTCTGCGCTTTCATCCATATAACAAAAACACAGACATCAACAAATATGCCAGACTGGACAGAGAGACGCCCAAGCGGCCTTACCCTACACAGAGAACTGAGGCAACTGAGGCAAAATGGGAGTGGAGAGGGCGGGCCTCCCGGAAGAGCGCACCACTATCCAGTGCTGAAGGGCCAGCCCTGGAAACTACACACAGGTAACATATGTACTCGACAACATGAGTTAATAACGTTGAGTCACTGAGATGAAAAAAGCCTTAGATTTGAAGGAGTTGGGAAGGTTAGCAGAGGAGTGGGCTTGAAGGGAGAAATGTTACAATTAAATACAATTTCAAAACTAAACAACTACAAAAACGTGCTGGACATGGTAGCAAAACACCGAGGAAGCTGAAACAAATGATCACTGAGCCCAAGAGTTCAAAACCAGCCTGGGCAGCACAACAGGCCTCCCTGCCACACACGGAGATCAACAAAAATCATTAGTAGTGCCTACTCGCAACTAAAATGTTCATAAGTTAATCTCTAAGGTACAACAGGAACCTTCTGTCGGCACCTTTTTCCAGCATGGTAGCAAAGACGTCACTGTTCTGTTCCATCTTAAACCTGCTTAAGATGGGACTACAACATCCTGAAGACATACAGTAGCTTCAGACGGCCCCAAAACATCTAATCGCCAAATCTAAATGCTATACCAGATTTTAGTAACTCAAGAAATTAGAATTGTTGACATACACAGAGTACAGATGAGTGAAAATTGCTTGTGTGCCTGTGCAGTCTGAATGTGTCTTGGGTGAGAACCCATTTTTAAAGAGAGAAAGGGAGAGAGAATCATGTTATGTTTGTGAGCGCACATACCCTTGTAGAAGACACAAGTCACTGCTCAGTGTCATCCTCTGGCTATTCTAACTACACTTACTTACATGTGTATGCATGGATGCTGAGTGCGTCACCGCACATGTGTGACGGGCAGGAGCCAGTTCTCTCCTTTCACCATGGGAGTCCTGGGATCTCAACTCAAGTCTGCACGTTTGCATAACAGGCATTCACCAATGGAGTCACCCCAGCCCCCAGGAGCCCGTTTTTAGAATGACATTAATTTGTTATTAATTTGTTAATTTATGTGTGTGAACGTGTGTGTGTACACACGGAGTGCTCAGTTGGAGGACAACCTGTGGACCGGTTCTCTCTCTTCACCACAGGGCTATGGGATTGAACACATCACTAGGCCTGATGGCATGTGCTTTTATCTGTTGAGCAATCTCACCAGCCCCAGAAACTGTCTTGACAGCAATTACCATCTCCTAAAATGTTAGGAACCATTTCTGTCAGGGAATGTAAATGGAGCCTCAAGTTAGACAAGGGAAAAATGGAAAACACTGTTTACTTGGCTGAATTTCTTATGTTAATTTCTATCAGTATATAAAAAATCCTGATGGGACAATCTGTCTTTGCTTTTAAAATTTCAAAAACTAAGTTTTTTCCAAAGACTTTCCAATTACACATAATAAAAAAATAACATCCATTAATAAGAATTTCATGCATTAAAAACCCTCCTATTATTAAATATAGTACCACTAATTTTATACCAACTATAGCAGAAAATTTCAGATGAACTTGTGCTCAATTTTATTAAAAAAATAATTCAAGGGCCTGACATGGTGGTACATGCCTTTAATCCTAGCACTTAGAAAGCATGAAGCAGGCAGATCTCTATGAGTTCAAGGTCAGCGTAGTCAACATAGCAAGCTTTAGATTAGCCAGAGCTATATAACTGAGAGCTTACCTCAAAACACAAAACAAAACAACAAATCTAGCAACTCCAACTAAAAGTGTGTAAGAGACACACTTTAGATTCAAAGAAACAAAGAGATTCTTTAAAAGTCATGTTAACAGTAGCCAAAAGCTGGAATGGCTGTACTAATGACAGACAACCAACTCCAAATAAGGACAAAGAACATTTTATGATAAGGTCAATCCATGAGGAAAAGAGAGTTATAAACATAAACAGGTGCCTATCAACCAGGTCCCAAAACACATAATGTAAAAACCCACAGATACAGAGATAATTCAACGCATGGCGACTCAATACCTTTCTGTCTTCCTTTCTCTTTCTTTCATTTTTTGAGACAGGGTTTCTCTGTGTATCCTTGACTGTCCTGGACTCGCTCTGTAGACCAGGCTGGCCTCGAACTCACAGAGATCCACCTGCCTCTGCCTCCTGGGATTACAGGCGTGCACCACTGTGCCTGACTCAATACCTTTCTTTCAATGAACAGAACAGATCAGCAAGTAATGAAAGACTTGACATTATAAAGCAGGTAGGTCCAACAGATTGCATGGCCCAGTCCATGCAGCAGCACACAGCCTTGACAAGCACAAGTACACACTGCCACAAACTCTACAAAAACAAAATCATGCAACACATATTCTCTAAACAGTGAAAACCATGTGGGAAATTAGAAAATACTTTAGATGAAGAAAAACAACAACACAAACATTATAGCTTACAGGAAATAAATGTTCAAACAAAACTTACATAGGAATGTGTTAACAGCGCTAGTTGTACAGCCAAAAAGGTAAAATCAACTTTAATATTAAGTAACTGATAAACGTATTTTTAAAAAAGCATATATCTATAAATGAGACCAGGCATGGTGGCACACACCTTTAATTTCAGCACTCTGGGAGGCAGAGGCAGGCAGATTTCTGTGAGTGTAATGCCACCCTGATCTCCAAACCGAGTCTAGGACAGCTGAGGCTACACAGAGAAACCCTGTCACGAAAAACCAAAAACCAAACCAAAACAAAAAAAGCACTAATATTATTCAGGGGCAAAAGGTAATGATTTATGCTATAACATGGATGAATCTTGAGAATACTATACTAAGTAAAGAAACCAAGACATAAAAGCCACATATTATGATTCCATGTATACGAAATATCCAACTAGGTTAGTAACCCTACAGACACAAGATATTCTGATGTCTGTTTTGTGCTATGAGATGGGAAACAGAGAGACAAGACGGTATCCACCTGCATTGATGAGGGCTCTGGAGCCTGACGGTGGCTGGCTTCCTTAGTAACGGCACTTACACAGTTCCCTGAACAAACCTAATGCCGCTGAGTAACAGTTTATCTTAATGAGGGTTAGTTTATCACTGGGCATGGTGGCATTCCTTTACGCCCAGCATTCAGCAGGTAGATCTCTGTGAGTTCAAGGTTAGCCTGGTCTATATAGTGAGTTCCAGTCCAGCCAAGGCTACATTGAGACTGTCTCAAAAGAACAAAACATTGCTTTTAGAAGACAAAATGTTAAGAAAATGTATTCAAAATAAAATATATTATTTTGTCTGTAAAAAAATGTATCATTTATTTTGTGTTTGTGAATGTGGGGAGGACGCATGAGTCACACCTCGAGTATGGAGGTCAGATGACAGCTGCAGGGTCAGCTCCCTCACTCCACCATATGACTGACTTGGTCCTCAGGCTTGGCAGCGTGTACCCTTTCCCACTGCAACACCTCAGTGGCCCATATTTTTGTTTTGGGGACAGGTCTTGAACTCACAATCTTCCCTGTCTCAGCCTCCCGAGAGCTAGGGTCACAGCCACGTGACATGTGCACATTTAAAGTTAAATATTAAAGAACCCTCAGAATCAGCAGAGTACTGAAATATGAACACTGTTTTACACAGACTTCTAGCGCATACCTGTATGTGAGGCCAAGAGGCCTCAAGTGTGGGCTCATCCTCTTCTGGGTCAAAATCTGGATTATCACTTGGAGGAAGGGTACGGAAGATGTTAGCACTGATCTGAAAAGAAATTAAGTTTGGATTCATGTCCTTTGCTATATAATTGAATTAAAAAATGAAAAATAAAACATTCTAACACCATCTTTTAAACAGAAAAAAAACCCACACAGCTATAAATTTAGCTCAGATCTATGAATCTTCAAGATATGAAGAGCAGGTATCTCTCTCTCTGTAACTAACTTCCTTACACCCAAGCAGATAACCTCCAAATGCTGCCACCAACAGCTGTTCTTTCTGAGTTCTGCTTGAAATAAAAGGGGTTCAAGGAAGAGGAGAGAGGGAAGCCTGGGCAAGAGGCAAAATAACCAACTTCATCTGTCTTGAATCTGATCATCCTTCTGCAATTCCTCCCAAACCCTAACTCAGCCATGTTCTAAACCTGTAACATGAACACTCTCCCTGTTACTAGTTATTAAACCTCATGATGGTATAACTCTGGGTTTCAAAACACTGAGATCTGACACTTTAAAAACTCAAATTACTCTGTAACAAGGAAGTGCTCTGGTATTCATTTTAGAGCCAGTGAAAGTGCTGTTGTAATTCCTCTTTCTAACTGGGCGCACTGGGTGTAATGAGGCACAGATTAAACCCAGCAGAGGATCCACAGTCACCCCTCCCTATGGCCAACCCTCCCTACAGCCACCCCCTCACTAGCTCAGCCTCAGACCTCACTGAACTTCTCTGTTGGAAGAATTAGGCTGGGTTTAACAGCGCACATCTTTAATCCTAGTTCTCTGGAGGCAGAGGCAGGCAGATCTCTATGTTAGAGGCCAGTGGGTTCTAAAAAGCAAAAAGAATTATGGATTGGAACCACAGTGTAGTCTCTGCTGTAGAGAAAAGGATGTATGTGGTTATTTAGGTCCTGGCTGACATAGATGATGCAAAGGAGGAAATTATTTATTGTGTTTTTGCTGTTGTTTGCTTTTTTTGTGTTGTTGTTTTTGGTTTTTTGTTTGTTTGGTTGGTTGGTTTGGTTATTCAAAACAGGGTTTCTCTGTATATTCCTGGCTGTTATGGACCAGGCTGGCCTCGAAATCACAGAGATCAGCCTGCCTCTGCCTACAGTAAGAGATGGCTGTAATGAGGGAATATGACAGTAATGAGAGATGACTGTTTGAAGTAAACTGCTAAGCTATGTACCAGTTAATGGTCTGATGGGCATCAGCCTTACAAAGAATGGCAGGGAGTCTCCTGATTGCCACTAGTAAAATGAAAAGTTAACCTTAAAGTCACCAATAAAATACCCTTTGACAAATGTCCAGAAGCATGTCAAAAGAAATGTTGATCAGATGGCCCAAACGCTTACCTAGAAACTAGCACAGAAATTAAAAACAAGAAAACACACACATCTTTTCATTTGTATAAAGAGATTAAATGCCAAAACAATATTTAGAGAATTATAGAGTAACCAATATCTTATCAACTTTATAAAACAGAGTGTCTTCCATTGGAATTTCAAAAAAAAATTCAATAAAAACCACTGGAAATCAGTTAACTGAAGGCAATATAACTATTAAAATTTTAATAATAAAATAAAAATAAAAAAGGAAATTCATCAGTATTTAAGATTTATATTTACTCTTACTATCTGTGGGAGTTTAGAAAGCTAATTTTATTCTGATTAATGTTCTTTCTATAGCCAATCTAAAAACAAACAAAGAACCACTAAAGCATTAATTTCTGTTCTTAGAAATACAACACAAATTCCTAAGTTCCTTTGACAGGTCTTCAAAAATCATACAAAGAAAACCCAACTAATTTACTAGGGGCAAATATGTCTTTCCTAAAGCCACTTTATTCTTCTCCTGGAGCATGTACAGACTGTGGGTTCTTCTGTCCTGGTGTAGTTTAAATTATGCTCTCAGTGATTCTGACCATTCCCTTTCAAATGCTATAGCTCAAATGCTGGACCAATTTCCACAGCTGAAGGAAGACACAAACTAGGAGCAGTATCATCCTAAACAACTTCTACGCATAAAGATGGCAACAATTTATTTCTGCACATGAGATAACCCATAATATATGTATACAGGCTGAGTGTTCCTTTGTCTAAAATGCTCTGGACTTTGGCTTGCTTACCTGTATACTGCTAGATGAGGTACCCGGGCATCTAAACATGAGACCCATTTATTTGGTGAGTGCCTTAGATACATACTGTCAGTATTTTTAGTTCACCTGTTTGGACTTTAAAGTCAGGTGTGGAATTTTCCACTTATGGAGTCATGTCAGTGCTCAAATTTTTTTTGCCTCACATTTCTGCCTTCTGACTGAGGAGACCTGATAGGAAGTCCTATTAACTCCTAATAGGTTACGAGTTATAATGTTACAAGCCACAACTACTACATGAGGATTCCCTAAATCACTGCCCACACGTTCTTTCACTTGTCTTCTCTGCTCTTTACAATTCCCAGGAACTACTCACTCAAACATTATCTATCATCTGTATAGATGAATTTACACTGCTTTCTGTCTTTTCCTTTTTCTTTTCCTTTCTCTTTCTTTTTTTGAGACAAGGTTTCTCTATATAGCCTTGTCTGTCAAACTCACTTTGTAGACCAGGCTGGCCACGAACTCACAGCATCTGCCTGCCTCTGCTTCCCAGAGTGCTGGGATTACAGGAGTGCACCATGGCACCCAACTCATTGTTTTTGTTTTCTTTATAACGATTTTAGTTTTAGTTACATGTGTCTGTGCAGGCCTGTGCACCTAAGTGCAGGTGCCAGAAGCCGGAGTCAGCCCTGCTGCTGGAGCTATATACAGGCAGTGAGCTGCAGATATGGGTGTTGAGAACCCAATTCCAGAAGTCCTAGACGAGCACTATTCCTGAGCCTACATCTTTCTCCTAAGTTTAAGATCTGCACTATCCAATAAGGTATGCAGGAGCCACAATAACCAATAACTTCTCAGAATCCTATAATCAACTGCTGTATCAGAAAATGAGCTCCCCCACCCCCTTTTTTGAGACAGACTCTCATGATGCTACCCTGGTTGGCCGGGAACTCACTATGTAACCAGGCTGACCTATAACTCACAGAGACCGTCTGCCTTAGTCTCTGGGGTGCTGAGGTGAAGGGTATGTGCTGCCATGCCTGGCCCCAGCAGAATAGTTTAAGAAGATTCTTTTCGGCGTGTCAGTTACTGAACATACACCTCAGATCTTTGAACTTACATAAATCTGAGGAATAGAATCTAGAGGCTTACCATTTTTACTATATCAGAATACGCTGATTCAACAATTACACCACGATTAGTTGAAACATACTCAACCAGTTCATTCAGTGTTGCTCTTTTAACTTCTTTGCTCTTCAAGTCTGAAACAGAGTCCATGAAATCAAACAGTACACAGCACTGCTGTAGCTTCTGGCAGAAAAGTTCCTGTTGCTCATTGGACGTGGCATCTGTAAACAGAAAGAGAAACACTCTGAATAAAGAACCTGAGCGTTACTTCTGTGGTTTTTAAAGATAATTTGTAGAATTTGTAGAATTATTTGCATGCACACAGTTCTCTAGGTGACTGAATGGTAAATCCAGGCATCTACCATCCTATCATGTGCAGCAAACATTACCAATTCTAACAGCAGTCATACCTCAATTATTTCAGATGCTTATCATCCCTCTTCTAGATTCAGCCACAGCAGGCTAATCACTCATAACGAATTATTCATTTGATCTGTTATCCAAGCACTTTTTAAGACTCAATTCAGGAAGGAAGCCTCTGCAGCCTATTGCGGTGCAGCCGTCTTTGCCCAACACAAGCCAGCGCCCTCCCTCCCTGGTGAGCTACAGCCCTCAGAGCTCCTGAAGAGCACGCCTGCATCCTAAACCCACAATGGCCATCTCCCTACATTACTGTCCTAGAAACCCTCCTCACTGGTTCCAATTCTGGCCTCAGTCAGGGGTTTCCCAATAGAACGGACATAACCCACCTTACCCTACAGCACTTTAGCTGTGGATCTCTGCAACAGTGTTTTTCTGCTGGATGGGAATTCTGTCTTGTGTTTTTATACTCCTAATCCAGGAGGTCCCCCAAAGCAGGAATCAAGTGTTATCTGGTTCTACCTATCAATTCCTCTCTTCCTTCTAACACCTAGCATAGAGGCTGGCACAGAAATAAGTATTTGTCTTCTGCCTGTTAGAAAAACAAGGGACATTACACTGACCCTAACAAATGTATTACAGCTTTTTGTTCTTAGCATTTACAACATTTAAACTCTGGACTTCATAATCTATCCACAGGAACCTGCCAGCCACTTACTTATCTAAGTCTCTTGAACTTCTGGGATTAAATTTCTAAGATATATCTAAAAGCTGATGCTTAGGCTCATAATATGTAAAATTATTTCTCCATCCAAAACCAGTACCTATTTTATGTAAATACACAGAAAAGATCTTCAAAAAGATTAAAATCTCACTATGGGTACCTCCATGTGGATGTGGGTGCATGTGTGTAGGTGTACATGTAGGGGCTGAGGCTCATGTCAGATGTCTTTCTCAATCAATTTCTACCTTGCTTTTGAGTCAGGACTTTCACTGAGCCAGGAACTTGGTACTTGTCCATCTGTCTGACCAGACAGCTCCAGGAGCCTCTGGTCTCTGCCTCCTCAGCATTAGGACTACAGGTGCCTGACTTCTGTCTGGAAATCCAACTCGGTCCTCATCACTTCAGGGCCCACCTTGAGCCACCCTCCCAGCCCCCTGTACTTTTCTGCTGTAGCAAAGTGTGGGAGCTATAAAGAAGACAGCATAATTTCCCTGACTGCTGGAGTGTGTGATGAAAGTAAAAAATACAGTTTGTATTTGCGTAACAGCCACCTGCGGCTCGAAGCTCCTGAGATAGCTCTGCCTCCACAGATGTCATTGCCTGTTCTGTCCCAGAGCCAGCATGGGACTCTGTGATTCAAAGGGACTGTAAGTAACATTTTTACTACTGTTTAGTAGTCAAGTTTTTTAGTCAATCACCTTCTGTGGAGCTACTCTGAAGTGGGCATATTTTAAGATACCTTCTTCTAAGCGTCATTAAAAGTTATCTGTGCTCTGGAACAGTGAGGACGAAGCAGACCTGACACACCACCAGCAGCCAGGCCAACCACCTTCCCTCCTCCCAAACACCAGTAGGCATCCACCACAGAACCCACTCCACCTCGTCTAAGGCAGTGGCGTCTGAGTGGCCTTTTTCTTTAATCTTTTGGAGTTTCCTATTAAATGGCTAATTTCAATTAATAAATGACATTTTCTAATACTGTACCAAATTCATTGGTTTGACAGACTAGAAGATAAGACATCTTTGCTTTTTGTAAACTCTAAGCATGTTGAGCTTTCTGGAAAAATACGATGTATTATACATTCAAGATGATCCCATTCTAAGAACCCTTTCTCAACTCCTAGTTCTCTCAATTATTCAAACACAGCTCTATCCTTACTCAGGTAACTGTATCTCTATCACATCTTACTCTTGTGTGCCTGTGCTTAGATTCCATTGTAATGATGATTTGAGGGTAACAGACCATCATTAGAAGCTGATGGTTTTAAGAGTCTTAAGAGTATTTTTAAGTATTTTTCTCCCTGATGCTGAAGTGAACACAAATTCATGCTTTATTCACTTCCATATGAAATTACCATCTAAGTCCTGTTCTCTCCCACTTCCACACGTGAGCCAGTTTTCTTCTCAGTCTATAAAAGCCAAGCCTCCCAATCAAAACCTTAGCCAGTAGTGGCTCACTCCCTTCACCCCTTAGAGACAAGGGAGGGGGTTTCTAACAGTTAGAGGCCAGCCTCTGTCTATTATAATGCTGTTATCTACTGCAAACAGTTACGGTTTGAAAGCACAATGTTCTCCACAAGCCCACGAGGTGAACTGTTGGTTCCCAGCTGGTTGGTGGCACTTTGGTGGACAATGGAAACTTCAGAAGGTAAGCTTAGCTGGAGGAAACAGGTCCAGGGGGCCTGCCTCTGAAAATTCTAACAGCCTCCCTCCTGTCCACCCCGAGGTGAAAAAGCTCCATCTCCACACGATTCTGTTCTGCCCAAGATCATCAGCTAAAAAGAAAACCCTTCTAACTGCATCTGTACCAGGTGCTTTTGTCAGAGCAATGAGAAAACTACACACTGACAGATATTAATTCCTTTGAAACATACAGACGAACCCTGAGCATGTAAGGGAAGAGCACTGAGTCTGGACTGTCCCCCACAGGCACGTGTGGCCCACAGCTGGTGGGGCTGTGCGGCCTTCACAGCAAGGGGACACGGCAGAGGTGAGTGATGAAGGCTTATGGCCTGTGTTCTCCATCTCCTGCCTGCCCGGTGCAAACAAGCATCTGCAAGACCGGCTCACACTCCTGCCTTCCTGGCGGTGACGACTATAACCCCCTGAAACCATGAGCCACAACAAACATTTGCTCTCTTAAGTAGTCTGACATGTATTTTTAACACAGCCATGAGGAAAGTTTACTGATACGCTAGTGAACTACTTCTAAATGATGACACGAAACCAATCCTACATATTTTGATCTCCCTCAAGTATTTACAGGGAGCAATTCAGAACTACTGTATGTATATAACACAGTCAACAATTTCAGTGCCTTACGGTTTTTACGTTGCCCAGGGAAGAATATTATATAATGGCCTGTAATATCAAATTGTATTCATCTTCAGTTACATCCCCGAAGCCTAGGCTGTGTTAAAGGCCTCTTCTTTTTCTGTAGCACTGATAAGAAAGTACTGTGTGAATACTATGAAAGGTAGAGAAACTGCACAATCAAAGAAAAATAGGATTTTGCAAAATGAGTAATTAATTTAAACCTGGCTGGAATGAGTTTTTAAAATGTATAACTTTCCATCTTATCATGACTGAAATTTGACTTCACTAAAGACTCTACCACTGTTAAATAAAAATAAAGATCACTGTGACAAGCAGGAGAGAGTAAGGCAGCTCTGGGGAAATAAGGTGTTCTTCTCTGGATAGTTATTAGCACATCTTCAAACCCCCTCCCACCAAGGCCCTATTAGGTGTTTCCTAAACTCGTCAGGGCTTTTTCCCCCAAATACCCAACCTGAAGATGTGTCTGACTCACACTCTGAGAAGTGTTGTTTTAAATGTACTGTTTTCAAGATATGAATTGTTACCAACTGGACAGTAATGTCATTTTATGGGCTCAACTAGACATAAGCAAACAACCCATTCAGAGGGTGCAGATATAACAGCTTTACTTCACTGGACTGTACCTGGGTCCTCAGTTGTAAAGCAAGATGTGTAAAGCTTAAAAGCTTGAAAGACGCTGGGTGTGGTGATGCACGTCTTTAATCCCAGTACTCGAGAAATAGAGGCAGGCAGATCACTGTGAGTTTGAGGCCAGCCAGGTCTACAAAGTGAGTCCAGGACAGCCATGGCTACACAGAGAAACCCTAACTCAAAAAACCAAAAAATTTTGAAAGGCACCGTTCCACAATTTGTAAAGTGCCACAGTATCATGGGCTGAGGTATGGAAGAATACCTACTACTGAGTGTAAGGTGTGGGACTTCATCTCTAGTTACCCCCAAATAAAAATATCAGAAGATCTCGAATTAGGCAGGCTACGGTGATAGAGTAAACTGGTAATAAAGCTGAGGTTCAAACCACCTAGATTGCGAAGATAATGATCCTTTAAAACAGTGGGTCTCCACTTGTGAGTCTCAAGTGACCCTTTTATCACAGGGGTCGCATAAGATCACAAGAAAACATTATGATTCACAACAGTGGCAAGTAACTTCATGGTTGGGGTCACCACACATGAGGAGCTGCATCAAAGAGGCAGTCCAGGACGGCTGAGAACCGCTGGACCTGGACAGGCAGCCAAGAGCTGCCCAGGCAGGGCCTCTTCTATCCTCTGTAGGTAACATACCCCGCCTTGACACTCTCTCTCCATTTCATGCTTCTCCGCTCCCTCTTCTCTCTCTCATCTGGGCTCGGCATAAGAGTGAAATGAGTGATTATTAACTCTGGGATAGCGGCTTATTTCTCTTAATGATTTCCAATTCTTTTCATTCCTCTGTACACGCCATGGCTTCACTTAACCTTACAGCTATGTTAGCTGATCTTGACTGTCATCTTAACTGAACCAACAAAAACGCAAGTAGCTGAACACACCTGAAGGATTTTTCTTGATTGGATCATCTGAGGTTGAAAGACCACCCTAAATCTGGGCCACAGCGTGGCACACCACAGAAAAGCACATGGAAGAAGGAAGTTTTTGCTTTTATCTGCTTGCCCGCACTCTAGTGGTCAAGTTCCTCCATCCTGCTGCTGAGGCATTCCTTTGCCAGTTTTAAAACTTACTTCTCCAAGCTAAAAGTCAGCCTTGTGGACAGATTCTTGGCCTTTCCTTCAGAAGACAACTAGACAACTAAGTAGACCACAGCCTGTAGGCCACTGTGATAAATTCCCTTTTAATATAGATTCATTCTATTAGTTCTGTTCCTCTAGACAACCCCAATACAAGGTGAATAAAATATATCTGTATGACATTTTTTGTTTGAAAGACATCTAGGCTGGTTTCCTTTTTGGCTATTGTGACTAGTGTAGTATGTAAGTTAGCTCTGCAATGTGCTGACCTAAGAGTCCTTTGGCTATCCACCAAGAATGGAAGAGCTGGGCTATAGGGCAGGTCTATTCTTAGTTATTAGAAAACTCCCACACTGATTTCCAGTGGCGGCCCAGCATACCTTCCCACCAGCGGTGCTTTGCTAGCATTTGCTTTCATTTGTGTTCTTGCTAGCCGTCATGGCAGGGGTGAGGTGGGCTCTCAAGACAGTTTTAATTTGCAAGTTCTGATGGCTAAGGGTATTCAGCACTTTTAAAGGATTGCTGGACATTTTATTTCTTATATTGAGAACTATTTGGCTACTGGTTCATTTACTGACTGGATAATTTGTGTGTGTTAAATTTTTGCAGCTTTCTTTATGTATTTGGACAAATCTCTGGTCTGATGAATAGACAGCTAAGATTCAAGATGGCCCTGTTCAGTAAGCTGTCTCAGAATTGTTTCCTTTGCTGTGGAGAAGCTTAATTTTGAGTAATTCCAATTTTGCCAATTCTCGGGGTTATTTCCTGGGCTGTTGGAATCCTTTCCAGCATGCCCTTGCCTGTCATACATTAGGAAGCATTTTACTTCCAGAAGTTTCAAAGTCAAGTTTACTAACTTAAGGCCTCTGAGCCACCCTGAGTTGATTATAGTGCATCATGGTAGCTATGGATGAGGTCCCATTCTTCCACATGTGGAACCCAGGTTTTCTGGCTCTGTTGTTAAGGAGGTGGGCTTTTCTTCAATCCATAGTCTTTACATCTTTGTCAAAAAACAAGAATAGTCATGTTTTACACTAGATCATGGGCAAAAGGCCAAGAAAGGACTATCATTAAAAAAAAAAAAAGCCAGGCTTACATTCCTGGCACGAATCTTACATGGTCAATACACTATATTCTACCTATATATTTCAGAATTCAATTCAATTTGCCAATATTTTATTCAAGATTTTCAAGTTATGTTCATAAGTGACAATGCTCTATAATTTTACTTTTTTAGTAATTCAGATTCAATCAAATAAGACACATATGTATTGAAATTTTTGTTTCTTGTGTCATTTTTAGAAAGCTTTTACTTCAAGGAATTTTCCCATATCCTCTAAGATTTAAAATACAAGTGCATAATTTTGTACCTGAAAGCTATGATAGCCTAGATAAAAGGTACTAATTACTACTATAAAACAAGTTAAAATTGTACTAAGTCAAAGACCAACTTCCAAGAAGACAAGGGTAAGAATTCCTCAGACCACCTGCTTCCCTCAACCCTTCAAACAACCATTTGGCCAAGTATGGTGGTTCATGCCTGTAATTCCAGCACCTGAGAAGCTGGACAGAAGAATCACCAAAAATTCAACGCTAGCCTAGTCTAAACATAGTGAGGGCTACACAGCAAGACCCTTTTCAAAATAAAGTTTTAAAACAAACAATAAAACAGCATTTAAAGACTGGTGTGAAAATGAAGAGACCCAAGGACAGCAGCACTGCAGTATGGCCCCAACCACCCCAGGCTAACCCTACAATTACCCTTCCATAAAGTCAGCCCTGCTTTCTCAAAGGACCCTTTTGTTTACAGGCGCTCTCAGACACAGCAGGGGCTGTGATGAAGGACAGAGATTTCTAGGCTCACCCAGGACATGAGATAACCTAGGCCCACTCATTTTCAGAAGAGATCTGCAAAAGGGGGCAGCCTGGAGGAGCCTTCTGGTATAAGAACATCACTGGCCTAAATCCCTTACAGCCTGAACTGGATTAGACCAACTGCGCCCTATAGCATTGCTAAAAGCAACTGAGCAGTCATGTGGAAATGAGCAAAACTGAGAGGTAGCAGTACTGCCAGGAGAAGAGAAGCCTGCTAAGACCACTGTCTCCCCAGGTCGACCATGAGCACAACCAAAGCTGCGCCTCCCTGAGGAGCAGCATCATGTCGGTGAGGAGACTCTCAGCCCCCGTGGTGAGACCGGCCCCCAACACACATTCTAAACGTCATGTTCACACCCTTCCTACTCCCAGCCCCTCTCGCTGTCTGGAAAAGTACAGCCCGTAGGTTCACAGGTCAACAAGAAACGCATGACTTAATTGACTGTGAGAGTTCACACTAGACTTAACAGAACATGATTTTCAAGTAGCCAGTATTCAAAAGAAACCATGACTAAAGAAAATTGTCATACAATGTCATGTCAAATAGGGAATACCAATAAAGAGGAAAAATACCAAATTAAAAAAAAAGCAAATGGAAATTTCAGATTTAAGAAGTCTAACAAAGGGCTGGAGAGATGGCTCAGTGGTTAAGAGCACTGACTGCTCTTCCAGAGGTCCTGAGTTCAATTCCAGAAACCATACATGGTGGCTCACAACCATCCATCAGGAATCTGATTCCCTGTTCTGCTGTGCTTGAAAACAGACCATTCATATACATAAAATAAATAAATGAATCTTAAAAAGAAAAGAAATCCATCAAAATGAAAACAATCACTAAAGGAACTCATCAGGAACGGAAAGACATATCAAGAGATATATTCCAATCTTAAAGACTGAAAGAAGGGCTGGAGAGACAGCTCAGAAGTTTAGAGCACCGGCTGCTCTTGTGTGGAGGACCTGGGCTGCAGTCCCAGCACCCACACGGTGATCTACCATCATGCATTACTCAGTTTCAGGAAATCCACTGCTCTCTTCCACAGGAACCAAACACACATGGTAGAGCACATAACACAGATGCAGGCAAAACATCCACATGTAAAATGACACAAATAAATGGAAGAAAATGGGCAGAGCTTTAGCACCCTCAAGTATTCATAATGGAAGTACCACAGAGATAAAAGGAACAGAAAACACATTTGAAGAAAGAGTGACAAGAACTTTGCAAATACATTGAATAGTTCTAACCTAGTGTATCTAAGCAACTCAGTGAGTTCCAAAATGGATCAATTCAGGCCTGCAAGATGATTCATCCAGTAAGATGCCTGTCCCCAAGCTAGAATCTACACGGTGGAAGGGAAGAATGGGCTTCTGAAAGTTATCCTCCGACACGCATTCTGTGGCACACAGGTGTCCACACACTGCCCGTATCCATATGCACAGACAGCAAACAAACAAATGTAAACTGAAAAACCAAAAGGAAGGATAAAATCAAGGAGATCCATAAACTACAGAGTTAGTGCAGTGAAAATTAGACAAGAACAAAATCGTTAAAACACCGAGGTAAAAACAATTATTTACAGGACATAAGATTAATAGTTGAATTATCAACCAAAAAAACAGAGGCCAGAATATACAATCACATTCAAAGTCTCAAAACACTGGACCAAAAATCTTATACCCAACAAAGCTATTTTTTAAACAGAAAGTAAAAATGAAGACATCAGATAAAAACTTGAGTGATGAAAACATTCTAAAGTTGATGGTGGCACACATCTGTGAATGTATTAAAACCAACTTAACTGGAAATGGGTGGTTATATGCTTTGTAAATCTTCATCTTTTTTTGAGGCAGGGTCTCAAGTATCCCAAAATGGCCTCAAATCTGCTGAGCAGCCGAGGACCACCCTGACCCTGCTCCTCCCGCCTTTAGCCTCCAGGTACTGCGGTTACAAGCACACAGCTCCAATCTGTTTTGTGCAGCCCTGGTCACGTGAACCTGGGCTGTGCATGCAAGGCAAGCACTCCAGCAACTGAACATCTTCAGTCCTGTAAGTCTTTTCCTAATAAGGCTGTTTTTCAAATGAAGTCTAGTTCTAGTCTCCAAACACTTTTCCTATCAAATTACCTGATGTTAAGGAAGACAGTACAGTTTAAAGATCAGCTGTAGTAAGGTCTCTAATCACGTCACACAAATGTCGGTCTATCACAAACATACACAGCACAGTGCTCAGATCCCCTTCTTTTAACTTTATAAAGCATCTGTAACTTGTAACACTAGACTGGATTCAGGAAAATTTTATAAGGACCTGTAAATAAGAACTCCAAAATCAACAAACAAAATAAAGATATAATGAAAATGTATGAAACAATGATGGCTACATAGTATTACTTTGCAGAACACTTTGCCAACCTGTTAAAAATTGCTACAGTGAGGATGGGTGTGATGGAGTATGCCTTTGATCTTAGCTCAAAGGAGGCAGAGGCAGACAATCTCTGTGAGTTCGAGACCAGCCTGGTCTACAGAATGAGTTCCAGGACAGCCAGAGCAAATAGTGAGACCCTGTCTCAAAAGAACAAAACAAAACAAAACAAAACAATTTTTAACTAAATAACTACTACAATGTGGCCCTAAAATACAGTTTTGCTAATACTACACAAGGGCATCTCAGCAGAAAGTCTAGTCTGTTTTTTTGTATAGTCTTGATTGTCCTGGACTCACTTTGTAGACCTGGCTGGCCTGGATCTCACAGAAGTCTGCCTGCCTCTGCCTCCCGGAGTGCTGGGATTAAAGGAGTGCACCAGCCCTAGCCAGCTAGTCTGTGTTCTTACTTCTCAAAGGTTCAAACACCAAGTTGAAGAACACTGGTATCTGGATTTTTTTTCTCTTGTAAATTACTTATCGAGTATGACTTCTACGGACTGTGAGTGCATTAGGGGTAACAGTAAAGATGAGGAGCCAGAGCCAACAACAGTGTGGTGAAACTGGCGCTTTCCAAGCCTCAGCCCTTGCAGCCTTGTGGACTGTGGTGGTGATCTGCTGGTGTCAGGGTTTCTTCTGACAGCTTACGGAATGGATCAATGAGGATAACTCAAAGGATTGGATGTGAAATCTTCAGCAGCCCAGAAGAATTCAGGACTCTCAAAGACTCACAATGGTATCTGGCTCTCTCCTCTGCAACAGACTGAAGGCTTCAGGCAAACTTAAGCTGGTCAACACCATGACACAGCCTTGCTTCCCCGTATATCCCAGCCTGCCAGTTTTCCTGGGCTGGGTGAGGTGGGAGCCCTATGTAGTCCTGGGTGTATTGGTGTGCATTGGTATCTCTGCTCACCTGATGGCTGCTGCCAGACAGAAGGGGAACACTGATTCCTGACCAGCCTGTCTTAAAGTCCTCTTCTCCACCATCTTCATTAAGTCCATGTGAGATACCCAGGCACAATCAAGTTATTTCAACTTTTTCATTTGTTAGTGCCATGTTTAATTACAAATATTTGAAAGAGCAGGCAAAATCTGTAATAAGATAGTTTTATAAAACATATCCCCAGTTACTGCTGCTCATTTATTTGAAATCTAAAGTAACACCTCACATAGGATTCATGATACAAATTGTAAAACAAGTGAGGTGTCACAGCCACCCAGCACCACCACTCAAGGGCAGGCTGAGGATGTGGTTCAGAATTCTAATTAAAGAGACTGACACAGGATACAGGACATGCAGCTTTTTGGCAATGCCCAAGAACATTATAACTAAGAGCTTAAACTAGCTTTTACCTAAAACTAAAGATCAGGCTATAGTAAGGAAGCAGTGGAAATATTTATATTTATTAACAAATGACTCAGCACTCTAAGTAAGTACGACTTAGTTAAGAATTTCATTACAACTGAAAATGGTGAGAAAAAAGTACAGACATCACACATTAGGAAACTAGCATTCACACGTCAGTCTGATATTTTAATGTGTGCGTATATTAAGATTAGCCACTGGGGGACTGGAGAAATGGCTCAGAGGTTAGGAGCACTGGCTGTTCTTCCTAAAGGCCCTGAGTTCAATTCCCAGTAACCACATGGTGGCTCATAACCATCTGTAGTGAGATCTGGCGCACAGGTGCACACGCAGGCAGAATGCTATATAAATAATAAATAAATAATTCTTTAAAAAAAGATTCACCACTGGAATACTGCCTAAAACTTAACAACAGCTTTAATTCCATCCAAATATAACTGTATCCATAACTATTACTATAAAAGGTTAAAACA
This sequence comes from Pachyuromys duprasi, assembly GCA_028658305.1. Lineage (NCBI taxonomy): Eukaryota > Metazoa > Chordata > Mammalia > Rodentia > Muridae > Pachyuromys > Pachyuromys duprasi. The sequence continues at coordinate 3,314,067 of CM053759.1, read as the reverse complement.
TAGTGATTATTAAAAAAAATTAACTGTAAGCTGGGTAAGGTGGCACATGCTTATAATCTCAATCTCTTGACAGTTTAGGTAGGAGGACTGAGAGCTCCAGGCTAGCCTGGGCTACATAACCCAGTCAAGAAAGGGAGGAGGAAAGGAGGGGAGGGGAGAGGCAGTGAAAGATGGAAGGAGGAGGGAAGGAAGAAGGGAAGTTAATTATACATTACCTTTTTAATTTCAAATATCACTTTTGATAAAGTAGCTAGAACAGGAACAAAGACAAGCTACTAGGTATGTTATATAGATCCTCTGTGGAAATCAACAAGCATGCAGCTGAAATCTGCCTCTTGGAAGAATAAATGCAAAACTTATGTCATCTCCTTAATCTCTTTTGAATATGAAACCTGCTATTCATAAAACAAGAGTACATGGGACTTTTAAATAGATCTTTACAAAAGGAGTGGAAGGTTAAGGAAGCCACAGCTAACCTCACTTTAACAGCTGTAAGGACCTCAATCTCACGCTAATCCCTGCACAAGTCTTAAACACTTGCTGTGCTCAGAACACATTACCTTCTTCAGCAGGTGCTCAGATCTGCAGCAGAACCTCAGCTGCATGCCTGCTCTACTTCGTTCATCCTCAGCTGGATGTGAAAACCCCAAAGATAATCAATTTTTCTAGAAAAAATGATGGATTTAACTGGATTTTCTAATAAATAACTCCTAAAACAAGACTCTTAGAAATATTCACAGCAGTTACTGCTTCTCATTCAATCCTCAACACTCAAAAAAAAATTTTTTTTAAATAAGCCAAGCACGATGGCACATGTCTGTAATCCCAGCACTTGGAAAGGCAGAGGCAGGCGGATCTCTGTGAGTTCCAGGCTAGCCTGGTCTACAAAGTATGCACAGAACAGCCAAGGTTACACAGAGAAACTTGTCTCAAAAAACAATAACAAAATAGCAACAACAAAAGTTAAAGAAAAGTTAAACTATTTCTGAGCCAGACAGGTAGCTCAGCAGGCAGACACTGCTAAGCCTGACAACTTGAGTTGCATTCCCAGATTCCACATGGTAGGAATGCCCTCTGACCTCCTTATGTTTACGAAGGCATGCCTGTTGAGTGTACACTCATGCATGCAAACATACAAATAAGGAAATAAAAGTTTTTAAAAGACCTTTTATTTTGTGAAACTGATTTATTTATTTTAGGCTGAGTATCCGGTCTCAGGGCATGGGGTGGTCCCTAGGCTTGGCACCAAGCACTTTCCGTCTACTGAACCATCCCATCTAGTATATGGAATTTATAACCACGGTTTCAAACAATCCAATTCAGCATTTCTAGAAATAAGTACTTTATTCAGAATCAGTTCAAAATTGTTATTTTTCTTTCAGAAAAATCATGCTGTTTATAACATCCTCTGAAGCTGAAGCACCAGGTGAACAACCTACAGTCCCTGCTGTCTCTGACAGTGAAGCACGCACGTTAAATCTGAGGTTTGCTCCGAATGGGGAGTTTTGTTTTTAATAATCTACAAGCTCTTTTCAAAGAGCCACATAAAGAAACAAGGTAGTTAAGAATGGTATTTCTCACTGTGTGCTCTTTAAATGAGTTTATTTCAGAAAACAATGAAAACTGAAGACTTATGACTCACGCCAAATATTACATCCTAAAATAGTCATTCCTAATCTAGACCTAAAAATGAGTTTCCAAGTGTGTGCAGGGTCATCCAGGTGACCACAGCAATGCCAGCTACCAGCTAGACCAAGCACCAGGTCCATCCCGTGCTGCCCACGGCTGGCACATGACCAGCATTTCCCAGGAAGGAAGCAGGACTTCAAAGTAGCCTAGAAGCAGGGCCTGCTCACAGCTGCTGCCCGGGCTACTTCCCTCAAGTTAAGGCTGTGCACCAACTGCCTGCACAAACGAATCTGATGCTACTTAAAGAAATGGTACAGAATTATCCAATTTCATCTCTAGACTTCAGGAGACTAAAACTAGAACTGTCTGACGAACTTTCCTAATTACATTTATATGCAAATCTCAGTTATCTCAGACCTTATTTCCAGCTTTCACATTGGGGGAACCAATAGTAAAGACAGTCTGTGTAAAGGTGGCTACAGCGTAACAGAATCCCACTACCCTCTACACAGATCCCCAGAAGAGAGCTGGGTAAGTGGCCTCAGCTCTTGGCAATCTGGAACCGCACATTCAAGCTACCACTTTCAGATAAGTGTAACTTTGAGTGGCGGAGACTGATTACAAATCTAGCTGTGCCACAAATGTGCTGTGCCCTGACAATTATCAGGGCCCATTCATAAAGCAAATGTTCTCCATTATTTTTAGAACAAACTTTAGGTTATTTAAGGGCAGTAGGGACAGTGTTAAATGTTCACTAATGGCCTAGTTGTCAAGCACCTAAGAAGCCAGCAGCTTTCTTGGAATGCTCTGAACCACAAGTCTTTCTCTTGCACAGACAGAAAACAAGGTGCTCAGTTTTACTTAAATGCAGTCTTTAGTTTAACACTTCAGGGAAGTGAGAAGGTTAAACTGTAAGGGACCAGCAAAGAATAAACCTAACCTAGACCAACTAAGAACGCTGGTCTAGCTACACAGTACTCAGTAACTGTGCTGGTTTGAAGTATCTGGTTCCTAGTTGGTGGGAGCAGCTGAGAGGGATTGGGGATGTGACCTTGTTGAAGGGTGCATGTCACTGAGGGTGGCCTTTGAGTTTCTAAAGCTCATGCTAGTCCCAGACAGTTTCCCCCTACCCCAGGCTACCTCCTACATGCAGATAAGATGTAGGCTCTCAGCACCGTGCCCATCTGCTGCCATGCTCATAGACATGATGATTATGAACTTTTAATTCTCTGAAAGTATAGATTCTCAATAAACTCCTCTATAAGCTGCCTTCCTTGTTCATGGTGTCTCCTCACAGCAATAGAAAAACAAGTTATAAAACATAAAATTGCTAACTATGACATTATGTTTTTTTTTAATCAACTTACTGATAGCATTTGCCTCTTTATTCCACTCAATAAACAACCTGCAGGCTGTGTGTGCAGTATGGGAAGATAGCAGTTTCCAAAGCCTCTGGTCTAAGGCACACAGCAGACAGCTGAAGAACTCACACACTTCTCCCAGAATCCTGTCCCCCTCAGCTAACACCTGCGCTGTGCACACAGAAGACCCAGCTATGGACAGGTCCTTCATAAGCAAACTGGGAGTCTGAGCGGCTGCTGAAGGTAAAACAATGTTCACATGTACAAGCTGGTGAGGTGGGTCAGGATAACAGCACCTGCCTCTAAATCTGTTGACCTGCATCCATCCTGAGAACGCACATGGTAGAGAACCAACTCCTGCAAGTTGTCCTCTGACCTTCACACATGCATGAGTGTGCACACACACATAGAAATGTGTAACAAAAAAATCCAAAGGCCTTTTTTATATTTAGAACTGCATTTTAAAAAATATCTCAAATGTAAAGTTTATGAAATAAAATGGGATCTTCATCTCTACCTGGTTCTCTTCCGGAGCACTCTGTGGTGGTGGTGATCACCGAGTGTCCAGGAGAAAACACCTTGAGATGACTCCCCTTCACTTCCTACCTCTCCCCACTCCACACAATGAGCTAGCATGTCCTGCCTGTAAGGAACTTCAATAACCCCTTCCTGGTTCTGCAGCTGCCCTGTGGGTGGAGCTCCAGTAAAAACAGCCTCCTGCCCAGGTAGCCCTCCTCCTTCAGTACACTGGTCCACAGTTCATTCTCCCCTATGCGCTAAGACACATAGCTTTTAAGGTTTGTTTGTTTGTTTTATGTGTATGGGTGGTTTTGCCTGCATGTGTATCTGTATACTGTACATACACCTGATGAAGGCCAGAAAACTGTGACAGATCCTCTGGAATGGGAGTTAGAACTGTTGTTAATGCTATATGGGTGCTGGGATATGAACCCCAGGTCCTGTGGAAGAGCAGCCAGTAATCTTAACCACAGAACCATCTCTGTAGCCGGTGTTTAAATGCACACACACACATTTAATCTTTACCCTACAGGTGTCTCACTTCAAGTCTATCAAACCTCTGCAACACTCCCCACCCCCAAATAACCAATGACCCCAGAATGAAGACTGCCAACAGCACGGACTGTTTAGTTCTGACCTGAGTGACTTTTCTGCTGTTGTTCGCTCTACCCACCCAGTTACTAGCCCTCTCCTACCCGTGGCTTTGGTGCAGTGCACACTGTCTCTCCTGCCTCTTTAGAAGCTGGTGTGCTCCGGCCTCTTCTCATTCTACACATTTCTCCTGAGCAGTTGCTTTAGCTTCCACTGCTTCAGATGCCACTGACGAGCTGAAGACCACCGCATGCACACGTGTTCAGCAGTACACCCAAAGGAACTTTCCAAAAGGCAGCTTCACCTCAATTTCCCACAAAACAGCAATTACTTTTAAAGCCTAGCATTGTGGGTCACATCCATAATTTCGGCCCTTGGAAGGCTGAGGCAGATATGAATTTGAGGCCAGCCTGTACTACAGTGTGACCCTGCCTCAAAAATAATTTTTTAAGCACTATCAACAAAAATATTATTTTTCTCCCCAAATCTGATTTGTCTGAAATCATGTAATCTTATCGCGAAGACAACTAAGTAAGGCAGGACGGCTGAGTCTGAGGTGACCCTGGGCTACCCACTGACAAACTGCTATCACACACCTAGGTGTTAAGTGAGTTCTTCACTGAGCCCTGTCTGAAGGGCCACTCCATCTCCACTTAGGGAGACTAATCATCATCTTGTGTAAAGATTACAAGGCTAGCGTCCTTATTCCATCTCCTACACTCCTCACAGGGACAGTCAGGGGTAAACTAGTGTAATGCCTGTCCCCACTCTTTAACACAACATCCCAAGTAAAGCAAGCTCCTAAGCGCTGCTCCGGAGTCCTCGCTAACCACAAAGGCTGGCACTCCTCAGATGTGCGGGCTCCGCTGTGGGTCTCTACATCCTAAAGGTGTGGGCCTTAGACCCCGCCTCTCTTTGCCAGCCAGTTAGCCAGTTAGGTCTCAGCCGATTCTTTCTCCTGGAAGTTTTCTTTTTCCCTTCTCCCAAAACAAAAGTAGAGTGGGTCGTTCTCACACACTTCCCTGGCTTCCTAACACTGAGCAAACTCCTCCTCTCTTCCAGAGATTCTCAGATGAAATGCCTAGAATGTTATTTACTTAGAACAGAGAGTGAACTCAGTTCCCAAAGGAGGCTCAGGAGGCTGGCTTCTGAGGCTTCCTGTTCGGAATTGGAGGGCTCAACTAGAGCTCACAGTGCCTTAGAGGAGGTGAACTGACCTAGCTTTTCCACAAGTGTGAGACTGCCTTCGTAAAGTCTGCATTCTCCACCAATTATAAGCTACTACATACAATTAATTTCAAAAGAAAAGTAATTTCATGTTTTATTCACCCAAGTAACATTTTAATCTCCACAATGGCTCACATAAATTTTAAGTACCATAGAAACGAGAGGGAGAAAATTTTTGTACTAGATTTTTTTCTTTAAAGCAAAGTTCATATCAGGCAAGCAAACTCTTTTCAAAGAATTGTAGTAGGAAAGCTAATTTTTATCACACATAGATTGCTGCAAAAGTTTTATCTTATTTTACTTAGAACTTCAACTGATGTTTATCTTTAGAAGTCTATCCGAAAAATGTTTTAAAAACCTCACCCAGCTTTGCTAACTTCAGGGTTATTAAAAACAAAACAAACAAAAAACTGTTTATCAACTGAAAGTGACTAATAACTTCAAAATTTGTTTGGCTTCTGATAATAACTGTAATTTTTATCAGACAAAGTATACTTTTTGGATATAGTTTCAACATTTAATATTCTTGAACTTCAAGTTCTAAGCCTACTCATTAAAAAATTTCTTATTAGCCAGGGGGCAGTGGAACATGCCTATAGTCCCAGCACTCAGGGAGGCAGAGGCAGGAGGATTTCTGTGAGTTTGAGGGCAGCCTGTTTGTCTACACTATTTTTCCTTTTCCCCCAAAGATTTATTTATCTTTATGTAATGAGTATTTCACTTTGTGTGTGTGTGTGTGTGCGCGCGCGCGCACGCACCATATGCGTACCTAGTGTCTTTGGGATTACAGAGAGCTGTGAGCTGCCATGTGGGTAACAGGAACCAAATCTGGGTTCTTTACAAGAGCAGCAGGTGCTCTTACGCACTCAACCATCTCTCCGAGCCCCACCTCTCCTGTTTCACACTGTACTCCATCTATACTTTTACCCTATACCCACCTACACACTGTTTTAAACCCACAATCTCCCCCATTCCCCAAGAGATTCTCAGATGAAATGACTAGAATGTTATTTATTTAGAACACGAGTGAAATCAATTCCCAAAAGAGGCTCAGGAGGCTGACTTCTGAGGCTTCCTGTTCGGAGTTGGAGGGCTCAACTAGAGCTCATGGTGGTTAGAGGAGATGAATTAGCTGTTCCAGGAGGGGTGTGATCCCAAGAAATCTCTTGTGTTCAGTATCCAAGTTAGAAAAGGTTCTCTTAGACCATGTAAACCTACCCTATTAAGTAAACTACAAAAACCACAGGCATGACCAAATGAAACCTAGTAAGTTTCTTTAATTCTTTAAGGAAACATGAATTAAAATGATAGGATTTCTAAAATTCTTCGTTACTCAAAAGTTCACAAAAACAAATTCCTTCAGGGACGAGGTAAAAAAGATATATTAAAAAAATAGTTTTGAAACTGCTTATTACTCAATTATCCTGCTCACACAAATAGAGTCTGTTCTATACAGACCAACCTGTCATGTCAAACGTTCAGTTTTTGGGTTTCTTGTTATGCAACAATGTACTAAAAGTAACTACACATTTTAATCTGTTTCTTTTACTTCCTTCAAGGAATCCTCACAAATTAAGAGTGAACCTCAAATTTAGAGGTTAATGTAAACTAGCTGGACATGGTCCTAGAGGCATGTAATACCATCATTTGGGAAGGAGGAGGATCATGAGTTCAAGGCCACTCCGGGCTACACAGTACTAAGTCTGAGGACCAGGCTACATAGTGAAAACCTACCACAAAAATAAATAAATAGACAAATAAATAAAATACAAAATATAAATATAAGCTATCTCATTTTATCCAATTTTAAATACACATGTCTTTATCTGCATCAACCCTGTATTACTTTTTCACACAACTTTACATGACTGCTTTTCTAGAACAATCTGTACTAGCTCACACTATAGCAAATGCAATAGCAAGTACCTTTATCCAGTATTTACTGTGCTCACTTCAGCAGCACATACACTAAAACAAAACCAAGCCAACCCCATATTTACTTTTTACTATCAAAGCACTAAGAAATCAGAATTCATTTACTTAGCCTGAACTGTTTTAGGCATGAAAAGAGAATATGTCTCTGATAGTCAATACTGAACATCCTGGAAACCAACTCTCAAGGTGGGAAGGTAGTGAGCACAGACAACCATGGGGAATCTCACCAACACAACAACTGTGTCTACCTAACATTTACTATACCGTCCTTAATCTAGAGTTCTGGGGAAAAATGACATCCACTTTGCAAAATAAAATCTGCCATGTCATTCTGGAAAGAAAACTACCACATATTAAAATCAACATATGCTAGTATTATTCAAAGTGGTTAGCAGAAAGGCCAATGACAAATTAGGAAAATGGATTAAAACTGGCTTTTAGCCTCACCATTACCTTTCACAAAAAGCATGGTCAAAGTTAACTCTCAGCATGAAAAATGCTCTGGGACTAGAGAGATGGCTCAGAGGTTAAGAGCACTGACCGTTCTTCCAAAGGTCCCAAGTTCAATTCCCAGCAACTACACAGTGGCTCATAACCACCTACAATGAGATCTGGTGCCTTCCTGGGGCATGCAGGCAGAAAACTATAAATAATTAAATGGGAAAGGAAGGAAAGGAAGGAAGAAAGATGCTCTGGAAGAAAACACTTGACATAAAACAAATATAAGGCATGACCCAAAACAGTTAAACTTAACAGTTCACTTTCCCTTACTTTTTTTTACTTTTTATTTATTTATTTGTTTGTTTTTAAAAACAGGTCCACTATGCAATCTAGGTTGGCCTGGAATTTGCTATGTAGGCCAGAATGACCTCAAACTCGGAGATCTGTCTGACTCCAGAGTGGTGGGATCAAGGGCGTGCACCACCATTACCCTTTATTTGATATACCCAGTAGAAATATTAGGCTAAGATCTTCAAGAAATAGAAGACATCAGTTTGATACTCCAAAGTGACTGGCATCATTACCTATGATCCTGAAAAATGGGATTAAAGCTAAGCCTCGATCATATGATCTCAATTCTTGCCTGCTCAATCTCAGCTCTAAAACAAATCTGATCACTGGGCACTGAATAACAACAGTTGGGCTTTCATTTAGATAATAAAGCAAGAACTAAAAGACGCTAACATCCTTCCCTTTAGAAAAGCAAGGATTAGCCAGCCAGAGGGGGGCAGCAGAGTTAAGAGAGTGAACTGTAAACACCAGAGGGTGAAGTGAGGGCACGAAAAGTTAATGGGCTGAGTTGAGAGTAAGGAGCCTTGAATACCGGAGAGAAAGACAAAGCTTCAATTATGAATTAAAGCAGCAAATGCCTAATACTGTATTAGTGAGAGCTGGGCTCTCACTCTGAACTGCACTTGAGAATCACCCTGGCAGTGTTAAAGATAAACAGGCCTACCCTCTGCCTTAGAGTAATTAAAGCAGACTGAGGAATGAGGCCAGGAATGGTTTTTACCTTTAAGCTTTCCAAGTGTACACAGTGTAGCACATAGCAGGGAACACAAAAACACTGAAGTGGATTCTACCCCGTATGACACTATGCTAAAAGATAAATTGAACAAACAAGCAAAAAGAAAAAACTATTATTTCCCAATGTACCCAATGTATTATTTTGTAGCTAAACCTTTGTCTCTAAAACTCAAAGGGGCAATATTAACCTAAAGGCTGGTCTTCACAGTGTCTTTACACAGGAGAACGCTTTTCTCACAGGTGAAAGCTAAGTTCCCAGGGGCTGAACAGCTAGCCCAGAGCAATGGTAAGTCCTCACTGAAGCAGGGACACACTCCCAGCCTGCTCTGTACAGGACAGCACTCACCCTAATAGGCTTACCGATCTGCTAGATATAGTTTCCTAGATTATCACTTTTCTCAATTAGATGCTTCCAAAAATATGCCAAAATCAAACTAAGAAACATGACAAAAAAAAAAAAAGAAGAAGAAGAAAAAAAAATGAGGGGGGATGATCCTAAATAGGAATTCTGAAGATGTCAGCCTTAACAGAAAAAAGATTCTTCATGTGAAGACTAGCGCTAGACACTATATTTAGCAAATTCTAAGTATATCCTTAAAAAGGAAAAATTAATTACGTCTTCTAGAAGGGATATGACAATAGTCAGAAAATAGTTGCAAAATAACTAAAATGTTATAGCCCACTGAAAACATTTCTCTCAGCTTATTCAGATGAATGTCAACCTCACCTTACTTTTTTCCCAATTACAAAGGGGTTGTGTTTGGACTAATAACAACCTGTGAATCTCCATGAGCCTTCAAGTTAAATGGGTAGGAGTGTGCCCCTCCTCAAATCAGGACAACTAACCAATTATGTCACAGTTCACGCAGAAGACCACATTCCTGGACAAAACAAGCCATGCATTTCCCCAGTGCTAAGAAAGCTACTGCAAGCTACTTCAGTTAGCAGCCATGCCCTGGCCTCAGTTCTTCAGAGATCAACAATGAAAAGGATGATTCTCAGAAAGTTCTTTACCTCGTTTTTCTATTCAATTATTTATTTTCATGTGTTGGGGTGTATGTTTGTGTAGCACTTGTGTGCCTGGTGTCCAGGTCAGAGGAGGGCACTGGATTCCCGGGACTTTGACAGATGCTTGTGAACCACCATGTGGTCGCTAGGATCAGAACCTGGGACCTCTAGGAAGAAGAGCAGTGCTCTTAACCACTGAGCCATCTCTCCAGGAACCTCTTTACCTCATCTGAGGAGTTCAATCTCAAAATCAATTTCTGTTCCTTGCTGTTTACTGACTATATTCTAGGAGAAATACATGTCTGTATGGTCATAATAACTAATCTGATTCCTTTTCTTGGTTTAAAAAAAAAAAGTTATTCCTACAGGCTGGGGAGATGAGCCCAGGTTAAAAGCATGTTCTGTTCCCAGGACCCCAGCTCCGTTCCCAGCAGTCAGAGCTGTTCACAGAGCACCCAGCACTTCTGGCCTCTGTAGACACCTGTGCTGCCGTGCACACATATTTAAAAATAATATTCTAGGAAAGCTTATATTTAGGTACTATAATGATTCTTCATTTAAAATATCTTAATCTGGATTTCAAACACAACAGAGCCAGAGCTAGCATTCTTTGCATATTTTAGGCACTTAAATTATTTCACTTAATCCCTCCAATCTGGGGGGAGAGTGTTATTCCCACTTTACTGATAAGAAAGGAAAATAACTCAGAAAGAGCAAAACCTTACTTTCACCTTGGGCTCCCTCCACTTAACTTCCTCAGCCATACCACTTCCAGTTTATGTAAAATAAATTTACAGCAAAACTACTGGTCACACTACTGCCATCTCACCAGAGTTGCATAGTCAGATAGAGCACCATCCAAATAACCACAGTTTTGAAACTAACCTGTTTAAGCCTCAACAGAGTCCTAGCCTGGCACAGAACAGCATGCCAGGATTACCATCGAGGGTATGAAAAGAGTGAGGACTAGCGACGCACAGTTTTAGGTTGCCCAGTTGCCACGGACAATAGTAGTTTGTCATTTTGTTTTAAGATAATTATTTAAAATGCTAAGCTGTCATATACATGTAAGGCATCAGCTATTTTACTAATCCAATCCCTCCAGAAATACAAACCAAAATAGGATAAACACACTGAAAGACTACCTATTTTAAATAACAAGGTTCCTAATTGTTCATTATCAAATAACAAGTTTTAGGCGGAAAAATTACAACTTACATGAGCATAAGTTTCAAGGCCAGAAACAATGATTCACATAAAATGTTCCTAATTTTATTTTCTAGCATGTAGCTCTCAGAAAAACTTGCTATTTATTTTTAACATTTTCAGCAACCCACTCACCTACATGATTTTGCAAAAAAAATAAACTGAAAAGGTTGGACTGTTTTGTTAATCCTTACTCACAATCTGCTTTTAAGAAAACTACTTGGCACCTTTCCAGTTTAGATCCTCATGGACAAAGTGTAAAGTAAGCAGGCTGATATAAATACTTGAAAGATCCTGCGTGCCCACGGATATATGAATCACTCCAAAGTTAAGATTGTATTTCAGAGCAGGAAGAAAAACTCTCTCACACGAAAGGGTTTCCTCTGCTGTTGTTTGTGTTAAACCCACAAATGGGGGTGGGGGATACTCCTGACAGAGAAAACACAGCGCTGTGTATCAAGGGCACCCACAAAGTACTATGTAAAACAACTCTATTTAAAAATCACTTTTCATTCAGGCATTTTGACAACTGGAGTAAAAGGAATTTTTCTTATTTGAGGGTTTTATTTCCAAGTAAAAAGTTTTATTTCCTTGATTGAATCTGCACCAATTTATTGTGAATAATACCTTAAAGGGAATACTATACATGCAAATGCTTAAAATTAATATAGTTTCTTTTTTTTCTACTACTGACCAAACTCATAAAACTCTCTATATAAAAACATCTACGCTATCTGCAACTTCCTGAACCAAAGAGTATGTAACTTAGAATCTGATGAACTCCTGTCAGTTTTAAAAGCAAAATCTTTCAAAACTGCGTCTCTTGAGACTAACCAGATGTTTAAAATTCAGTTAGGTCAGAGGACGAAGTACACCACTAAGACCAAGAGTAACTCACGTTAGTCAATTAAGTACGAAAGAAAAACGGTAGTATCAAGACCTCAAACTGAAATTAACACGACAAATTAATGAAAACGATCAAAGAATAAAATAACTTTTGATTAAGCATGAGAACTTAAAGCTCTGAGCGGCAATTCACCATCCTGACAGGTCGGCAGGGCTACTTTATGGCATTACATTCCATCATGGCTGCGTTCCACTAGCTGTGCCCCGCCGACTTTAACTGTGGTATGTACGTTAAAGAACCATCAGTCGTAAACGAGATCGCACACACTAAACACACATAAACTCTTGTCAAAAGGCGGCCGATTCTAGGTGTGGTGTGTCCTTGATTCACAAGCACCCAAGAGGCAGGCAGATAGGATCTAAATGGGATCCAGAGCAGTTGCCGGTCAACAGTTGATTTGATCTGGGACTCTCTTTACACTCCTCGACAAACTAAGTCAGGATTCACAGACTCAAAGACAAACCAGAATCAGGTTTGAAAGGGATGCTGGATCTCTGCCAAACGAACTGAAATATCTGCTGATCATTTATCTGTTTTGGCATGACCCTTTGGTTTCTCGGCCTTGTAAATCATTCTCTAGATTTCTATCAGAGATCGAATTTGCAAGAATTTTCTCAAACACCTAGGAACATAACCATCTTTTCCATAATGACACCTAACCCATAAGGTGCAAAATTATTAAATCAAAAGCCCGTCGTTCTCGAAGAACAAGCGAGAACACCACGAAGCAACTCAGGAAAAGCCTCCAAAGCTGGAGGGGAAAGTGAGGCAGGAGTGCCAAGCCGCCCTGCAAGGCATTGGGCACGGACACCAATCTGAATTCCTGTCGGAAACCTCGCTTAGTCCTTGGAAGCAAGCCCCCGTTCTCCCGCGAACCTCTCCGCAGACCACCGCGGTCTTCTGCGGGGCAACACTTGCGCCTAACGAGCCGGCGCCCCGGTTTGGGGCTTTTCGAAGAGCTGCGTCTAAAGGGCAGAGGGGTGAGCGGCGGCGGGGCGGCGGGGGAGCGCGGGGCGCGGGGCGGGCGCCGCGGTTACCTCTGAGCTGCGGCAGCGGGTGCAGCTCCGCCTGGCCGCCCTGGCTGCGGAACTGCGACGAGCCCTGCGAGCGCTTCTGCCTCTGCGCCTTGCGCACGGATTTCCGGGTGAAGCCGTCCACCTTCTCCGAGGCCGAGATGGCGGCGCAGGCGGTCGGCGCGGGCGGCGACGGCAGCGACATCTCCGCGACCCCGCGGGTCCGGCGAGGCCCGGGCGCGGCGCCCCGCGAGCCGCTCCCCGCCCGACGGCGCCTCAGCGCCGCATCCCGGGCCGGCGGCGGGGAGAGCGGGGCGCGCGGGCCGCGCGAGTCGCTGACGCCCGGCGGGCGGAGGCGAGCCCGGAGAGGCGAGCGGCCGCGCCGGCGTCCCCCGCGCGCGCGGAGCCCGGCGGCTCCTCAGCGGCTGCCGCCCGCGCCGTCCGCCCGGCCGGGAGCCCCCTCCCGGGGCGCTGCCATCGCGGGTCCGCGCGAGCCGCCGCCGAGCGCTCGCGCCGCCGTCAGCGCGCGCCCCTCATCGCCCGGGGCGGCCCCCCGCGCGCGGCTCCTCGGAGCGTCGCCCCCGCTCGCCTCCACGCGCCCACCGACCGCCCGCGGAGCACGCCCGGAGAGCGACTGCCACGACTCGGGCGGGCGGCTGGTCCGCGCGCCGGGGGCACGGTGCGCGCGCGTGCGCGCTCGCGCGGCCCGGGGGAGGGCCTCGCGGGGGTGCGGGGAGGAGTTTGACTGACAACTTCCGCGGGGTCCCACCAGCCTGCCGAGGCTCCGGAGGGGGCCGGCGCGGGAGAGCATGCCAGTCCCCTCAGCCAATCGCAGGGCTAAGCGGCGGCGGGGAGGGGGCGTGGCCTCCGGATGTCAGTCAGGACTCCCGGGCCGGGGGGGGGCGGGAGGGAGGGGCTGCGTGACGGACGCGGCCCACAGCCAATCACAAGTGAAGGCGCTGAGCGGTGCCGCGTGCGTCACAACTGCGAAGACCGCTCTCGGGAGGAGGCGGAGAGGGCCAGTGCCGCGCCGCCGCGGCCGTTGCGCACGCCTGCGCTCGGCTCCGTGCCCCCCAGACAGCGGCTGAGGGGAAAACTAGCCGGGCAGTTCAGAAGGAGAGGCGCGTGCTCCGCACTCTGCCAACGAGGACCTGGGCGAGGACGGGGCGCCCGAGAACGCCCAGTGCTGCGTCAGCGGAGCGGGGGCGGGGCGGGGCCTTGTCCAATCGCAGCGCGGGGCTGGGCTCGTGGGCGGGCCTTCGTCCTCTCCGGTCCCAAACCGCGTAATTGGCGGTTGGGGAGTGCATTTGTAGCTCCCCGGGGAGCCGGCGCCGCGCTGCTCTCGCGTGGGCTTTGGGCACGCTCGCCTCTACCACTTCAAAGTCTGCGGGTGCACGCCCTCTGAGAAGAAGCCTGGCGTGAACTTAGCCCAGCGTGACCCCTCAGCCCTCTGTAGTCCAGTTCTCTCCGATTGGGGATCTCCTTGGAGATACCGGCTAGACCGTACATTTAAAGCCAGGGACCCCCAACAGTGTCCCCTTTACTCTGCAGTCTCTCCTGCAAGTGCCACACCTTCTCCTGTTGACGTAATAAAAACAACTGAGTTGAAGTGGCCTGACCTGAAGAGTGAGGGGGATCGAGAAGTGTGCACAAGTAGAGTTCTAGACCTACACTCAAAACATCTGCTTAACCAAATTATAGCACTAACCTAGGTATCCACCAACAGAGGAATAGATAAAGAAAGTATGTATAGACAATTTTTCTACCATAAAGAACAAAGTTATCATTTGTAGGAAAATGGATCCAGCTGGAGATAATCTTACTAAGCTTCTTACGCCAGTCTCAAAACATAAATATCTGTCTCCTCCAGTTTGTGGCTCCTAGATCTTTACATAGGTCCATTCAATCATGATGTATTTGTAAAACAAAAGTAGATGTGATGTTGGCAAAGGGAATTAAAGGGATTAATGGGGGAATATGTTTGCTGTACAAGAAATACTTGTATGAAATTTCTAATATAAAAAAGGCAACTGGTCAGTGGTGCACGCCGTTAATCCCAGCACTCAGGAGGCAGAGGCAGGTGGATCTCTGTGAATTCAAGGCCAGCCTGAGCTACAGATGGAGTCCCAGGACAACTAAGGATATACAGAAAAACCCTGTCTCGAAAAACAAACAGGGAAAAAAAAAAAAAAGACAAAAAAGGTTGTATACAATCTTCCCAATCCAGGAAGCTCTGACTGCATCAGCAACTAAAAGACCTTTTCTCTCCTCCAATCCAGATTAAGTTGACTCTATCTCACAAAGGTTCAAAACTTCTTTAACAATTTGGAAATGAACCACCATCACGATTCATGACTTTCAAGATCCCAACCAGTTTCAAGAGGATACTTTCATATTGAGATTATAATTAGATCATTCTCCCCTCCCTCCAAGCCACCCTCCTTGTTCTCTTTCAAATTCACAACCTATTTTTCTTTAATTGTTGAGATTGTATATACATATATGTATTATATATGTATATATGGTGTATGTATAATATATTCATACAAATATAAATACAACCTGCTTAGTCCATGTAATGTTACTTGTATGTATATGTTTTCAGGGTGACCATCTCAGATTGGATAACCAAATGTGTGCTCTTCCCTGGGGAAGATTGTTTCTGCAGTTCTCAGCATTTCCTTAGTTGCCTGGACCAGTACATACAAAATAGAGTCCGAACTCAGTGAGACTCCTGACTTGCCAGGCAAGCCCCACTGCGTGTGTTTTTTCTTCTTCTGGCTCAGACAGTACCCACGAGCGTTCAAGCTTCCTCAACACTGCAGCTGTCCCACCATCTTGAAATGTTATCACTGTTTGTTGAACCCTGTCTTTTCTTCAAAGCCCAGCTAGACACTTACCCTCTGTGAAGCTGTTCACAGTAATCTGCCTCCTTCTGTTCACTTGCATGTTATTCCTATCGCTACCCCAGACTCTACCAGATGGCCGTATGCTCCTTCTCCTCTGAAGACTTGCAAACACCAAGAAAGCAGGCACTGGGTTACTCAGCTGATCTTAGCTCTACTGAAATAGATAGGCAGTACAGAGCAATATCATTTTCAGCTGTCAATAGCTTCTGAAAGTGTGGTTACTGGATTCCTTGTGTCAGAATCTTTGAGGTAATTATTGAAATGCCAACTCCTCAACCCCTAATCTGATATACTGTATCAGAAAACATGGAGAAAAGATTGGACACCTATTTTTAATAAACTCTCTATTGTTGTGCACAGAGAAGTCTGAAATCAAAATTCTCTAGTCACCTAAATGTTATCACAAATAGTGTACAGGTCTGGAGGTGTGGCTCAGAGGTAGAACACTTGTTGGCATACAGGAGGCCACAGGTTCAATGCCCAGCACCACTCCCAAGAGATGGTAACTGTCCACAAGGCAGGGGAATACTACTACTTACAATAAAGGCAATGGGTATAAGAGTGTGTGTGAGAGAGGAAAGAGGCGAGGGAGGGATATTTGGGGGAGGATAAAGCATAGCGCAGCCCTGTCTCAAAACAAATCAAAAGACCCCATTTTATATATTTTATGAGCCACAAAGTATAGTCGTTGCAGCCCCTCTTCTGTGCATGGACACAGAGCCATCCACGGGAGCGTGGGAGCCCTACCAGTGAAACGGCTCAACTTTAAATGATATCAGTGACATGGTCCCATAGTATCTTGCCTTGTCAGGGCTTATTTTCTGCATTCACACAGGAATTCAGAAGAAGAAGAGTGCACAGCCTTCTTGGAAGGGCTGGCATGGGTTTTAAATGTGGCACCTGAAGGAGCGAACTTTCCATATACCGTCCTTTTACACATAGGTGTTTGTCCAAAATCTATTTTCCACCCTCTGCCTTGAATAAAGTAGGTACTAGTAGATCCATCTGGGTCCCAGACAGAACCTCAGACACTATGAACCATCCACATCTGGACGTGATGCCTCCTAGCACCTGGGAGGCAGAGGAAGGAAAACTGCTGAAAGTCCAGGCCACCCAGGACTACACGCTGTGACCCTGTCTTGAACAAAACAAAACTGTCTTACCAAAGATTTTCCTTGCTATGTGAAAGACGATCTTTTGAGTAGTAATTTACCATGTGAGCGGTTACAAGTTACAGAAATTTGGTTTTCCTAGACCAAACTCTGCACTTGGTTGTTTTTTGAGGCAGGATCTTGCAAAATTATCTAAGCTGGCTTCAAACTTGTAATTTTCCTACCTCTGCCTCCCAGAGTGGTAGAATTAAAGACCAGTACAACCATGCCCAGCCCTTTTATAGGTTTTCAAGGACGAAAGTTCCAGGTGGCTTATCTCGGGGTGTGCTGAGATGATCAGTGTTCCAGTGGCCTCAGAAAGAGTTGGGAGCAGGGCAGGCGGGAAGCCAGTCCTCAGCCGGTCTCTTCTTTCTCTTTTTCATTATAAACTTTTCTCTAAGTTCTTCACTTTAATTCAGTTTGTTGTGGGCTATTGTGTTAGTCAACCAGGACTTTTCACAAGGCTGCTGGCAATCAGGGGAACTGCTGTGGTCAGAGTACAGGGGCCTGTCGGTAGACTGAAGGGGGGGTAGACAGAAGGGGGAGCCCAGGTGTGAGAACCTGACGGTCCTGGTGCTCACTTTCCCTTCACAGCTAGGAAGCTGTGATCCACCGGGCTGAAATCCGAAATGTCTGCTGTGCCTGCTCTACCCAGTGCTTGACCTCTGAAGATGAGGAATCAGAATTGTAAAGTTCATGCTGTGTACCTTTGTCCTTGCCTGTGCTTGCCAAACTACCCACCCTATAAAAATAAAATCCTACAAACATTCTATGGGTGTTTTTACATTGGGCAGTATGCCAGTCGCTAGAAATGAAGAGATAAAGTGTGGACCTTACAATCAGCCCAGTGAGAAGGAACAAACTTAAAAACAAAAATTCCTGTCAGTCGGGCTGGTGCATACTGCAGTGTAGGCACTTGGGAAGCAGAGGAAGGAGGCTCAGGAGTCCAAGGCCAGGTTGGATACATAACAAGTTTGAGGGCAGCCTGGGCAACATGAGACCCTGTTCAAAAAACAAAAACAGAAGGAAAAAACAAATAAAGACTACCAAAATGAAATAAGCACTGTCACAACAGCAACACAGATGAACAAAAAACTTACCACAGATGTTCTTTATGGTATTGTGGAAAATATCTCATTTGGTTTGGGAAGAAAAGAGTCAGAGAAAATTTAACAGAAACCATGTTTGAAATAAATGAGACTGGAAGAAAACAAACTTTTCAGACAACAATCGAAACTTTCTAAAGCTTGCTGTTTTAGAAATCAGCTTCCTCACCATAAAGTCTGCATGTTTTACACAACACACAGCCAAAAATGAAAATTCCAAAGCCACAGGAAAATACCTTATGCCACGTCTCGCATTAGAGCTTGACCTGACGGAAGAACAGAGGGGTGGGCCTTGCCACATGACTGTCCTCTGGGCATGTTATGAAAAGCAGTGAAGTAGAAAGCTGTGTGTCTGCTTGGTGTGGCTCTGCAGTGCTTATGTAAGTCTGCGAGTGCGCGTGACCTTTCTCCGTGTACCTGGAAGAAACGTCTGGGAATTTCGAGGCTGTCGCTGTTCTAAGCCACGCAGCACTGAATGTCAGCAGTCGCCCCTTGGCTTACTGCTCAGGCTCAAGCAGGGGAAATCAGTAGAAAAAGCCAACAAACTGACCTTTATCTCCAGGAGTGTGCTGTTGTCTACACGTGGGTGAAACAGTGACCGCAGTGTGCCGGGTTTTCAGGAATCACTGAGTTGGAAATACGCAGGCATTTTCAGAACTGTTGCTTTGACTTCCAGAACAAAAGCAGTCAGTTTTTCAGAACTGGGTGAAGCAAAAGCAGGTGGATTTCTGTGAGTTCCAGGACAGCCTGGTCTACATAGTGAGTTTCAAGCCAGTCATATAGTGAGACCCTGTCTCAAAAACAACAAAAGGCAAACAAACCCTCACCACCACCACCAACAACAAACTATATGAATCCAGATGAGTGCGTTCATAAAATCCTACCATTTAGGAGGCTGTGGCAGGAAGGTTGGAAATTTGAGGCCAGCCTGGGCTACTCAGCATATCTTAGTGAAAGAAAGGGAACAAAGGAAGGAAAGAAGGGAAGAAGGGACAGAGGGAGGGAGGGGTCATGCGAGTCTAAGTACCTATGAATATAACCTCCATTTTACATGTTGCACTTCCTGTGTGTCAGGCTCCTCATGAAGAACATGGCAGCAATGAAGTGGAGCTTCTCTTAGGGTCGCTCTTATATGTGTGACATTCCTCTGTGCTCCTTGGTTATTTCTGTCACGCTCAGGAACATTTCTTTCTGAGACTCCACAACCCAGGCTCTTCTGAAGCTTACTCTATATCCCATGATGGCCTTAGACTCTCAGTAATTTCTCTCCTTCAGCCTCCTGAGTTCCAAGGATCCAAGCAGGAGTCACCTGCTGTGCTTTTTGCTAAAACTCAGGGCTGAAACCACAGGCTCCCCATCCATTCATGCTCAACAGGAGTTTTGACAAAAAATGACAACAGGATGGACTCCATGTTTGCTAACATAGACCCTTGTTCTTGCTAAGAATTGTGTGTGTGTGTGTCTGTGTAAACCATAGAGCACACTACTTAGATGGAAACTGAGATAATAGTTTTTAGTATTTTCATTTGTTCAAAATTATCCATTATTCTCAAACAACATGCTTTTCCCTGTCAGCTATTTGGGGTACAGCAGCAAATGAAACAAATTCATCAACAGAGGTGAAAATTCACATCAATAAAGCCAAACTGTGGAAACTAAGTAGGTCTCACAACGCCTAAAGCATCTTCTTGAATTATCCTTCGATTTTGTGCACTTGCCTTTCCCAACCTCATGGAACTGTAAACTCCCAGACAATGAGCTGTTGCCCCCTCACCTTTGCCCCCTCTCTTCTGATTAGAGGATGAAAAACAGTAACAGGTCAGACCCGGCCAGTCTACACCAGGAGTCTGTGGGCTGTGGACACACACAAAGACACAGAAGGACACCTGAGAACCAAATTGAGAGCAGGCAGTGGGCTGGGGGTGTAAGCAGCTATCTGGAGAACACTGAACAGTGAGCTGGCGAGGGGCTGGGAAGCAGAGCAGGCAGTAAAGCCAGGTGGTTAAAGGAGGGGTGGAAATTGGAAAGTCAAAGGCAAGTACTCTTTACCTAATGGCACTGGAGAGAGAGCGAAGTATTTGCAGCAGAAAGTCCTGGATTAGACCTTCCTCTAAGAGGCTTCTGCTGGCTAACATTTTGTCAACCTGATCAAGCTTGGGTCATCTGGGAAGAGGGAACTGCAGCTAAGAAAAGGCCTCCACCAGATAGGCCGGTGGGTTTGCCTGCAGGGTATTTTCTTGTTTAGTGATTGGTGTGGGAGGGCCCACAGCACTGTGGGCAGTGACAGTCATGGACTGGTGACCCTGGCTAGCATATTAACACAGGCTGAGCAAAGGGAGCAGGCCAGTAAGCAGGGTCCCCCGGGGTCTCTGCCTCAGCACCTGCCTCCAGGTTCCTGCCCTGGCAGAGTTTCTGCTTTGCTTCCCTCAGTGATGGACTGCAGATGTGTCAGCCGAATACACCCACCCAACCTCCCCAGGCTGCCGGAGCTTACCGTCTTTCTTGCAGCGCTAGGAAGTAAACTAAAACACAGGTTAGTTCTGTTCACTGGGAAGGATTCAGAGTGAAAACAAAGGTACGGAGCAGTTTTGGACATGTCAGGCTTAACGTGTCTGCGCATTCTCTGAGTGGAAAAGCCTGGCCCTCAGGAGGAAAATATGATTTTAGTCTATGCAGTCCCAGCTTCTGCATCTCAGGGGCTGGGGCAATCACACTTACTGTTCTGGGGGACAGACACACTACTTCAGGAAACACTCAGCACAGCGCCTGACTCAAGACGAGGCAGGTTCATTAACGAGCTGTGATTACATCAGAGGTGGTATGCGGTCTTCCATGTAGCCTTTGATTCTCCCTAGCATCTTCCCAGAGCCAGGAAACAAAAGCACATGCTGCAGCCTCAGTTGCCTTTCCCTGCAGTGGCCGATGCTGAACACGGAAACCACAGTTAACTGGCTCCTGTTTCCCCACAGCAGCCACGTTCAGGGTGGACAGACACTCAGTCTCCCGTAAGTGGGCGTCGGCCGAATGAATGTTTGTTTTGTCTTCCTTCTCCATGCACTTTCATAAAAGTGATAACCTTAATGAAGTAGGTTCAAACATGTAAAGTATTATGGATCACTTACGAACACATGGAAAGTATAAATATATATATGTACAAAATCATCCAAAGAAAACTTTACATTTCATGTCCCTAAACTATAAACACAATGTGTACACACACACTCTCTCTTTCTCTCTCTCATTCTCTCTCTCTCTCTCACACACACACAGGCACACACGCATGCACGCGCACATTATGGGACCTGAAAACACTGGTTCAGATCTAATGAGATTGTTCAGTGGGTAAAGGTGCTTGTTACACACCCTTGAGACTTCACTTTGATCCCTGGCTCCCATGTAAAGGTGGAGGAGAGAACTGACCGAACAGACTCGTCCTCTGATCGCCACACACATGCTATGGCACACACATGCATACTAATGATATCAGTAAGCTTCAAACACACAAATTCAGTAAAAAGTTCTCCCTGTGAGAACAGCAGGAGGGGAAGATAAACTCCATCCCCAATGCTCTACATGTTCCAGCTGACTGGATGATTGTTCTATTCTTGACAGCGTTTGTGTTGAAGGAATGATATGCTGATATTCGCATGCAATTTTAGATCTTGAAGAGAGAAGGGTCGAGTCTTCTATTTTTGAATGGTGAGCTTGAGCTGGCATCCATTCTCCGACAGAGAGGGAAGAACCCTTTGCCGCCTACATCTGATCCAGCCAGAAGACAGACTGCCAACCTCAGACACAGCGGAGGAATTCCCACAAGAAAGAGTGGGATCCCGGAAGACAGTCTCCAGCCCCCCCCTCCCAACCCTTCGCCAAAAAAGCAACACGGAAGTGGTGCTAGCAGAGGGAAGGCTGCAGGGACAGATGGGTCGCTAAAACAACAAGGAAGGTTTTCAGATTTCTGGGGAGAAAAAAAGCCCAGAAGAGGAAGGGAGAGCCTGTTGGTGGTGGCAGGAAAGAAAGCAAGTGCAGAGTGCTGTTGAACTGTCCGGAAAACACTTGTATTGACCCACGTGAGCAGTGCAGACCAACTGCTGTGGAGACTTCCAGACAAATGCTCACAGAGCAGGGCTCACCTGCTCGCCAATAAACAAGGAGAAAACTGGGGAAAGCACATGGAACAGTTGTTTTCACAACACACAGCACAGGGAGAGAAGTGAGCCATCCCCCCTGCAGTACCCCTGGCTCTCTGCTGGGGCTCTCCAGACCACAGGGGACAGCCTGGTGTAAGGGACAGTCTTGCTGAGGTGAAGGGGAGAAAATCAGCATTTGGAAGGCATAGAGGTGTCACATCCTGTGGCCCAAGCCAGATGCAGCCAGATGCTCTCAGTAAGCCAATCATAAGAGTCAAATTCAAAGTGAGAAGCAGAAAATGGGTACTTATTCCATGTTGACAAGACCGACAAAAAGATCCAGTAACCCCTCCAAGGCCATCTTCAGGGTCCTGAAGTGAGATGGCCATTCAAAGCCAAGCCCATGCATGTCTAAGCATCCTGGTCAAGGCGAGGTCCTGTCTGGGTGTCAGTTCTCACTGTGTAAGGTGTGCTCACAGCAAGAATGTGGACTCTCTTTCAGGGAGACAGGTCCCCATTCTGGCTAGCACCTGCTCCTTTTCCCAGCATGAGATTCCTGGGGAAAATCCCATTTATTTGGAGTCAACTGTTTTAACAGTGTGACAGATGAGAACCAGTGTCTGTTTAAGATATCCATTCCAGCCAGGCCTGTTCCATAGGGTGGCGTTGGTGAGGCAGATAGGCACTAGAGAAGGGAAAGCTTGCCAAGAAGAGCTTCCTTGTAGCTGACACAAAGCTTCAAAAGGTGCAATCAGGCGACTGGACAAAGAAAGCCCCTGGGAGCCCAAAACTAACAGTTTCCTGAGCTTGGCAAGGCAGGAAAACATTTCAGTTCCAACAAGACAGAATGGGCAGACCTTCTGAATCCTTGTGGTCTTGCTTACCATATTCCTCTGTGGAAGCTCCAAGGCCACAGGGAGGCCAGGCGTCCTTTCTGGATACCCAGTAAGAACTGAGGAAGGCATTCTTGACTTGAGATCTGGATTTGACTGACAGATAAGGATAATGACCGACTTGAATTCCCATACCCAAAAGAGAACCGCTTTTATATGGAAAGGTGCCAAAGACATTACCATCTTCATCTTGGAAATTCCTCTGGAAAATATAAGGCAAAGATCTGAGAGACATTTTACAACTTTATAAGCTCAGCACAGCCATTAAGGGAAGCAATTTGGAAATTCCTCAAAAAAAAAACTAAAAACAGAATTACCATATGGTCCAACAATCCCACTTCTGGCTATTGATCCAAACGGGATGAAATCGGTGCGTTGAAGAGATCTTTAGACTCTGATCTCTCCAGTATAATTTACAATTTTACAGACACAGAAACTGCCTAATCCCTGCCGGTGGATGAATGGGTAAAGAAAACATGAGATAAACAGACAGATAGATAGATGTTTATATCTGCCAGGTGTAGTGGCGCACGCCTTTAATCCCAGTACTCAGGAAGCAGAGGCAGGGGGATCTTCATGAGTCTAAGGCTAGCCTGGTCTACAAAGCCAGTCCAGGTAGCCAGGCAGCTAGGGCTATTACACAGAGAAACTCTGTCTCGAAAAAACAAACACACACACACACACATATATATATATGCGTGTGTTTGTATATATATTTATATATATACATATATATATATATGATCCTTCCTTATAAGAAAGGAAATATATTTCCTGAATCATGGGTAAACTTGGAAGAAGACATTGTGCTAAGTAACATAAGCTAGAAACACTAGAACAAATGCTGGCCCAGCTCTGGTGTGGCGTCCAAGGAGTTAAAGAGCATGGTCGTCACAGGAGTGGGAGTGGGGAAATGGACAGCTCCTTACCCACTGACCTAAGCCTGCCTTTGGTTTGTAAGATGAAGATCTGACTCACAGTGTCGAGATCTGCCAGCCACGGTTAAAACAGTAGCTCCTGGGGTTGGGGGTTTCTTTGTGGTAGAATGCTTGCCTACAGTTCAGTGCCCAGCCTAGAAAAAGACAAAATAATAGTATATTAATTAGATACTGATGAAGCATATTAAATGTGAAGTATTCCCACCACTCACGAAAGGGTGCTCCTTTGGTAAATACTTGGCTTTGTTCGGTAATGACGTCACAGCGTTTATCAGACGCACGTGTCTTAAACACGAACGGCTTTTGTCGGTCATTCCTCAGTGAAGCTGGAGGGAAAACCTGAAAGTTCTACAATTAAACAACCAAACAATCGACCTTGAATACAAAGTCTTTCTGAAATCCAGCCACTTCCCGTCCAGCTGTTAAGACTTTCTCCAGCTGCAGAAGTCATGTGATGTCAGGACACACCAGCTGATACTTTGGATATGTTTGCCTCACAGGGTTTTCAAACTTATTTTCTTTTAAGTATTGTCATCCTGTACCTGAATGTTGAATCATGGTACAGGCATTTGCAAATTTTACATTTGTCAAAGCGTAACTTCTGTGAAGGGTGCTTGGCAAAGGCAGCTCAAGGCCTGGGTTGCCTGTGATGCTTGCTTGTTTGCTTGGCTTCAGTGCTAAGGCCAGGACCTTTCCCACCCCAGGCCAGTGCTCTACACCCTGACCCTTGGCTTTTGAGACAGGGTCTTCTCCAGATTTCTAAGAATCTGGCTTCATCTCTCCTCCTTTCTCTGCCCGGGTCTCACCACACCTTGGTAGACTGTTGCAGTTTCAAAGCTCATCCTTTGCTTGTTGCTTTTCTCCTCTGTTTGTTTGTTTGTTTGTTTGTTTGTTTGTTTGTTTGTTTGTTTGAGACAGATCTCACTGTGCAGCCCAGGCTGGCCTGGAACTCACTGTGGCACCAGGCTGGCTAAATTCACAGAAATCCCCCTGCCTTTATCTCCCGAATGCTGCTGGGATTGCACGCGTGCACCACCAACACCTGGCTCCTCCAGCCAAGTAACTGATACATATTGAAGATGTTCCGTGCTCAGCTTGCTGAGTGAGCTGGTGGGTGTAGTTCTTAAAGTTATCCTGAAGGTGTGCACATGCTATGATTCATCCTCAGCGGAATGCAGAAATAGAAGACAGTGTGCTCTCTGCCAATGCTGTGTGTATGTGTGTGTAGGTCATAAAACTAGGGAAGTAATCCTGAGAGAGGAAGAGGTCTTGAGGGTGTTTGGGGACTGGAGAGAGTGATGGAAGGCAGAGCAGGCACCAGACCGAGAGGAAAGCATTGGCAGAGTGGTGGGGAATCTTTATAGATTTCATGGTTAGTTCTTCCGTAAGATTTTCTTGAAGCCAGAGGAGTATTTTCCAGATAGTCAAAAACCAAGGACAGCAGGGTAATTTCTGTCTCTCGACACCCTGTATGTGAATGAGCCGGTTTAAAGCCCCAAGGAGTAAAGCTTATCTCTAATCCATCTTGGGAGGCACAAAGGTTTATGTTGAAACTGAATTTTTAAATAATATGAATCAATCATTTAGTATGCAGATTTTCATTATAATCAAGAATACTATGCAAATTAGTTGCAAAGACTGAAGAATGTGAAATAGACTTTAGAAATTTTGTTTCACGAAAGACCCCTTTGAATTTTGTGTTGCTGTTGAGTTGAGAAAAAAGCAAGTATCCCATGTTTTCTCTTGTATGTTCTGTGCTGGTTGCTTTTAATTGTCAACTGGACACTGCTGAGAATTGCTTCAGCAGAGGGTCTCCGTGAGCAATTGTCTAGGTCCAGTTGGTCTCTGGGCATGTCTGTGGGGTCTCAAATGTGTTAGCTGGTGTGGGGAGAGCCAGCCAAAGATGGCAGCACC
This sequence comes from Pachyuromys duprasi, assembly GCA_028658305.1. Classification (NCBI taxonomy): domain Eukaryota; kingdom Metazoa; phylum Chordata; class Mammalia; order Rodentia; family Muridae; genus Pachyuromys; species Pachyuromys duprasi. The sequence goes on along the minus strand of CM053759.1, from coordinate 3,288,103 downwards.
ATTCCCTGGATCAAGCCAAGCAGTGAGCGTGCGTGCCTGTGCTCATGCCCCTCTGCTCTTGATTGTAGATGTGATGGCTCAGCTGCTAAGGTCCCTGTTGCCTTGGCAACCCCTTGGTGATAGATGTAGCCTGGAACCATGAGCTAAGATAAGCCCTTTTAAGTTGCTTTTTGTCAGGGTGTTTCAACACAGAAACTAGACATGATGACATGCATATAGAAGGGCTATGACGACACCAACCATGTGTTCGCTAAACTAACAAATAAACACATAAACAATAATACAGATTTACACAAAGTCAATGAATTACTTAGACAGTTTGAAATTGATGGGGTTTAAAGTCAGCTCTAAAATAAAATAACTAGACTGGATGTAGATATTAAGAGAGAAAGAAAATTATTTTTGGTACTTAAACTAGATATTGGGAAGCTCTTAAGTTCTGGAATGTTTGGAATAAATCAGGTATGTGAATACTTTTTCAGCCATAAATCAAGTGAAATATAAATACAGATCAAGTATTTCTGATGCAAGTTTAACATTTGAGTGGAAATATGCTGTAGGTTTAAAAATACACAGAAGAATTTGGAAGAGTTCATATGAAAAAAACAAAGTGAAATGGAATTTTTATACTATGTATGTATAAATGATTTTTTGAGATATTTGGAGAAAGCAAATGAGTTATTAAAATGAATTTTCTCTCAACCCCCCAAAAAGAATCCTTCACCTGTTTCTCTTTATACTACCCCAAGTGCATGTTCAGTTGTGCATGCAGCTTTCGGCCTGCTTCTGTAGGCAGCTGTGCTTAGGAGGAGCCCTCCCCTCCACCCTCCCCCCCAACCCCCTGCCCAAGGCAGACCAGTCCGGCCATTGAGGGTTTTGCTTTTAACCGTCTGTGGTTTTGTTTTGTTTTCTTACTTAGAACAGAGGATAAGGATGCTTTCCCCCCAGGGACTGTTTTAGGGATGGTTGCCCCTGTCTGGTAACGTGATCACCCTCACCAGCGCTGTTCATTGTGTGGTTCTGAGATGGTCCTTCATCATTGCTTCAGCTGAGTGAGATAAGGCAGGACAGCTGGGCCTGGTGCACACACCTGTGATCCCAGCTGGAGCTCCTTTTGGAGTAACTGCCTCAGCTACTTGCTTCAAACTTCTCTTATGGTCTATCCTCCAGCCCCAAAACAATCTCCCTCTCCCTATATTCTTTAACCATTTCCTGTCTGGTGTGTATATTTGGCACTTAGTTCTGTGTTGCCTTGTATTGTTGGCTAAGGGACTTGAGTGTATTTTTTTTCTTGTTATGTCAGGGCTAATGTTTTAAAATTTGCAAATTCCCCAACAGTGCATAAGTGCCTAATATATATATATATGGATATATGGATATATATATATATATATATATATATATATATATATATATATATATCCAACAACAGAGGGGAACATTTGGAAAAAATAAAAGAAAGAGGAAAAAAGATTTAGACCTGTAGACCCCAGTATTCCCAAAAAAAATGTCTCTGGAGAGAAGCTTTAGGTACAAGTTTGAGGTAAGCATGAAGGTGTGAGCAGGGCTGACAGGCATACAAAGGGCGGCGGCCCTGAGCTAGCTGATGGCCACCCCGCCACAAAACCCCACACTTGAAGGGGACCTTCTTTCCCAACTACTCCCAGCAACTACTCTTGGCCTCACTCAGTTTCAGAAAGTGACACTGGTCCCAGGCCAGTCACGGTGGCTCTCAGAATGCTCATCCCCAGGGCTAGCTTGCTCTCGCCTGCCTCTGGAGTCTTCTCCCACACCTAGGCATTTCTGAAAGCCAGGCATGGTGGCACATGCCTGTAATCCCAGTACTCAGGGAGGCAGAGGCAGGTGGATCGCTGTGAGTTTGAGTCCAGCCTGGACTATAAAGTGAGTCCAGGACAGCCAAGGCTACACAGAGAAACCCTGTCTCGAAAACAAAAACACAAACAACAACAAAACCATTTGGAAAGCTTTCTTCCACAAGAAGCCTTTGCTGAGAGTGAACGGAATCAGGGCCCCAGCCTGCTGGCCTTGCTGCCCTGCCTGTACCCCACAGTCTCTCAGCAGAGGACACATGGCTACCTGGGTCACTGTGGAACTTGTCACCTCCCAACACAGTGTCTGCACCAAGGCAGCACTGAATGAATCATTGTCACAGAGTTGATTCTTGTTTGGCTCACAGACGACATGGAAAGAAAGCAAGCACTGTTCAACTGTGACTCCTGGGCTTCGTGCCCAGCACAGGGTCCAGCTTTGTTCTCAACTTCTGTGGGTCCAGATGTATGGTGAATTAGCAAGATGAGAGGAAGCCAGCGTCGAGGAGCCCAGAGAAAAGGTTCACTCCTTGTCACCCTCACCAACTGCAGTGTGAGTTTGGGCTGGCTGTGCAAAATGCTAAGGTGGCTTCTCACCTCCAAGCTCTGTTATTCTAGACTGTTGTCACTGGTCTCAGGTAGAGACGGACAAAAGTCCACGGAGAAAGCACCTTCAATCACTAGACTTAGGGAAGGGGATGTCTGACATGGTCAAGTTAGGCTCCAGGCAGCAAGGCATGGTGCTCACAGAGACCAGGGCTTGGGGGACTCTGCCCCCCAGGAATCTCCATGGCTGTTGGGGTCATAAGTCATGGTGGTTATGACTGCTAGCCCTGTCACAAACTTTCCTGTCGACATGAGGAAGTGGAAGTCACGTTCATGAGGTGACGCCTGAGAAGCTTTCTTCTCTGAGGACATACACATGGTTAACAACGGCTGGGGAAGACACTTTTCCTTGGTGGTGTGGCTGCCTGTAAGTTGTCCAAGTTCCTCTAAGAAACCCCTCACCCAGGCTGCCGCAAGCAAATCTAGCTAAACTCAATGTTCACTAAGCTAGACCTGAGTGTCGTGTTGCCTTATCCGTTGCTGCCCTATCTGGGGGGAATGACATTTGCTCATGTCTTCAGGGAAGAGTCAGGCGGCATCAGCGTGCATGGAGGGGGACTCCACGGCTTGATGGCTGCCCCGGGCTCTCTTTGTCAGCCAGGTTTGGGCACACTCCTTCTCTCCCTTTCTTTCTGAGTTTACCTAAGCCCCTAAGCCAAAACCTGGTTACATAATGAGACACGCTGTTAGTTCTCTCTTACGTAGATTTTTAATGAGTTTAGACAGTTCCACTTCCTATTTGGGAAGGGATAAATCCATTTAAAAGCTGCTGTGGGGGCTGGAGAGGTTGCTCAGTGGTCTGCTCTTCCAGAGGTCCTGAGTTCAAGTCCTGGCAACTACATGCTGGCTCACAACCATCCATGTGACCTGATGCCTGTGTCTGGTGTGCAGGCATACATGCAGATAGAGCACTCACATAAATAAATCTTTTTTTTTTAAAGAAAAGCTGCTGTGTCCCCCAATATCTACTATGTATTAGAAATCAGATGGACATTTAAATTACATTAGAGGAAAATAAACTGCTCAAACGAGGTTAAAGTTCTTGCCCAGGAAAAAGGAGACCGGTGGCAGAATACAGCTATGAAGTTAACTCCTCTGCAGTGGACCTGCCTGCTGCCTGTCTGCTCCCCCTAACTACCTTAGGCTTGCTCTAGGCATGGTGTCCATGAATATTCTGGCTCCTCATACTGGGTACAGCACTTCCCCTGGGGTTTTGGAACGGCAGATGAGAGAATAAGGCTTTGGGTAGGCCTAGAACTCAACAGCCCAACAGAGTGCTTGCTGACGTGCCCAGTAGGTCCAAGACCCTGGGCTCAACTCCCCAGCACCGGAGAGAAAAGGAAAAAGAAAAGGCTCCGGTCGCATCTTCCTAGCAAGCGGCGTCCTCTGGTGACTTTGAACACTTTGGGTGGAGCTGTGGGGACTCATGAGGAGCACCAGGCTCGCAGTATTCCTCTTCCGAAGCAGAATTGCAGTCTTCACGATATTCTTGGAGTGCACACTGCTCACCCCAGGGGGAGAGGGAGATGCTGGGAGTGGGCAGGGTGTCGGGTGAGAAGGATAGACAATGAGGAGCACATCACGTTCTCTATAAAAGCTGCTTTCTCATCTCACTTGTGCTTTTGAATCAAGCACTGATTTTACTATTTCCCTGACCAAGACCTTCCATCCTAGCTAGACATATTGGTTCATGCCTTATAATCCTAGCACCTAAGAGATGAGGCAGGAGGATTGCCCTCTTCGCTGGCCCTGACTTGGGGTAATTCACACCTACCATCTTCTCTCCAATGTGCCTTTCAGGGAGAAAGGGGTAGATTTGGAATTTGGCCTCTCCAGGGTTGAGATTCACTAAAACGCTAGGTCTCTTCTGTTGCAAATAGAAACTATTTTAAATATGTCTGCAGCTCTTGGCCATCCATCTGTACAACATATGATTTTTCTGTGGGTTATTTATTTATTTGAAAGATTAGAAGGTTGAGCTAAATCATTTTCACCCGCACCCCATGGACTTCTCTTGAGAAATGTTAGCTGAAGTTCGGAGCATGCCTGTGACCTTGGCCCTAATAACACTAAACCAACTAGGATGCAGGCCCAGAGGCCTGGCAAACAGGCAACTTGGCAACAGCCCTTTTGAAAAAGAGCAGGCTACCCTGCCGATGACCAATTAGAGGTCCCTGGGGCTTCTTGGAGCCATCACAGCCTGGTTCCTGGCAGCCAGCTTCCCAGCTGAATGGTTCTTGAGAGCCTGTCCCACTTCAGCAGGTGGGAACAAGTCAAGGTAAATAGGTGCCTTTCAGGCACCGTGCCTTGACCGTCAGAGTCCAGTGAACCTGAGCCTCATCCCGCAGGCTGCTGCCGGGTCACCATCTCAGCCTGAGCCCTCTAAAGGGAGCCCCCCGGGGTTGAAGAAGGAAATCTGAGCACAAGCTCTGCACTGAGTTTGGGAGCTAGCGGCCCTCAGTGGTAGCACGTCTTCATGTACGGTTAGAAATGGCTCTATGTGCCATTGCTGAAGGATTGCCAGACCAGCCTGGTGCTCTCAGGGCACTGCCCCAGTCACTCCTGCCTTCTCCCAAGGTGACCCAGCACTCTGCCAGCTCCGTCCAGAGCTGCTGAGTGAGGTCAGAATCTTGGCCAGCATCTGGCTGCCTGGGCATGACCCCTGAGCGGGAAGCTGTGGGGGAAGGAGCAGAAGGGGCAGGGGAGAACAGGTGTCAGGGGACTCAGGAGCAAGTGGGTGTGTGTTGGAGTGAGCTCGGGGTAAAGAGAGACAGGTCGAGCTTTGGGGTGTTTTTAACAGGAAGGAAGGCAGGTGAGAAAAAAAATAAAAATCTACCTTCTACTTCTTTGGCCTCTTACTGTCATTTCTGAAATGAATCAGCAACAGCCAACAAGTGGCTCCTGAGGAAGGGCTGAACACAGACTTTCCTTTCTCCTTCTTTGCTGGTGGGATGAGGAAGGGGTGTCATTGTCTTACGGGTCACTCCTCAAAGTAATGGTGTTTTGTGGATGGTCAGGTCATCATACCATCAGATATGACTTTTTCACCCTAAAATTGCACAAGCTGGTGTTACTTCTACCAGCCGCTGAAGCAATCTCAGACTTGAAATCATCATGTGACTATTTTTCCGAGTTTGTCAACCCCATAATTAAATAGTCATGAGAGGTAAACACCGCTGTCCCCAGCTCTGTGGTGCATGGTCTGGACGGCATCTTGAGGAGGATTCAGGGTGTCCCAAGTAGCCAGGAGGGGTGACAGGGTTCACCCATCTCTAGAGGCAAGGCTGAGCCTCATCCTTCACCCTCAGGTGTCCTGCTCAGAACTGCTGGGTCAGGCGAAGCCCTCACTCCCATGGCACACCAGAAGGTTCTTAGCACATCAGGAAGCAAAAGCCGCAGGAAAGCATGATTTCAGAAGTGTGGGCCTCCTCGGGGCCTGGAGAAATGTGCCTCCCACGCCCCTTACAGTGTCACTGCTGATGACAGTCTGTTTTCTCAGACAGGGTTTTGATCTTTAGCCCAGGCTTGAACCATGGACTCACTACGTAGGGTAGGCTGGACTCAAACTCTCAGCAATCCTCCTGCCTCAGCCTCCCAAATGCGAGGCTTACAGGCATTCAAGCGGGCACTGTTTGCACTTGTTCACACTACTCCTTTTCTGGCAGCTTCCTGAAGAGCCCCCAGCAGACTTTCACTCCCTTGTGAACTGGACTGTTATCAGCCTGGAGGGAACAACAGCCCTACCTGAGGCTCCGACCACAGGAACTTCCTCGTCACCACCTGGGGCACAAGGCCTGGCCTGTCATCTGGCCGCAAAAATCCCCCCCAGCCATCTCGCCCCCCTAAGGCCACTCACACCTCTGTGATGACTGCTTCTAACTCCGTGCCCTCTGGGCTCCTGGGATGCTAACACGGGAGATGGGGAGATGGGGAGATGCAGAGAGGGAGGAAGGAAGAAGAGAAAGGGAGGAACAGAGGGAAGGAAGGAGAGGAGAGGGAGGGAGGGAAGAAGGGAAAGATGGAGAGGAGCAGAGGAGAGGGAGGAGAGGGAGGCACAGTTCAGGGAAGGAGGGAAGGAGAGAGGACACATTTGGGCTTCACAAATCTTCCTTTAAGGACTCCAGCTCTCAGTCAGCAACCCCCAACCCCCAAGCCCTTCCACACACTGAAATACAGGCAAGCAGAACCAAACCCTTAGGTTACAGAACCCCCAGCCTTGCGCCACCAACTCTCTGCTGGGTTCACCATCCTTATTGTTTCCTCACCTCGCCCTCCTCCTTCTCTTCTTCCTCCTCGCCCCCCCCTTTTTTTTGGTTTGTTTTCTTTTTTAATAATTTATTTAATTTTATTTTATGTGCATCAGTGTGAAGGTGTCAGATCCCTTGGAATTGGTGTTACAGACAGTTGTGAGCTTCCACGTGGGGCCTGTGGATTGAACATGGGTCCTCTGGAAAAGCAGGCAGTGCTCTTAACCACGGAGCCATCTCTCCAGCCCCTTTGTTTGTTTGTTTGTTTGTTTTGAGACAAGACCTCACTAAATTGCCTAAGCTAGCCTTGAACTCACCATACTCAGGATGTTCTTGAATTTGAATTTTGTTTCTCCTGCCTCAGCCTCCGAGTGGCTGGGATCACAGGCCTGTACCAGGGCCTAGCCCTCTGCTTTCCTCAGTGTGTGGTATTGGAGGCTGAATGTAGGGCCTTGAGTCATTTAGGCTTTTTGGTCATTTGTTTTGTTGATGCTGTTTTTCCATTTCCTTGAGACAGGGCTCCCTGTGTAGCCCTGGCTGATTCTGAAGATTGCCATTTAGACCAGGCTGGCTTTGTACGCATATAGATTTGCCTGCCTCTGCATTCTGAGTGCTGAGCTACATAGTGAGTGCCAGGCCAGCCAGGGCTACACAGTAAAGAGCCTGGAGAGAGAAAGAGACAGATAGATAGACAGTCTGCCCAGGCTAAGATGTGCTCTAGCACTGAGCTAGACCCCAGCCATCTTTTAGCCTTTTTTAAACAAGGGTTGCCTCTCATGCTTCCTTCCACGCCACTGACTAAATCAGCGCATGTCCGTGCTCCTGGGCTGCCCAACTGGGTCCTTGTGGCAGCATTTTTTTTTTTTTTTTTTTTTTTTTTTAGCATTTTCACCTACTCATCCAGCCACGTTCCTTGCCTCTCGCCCTGTGGTGTCCACGGTTGCCCCCCGAGCCTTGACTGAGTCCCTCGGGTGCACAGAAGGTCTCTGCTTGGCAGTTTCTTCATTTTGGCCTCACTTTTGTCTATGTATGAATTTTTGTTTCCCAGTGAAAGAACAAGCTCTCAGACAGAGCCTGTTACACGCCTGAATGTGTGTGGCAGGCACAAGAAAATCCTTTCCTGAACTAAGTCCTCAGCCCACACCTGCAGTGAAGTCCTGCATGGGTCCTGCTGTGCACTGGTTCCTGACTTGCTGCCGCTGCCTCAGGGCCCACTATTGGAGACCCACTAACATCAGACAGGACCATTACAGTCTCCCATGGCCTGAGGCTGCTGAGAGTTGGCTGAGCTTTGGGGAAAGCCTGGTCACAAAGCCTTCTGGTGCCTTTGGGGACTCGTCCCCCTGGCTGCTAGGTAGCTGCTGGGGGATAGAGGGATGCGTCCCTGAGGGTGAAGTGGCCAGCCCACTGGGTCTCTGAATCACAGGAAGTTGGCTAGGAGTGATGGGCAGCGGGTCTTCTCCTAGATGGCTCCTGAGCATGGTGAGCAAGGTCTATGGGTACAAGGTGTATGCCTGCCACCTTGCTGGGTGACTAATGCTGATCTTACTGTTGTAGGACCATCACAGGGCCAAGGCTGCTGCAGCCTCTGCACTAGGATTGTCCCCTAAATACAGAAAAAGAGACAATGTCGGCAGGGTGCAGACAGCAGGAGAGAACCTGAAAGTCTTTTCTGTGTCTCCAGGAAGCAAGTGACTGAATTTTTAAGTTTTATTTACTTTTTAAAATTTTTATTTTATGCGCATTGATGTTTTGCCTGCACGTGTGAGGGTGTGAGACTCCCTGGAACTGGAGTTGCAGACAGTTGTGAGCTGCCACGTGGGTGCTGAGAGTTGAACCTGGGTCCTCTGGAAGAGCAGCCAGTGCTCTTCACTGCTGAGCCGTCTCCTCAGCAGGGTCTCTCTATGTAGTCTTCACTGGCCGGAGGTCACAATGTAGACCAGGCTGGCCTTGAACTCCCAGAGATCCACCTGCTTCTGCCTCCTGAGCAGGGCTAAAGGTGTGCGCACACCCAGCAATTTTGACTTTAAAATCCTGTTACTTATCTCCATGCTCTCAAGCCTTTTCCCACCCCGGGCTTTCCTCAGCAGATAACTGCTAGCCATTCCCTGATGTCTTCCTCATAACTGTCTCTGACCGCTTATGCTTTCTGCTCCTTCACTGCTGGGGTCACGCTCCTTTTCCTTCCCCCCTCTCTCATACTTGAGCACCTTCTATGTTCTAAACTCCACCCACCTCTTCTCACTCACATTCCTTCCTTGAGTGATGCCGTCTATCTCTGCAGCCTCAGCTTTCGCATGTTCATGGCCAGTGCCCCAGATCTCCCTCTTGATCAGGCCACCATGCGCCTCCCTGCCCACAGGTGTGGCGCTTCACTGCTGCTATCCACCCACCACCTACCTCTGCCCCGTCCTTTGGGCACTGTATGTTTTCATCTTCCAGTCTCTCTCTGTCCTCCCCACCTGCCTTTCTTTGACTCAGCTCTAATCTTTCCCAACTCTTTCCTGGATCACTTCAAGGTAAAAAGGAGAGCTACCATGAACTGCTTGCTGGGCCAGCAACAGGCTTCAAGCCCTTATCAGACATCTTATCTGATTTAATCAAAAGCTAAAGATGTAGTTGTTCTCATATTTTACAGATGAGGGCAGAAGAATCCTAAATAAGTTGACCAAAAGCCTCTGCTTGCTGCTAGTAATACTTAAGAGTCTCTATTCTTTTTTTCCCCTTCGTTTTATGTGCACGGGTGCTTTGCTTGCATGTATGTCTGGGCCCCACAAGATCCAGAGGCTAGAAGAGGGTGTTGGGTACCCCGGGGCTGGAGACAAGAGTTATGGGATTGTGTGCTGCCATGAGGTTAGAAGAATCAAACTCGTATATCGCACACTCTGGAGGAACAGCCAATGCTCTGAGCTACCAAGCCACTTCTCCGCCAAACCTCTGTTCTTGACCTCAAATACTCATGGGTCCCACACTTGGTTGAGAGCTTTTTAGACCACATTATTCCAGACTACCTAGATCAAAGAAATCCGAACACCCTGAGGCTAGGGCCCCTCTGATGATTATCCTGGGCTTCAAGTTCATGGGCCCCCGAGGAGGTCATGGCCACTCTTCAGGCTCCAGCCTGCAGAACTCGTGTGCTGCCTACAGAATGCTGTCAGTTTCTTTTCAAACACGGAGCAGCCTGATATGGAGGCACACATCTGCCACCCCAGCACGTGGGAGGTGGAGGCAGGAGATCAGGAGTTCAGCTACAGTTGGAGGCTAGCCTGGGCTAAAGGCAGGCCCCATCCTGGCCATGCTCCTGTCCTTGCAGAAGCCTTATTCACTCCCTTCCCTTTGCCAACAGGCTGACCTTCTGGCCCTTTGCACTTCAGGTCTGATTCTTCCTTCCTGTGCTCCCAGCCTGGAGCCACACCATGCACCTGGGAGTTCCAGAGCCTTCACACTTGCTATTTGCTCAGCCGTGCATGGCCTATAGCTTCCCTCCTCCCTCTTACTCTGCCCAACCTTAACTTTGGCAAATATTTTCTCCTTTTGCTTGTACGTGAATGTGTGGTTTTGAGATATATTTAAAATGTCACCTTCACAAGTCCCCTTGGTGACATTAATCCTCCTGTTTGCTCTCCTGGTAATTTGCCCGATGACCCTGACTTGCAGTAATTTATTTATAGATTTATCTTCCCCCAAAGACTTTGAATCTTAAGATCTCTGTCTCCTTCTTACTCTAACTCTGTAACCTAGTTTGAGGTAGATACTCAGTGAGAGAGAGATGTGAGACTGGGTCTCAGCTCTGCTGCCCAGCATGCCTGCCTCTGCCAGCCAAGGAGAAGACGCTAGCTTCAGTGTTTACTACCTCTCTGCCATAGTCACCATCTATACACTCGCTTCAGAGTGGCAAGATGCCGTCATGTGAGGACCAGCACACCGCCTGCACATAGCAAGTGCTCAAAGGTCTTGGTATTGGAACAACTTAGAAAGCAGCCATCCAAGGAATATTCCAGGTATATGTACGTTGGGGGTGGCAACACACACCTGGGAAATGTTCTCTTGGTTGACAGGGTAGGTTCAGTTAAACTTATATTTATTTGTCTTTTTCTTGATTGCTTTGGTATTTCTCTATAAATATTGGTTTTTAATAGACAGTCGCCTCAGCTGCCAACACACACGAACATATACACAAACACTCCAACCTCTGATCTGAGTGAATAAACCTCAGGAAACCACAGAAATGCACAGAGTCCCTCAGGAGGCAGAAATGTCAGCTGTAACTCAAGCACACTGAAACATGTTAGAGAGAAGCCTTAGGCCTCGGTTATCTCTGGCTCAAAGCCAGTAGTCAGGTGGGCAGGGTCAGCGCCAACTGTGGACCCAGCAAGTGACGTTTTTATTCATGCCCGTGCCCAGGGACACCAGACTGGATGTCTGGGAACAGACTCCCTGTGGTTGCAGACCTGTGGGGGCATGGTGGCGCTGACTCCTTTGCTGGGTGGTGAGGAGGAAAGGACACACAGCTCAGCACCTGGAATGCTAGGACATTACATGGGCTCCCAACAATGGTTGTCAGAGGGAAAGACATAGACTTTCTGAATCAGCATCTATTCTGAATCAGTAACGTGCAGGAAATGGCGGGGGGGGGGGGAGGACCAGATGACCAGACGGAGGAAGCTAAACTTCATATGTGAATGTGTTCTTCTATAATGAGGAAATAGGCTTTGGGCCTGGCCGTGGTCTTCCTCGGTCTAATATCAATGGTGTAATCAAGGTTGCCTATCACGTGTGAGGGTGCACTCTAATCAAGGAAAACCAGTCACAACAACCTCCAGAAATCAAAGACACCTTCCTGTAGAAGGGATCAAGTAGTGTTGAGTGTGTCAGGGCAGGGATGAGACCTGACAAGCAGCCCTCAGCCTCGGAGGGGGACCTGGGAAGGTTCCCTGCGAACAGAACAGAGCCCAGTTCAGGGGCAGGACCTGGCAGGGAAGACGCTGTGCCCTGCTCACTGGTACCCAGGCTAGACCAGCAAAGAGAGGGCATCCCATTGACTAAAGAGACAGTCTGGGTTCTTTAAACAGTTTATCTTGTAACTGGAGAAAACCAATGAACACTCCTGAGATAATTAAGAAAAAACCTACAATGTTCTAGCTTGTTCTGTCCCATGAAATACGTAACTACCTTGGTTTCTTTTCCTGTTGCTGCGATAGAATATTCTGACTAAGTCGGTGGTGGTGATGCATGCCTCTAGTCCAGCACTCAGGAGGCAGAGGCAGGCAAATCTCTGAGACTGAGGCCAGCCTGGTCTACAGAGTGATTCCAGGACAGCCAGGGCTACACAGAGAAACCCTGTCTCAAAAAATAAAACAAAACAAAAACAAACAAACTTGATAAGAGCAACTGGAGGGAGAAAGGGTTTATTTGGGCCACAGTTGGTGGACAGAGGCAGCTTTCATGGGGCATCTAGGGTCCCAAGCCCAGGGAAAGGTGTCACTCACTTTTCCAGTAAATCTTCTCAATTAGCATAAACAAGCTAGTCCCTCATAGGCAGGCCTAGAGGCTAACTAATGCAGACAACCCTCACAGCTGTGCTCTTAGGTATGCATCCTAGACGCTTCCAGAGCTTGTCAAAGTGACATGAATATCCCAGTAACTAAACAGGACTGCAACACACAGAGCATCTGCAGAGGCTGCACTGCAAATGGCCTGCTGAGCCGCTGTCTTTGGGCCTGGGAATATGCACTGTCTCAGCACTGATGTCCTTAGGCTGGGGATATGCACTGGGCTCTGTGCTGCCTCACGGAGGCCTCTGTGGGCACAGCCTACCGTGCAGCTTAGCGTTTTGTCAGCTTGACAGAAGCCAGAGTCGGTTGGGAGGAGGGAGCTTCAGTGGGGAATTGCCTTCATTAAACTGGCCCTCGGGCGTGTGTAGCGTATTTTCTTGATGGCTGGTTGACTTAGCTGGGCTCTCGGCCCACTGTGTGTGGTTCCGCCCCTGGGCAGATGTTCCCTGGCTGTGGAAGGAAGATAGAGAAGCAATCGCTGTAGAGAAAGAAGCAGGCCAGTCAGCACTCCTCCACGGGCATGCTGCTTCAGTTCCTGCCTTGACGTTCCTTGATGGTGGACTGCAATGTGTGAGCCAAGTGACCCTTCCCCCCATCCTGTGTTGCTTTTGGTTCTCATTTTTATGACTATATAGCCAGGTTGAATTCCTTTGGTAGACCATGTTAGCCCCAAGCTTGTAAGAGGGTCTCCAAACCCTGAGATCCCAAGTTCTTGCCATACCTACCCATCTCTAACTCTTTTCACTTGCTTTACATTTTGGCAGGTGAAAAAGAAAACAAAATGGGTCACTCCAGGTGGTTGATGTAAAGAAAGAAAACAAAGACACCCAGGGAGTCTGCACCATGACACTCTTGGCAGAGAACTTAACTGTCAGCAAAGTGCCCAGTGTTTGGGAAGCCAGGGACAGCTGGGCACACGCCTTTAATCCCAGCACTTGGGAGGCAGAGGCAGGTGGATCTCTGTGAGTTCGAGGCCAGCCTGGTCTACAAAGCTAGCTTAGGACAGCCAAGAATACACAGAGAAACTGTCTTGAAAAACCAAAGAGAGAGAGAAGCCAGGGGTTCAAGTTGGTAGAAGTCGCCAGAGCACCCTCTCCTAAGTCAGACATGACCTTTGTTGGTTCTTTGTCACACTCTCTGATGCAGCCATGTTACCACCATATTTCTTTGCTCTTCTTCTTTGCCTCTGTGTCTGCACTTATTCTCTCTCTCTCTGACTCTCTCTCACACACACATACACACATTTCTTTCTGCTTCTTCAACTGCTTTGCACAATTCCCAAGGTGATACAAAAGCATGAGATGAATGGACACGGAAGGGTTTTGAGAAGCATAGAACGTTTACAAATATAACAGTTTTTAATGACTTGGGTTTCTTAACTGTATGTTGGAGCAGGAAGATGTGAAGAATAAGGGTTAAGAGGTTCCAGCGGGTTCTCAACAAAGTCTGTCCCAGTTTGAGTTCACAGTGATCTAAACTGGACTGACGTATTTATTCATTAACCCCAGCATGATCAGTGACTATATTTGACCTTCAGGAAACAGCTAATTAATAGAGGTTCAGGAAAAGTCCCAGAAAAGAGCAGGAGAGCAGCCAAAAGAAGAATGTAAGGGCTGTGTGTGTGTATGACAGAGAGAAAGAGGCGGGGAGGGAGAGGGAGAGAGAGGACAAGTGGAGATACAGAGGCAAAGAAGAGAGAGGAGATAAGATGGCCCAGCTGGAGAGGGAGAGGACGCCACTGGCAGGTGCCCCTGAACAGCCAGTGTTCCCTCCCTGGCACCGGTTCTGTAGTGGATGCATTTTCTACATTCTCTTCCTCTGCCTGCTTCTCATCACTCAGTTACCTTTCTGATTTACTTAAGGTGAGAAGGGTTTCTAGGCCTGCCCTTGACCTTTATCCTTCTCCTGAGGCCTTGGGTAGAAGGTGGCAGGGACAGACAGGAAGCACAGGCGGTTCAGCTGGCAAACAGAGGGCCCTCAGTGAGCATGGCAGCTTGTAAATTGTCCTTTTGTTTTGCAGGCTTTACCAACACGGTTTTATTCCATGTGACTGCTATTTCAGGAGCAGTAAATATTGCCGGCGGTCTGTTTAAAAAGGCCAATGACCTGAAATGTTGTGGGTTTTCTTCTTCTTTTCTTTTCCATTTGAATTGCCTCCAAGAGGCAGGCCTGCCCAAGAGTCATGTAGTTCTAACTCACTTTTTTTAGTCTTACCATTCCCTTTTTGTCTTGTCACATGCTGGACTGCCAAATTACAGACAGCAGAGACACAGACAAAGATGACAGAGGTGGAAAGCTGACCCAGGCACAGGCAAAGCAGAGGTATCGGGGTGTACCCGGGAGAGAGTAGGGAGCACTCAGCTCTCTGTTGCCTGTCCTGCTTCCGGAGCTGGTGTTTGACCTATAATTACCATCTCTTTCCTCTGAAAAAAATAGCAACATCAGGACTAAGCACAGAGCAGAAAAAAGCATTACATAAAGGATAGAGAGTTTATAAATATGCTTAAAATTATAGGACTGTTTCCCCGCGGTTTCGTTCTCTGAAGAGAGGGCTGGGAAGAGAGGAGAGGGTTTCTTCAACTTGACTCAGGTCCTAAACTACCCAGGTGGGACTCTTTAGGGGCCAAGCCAAGCAGCTCTCCCAACCCCCGTGCCGGATGTGAAAATATAGTTTAAAAAACGAGGGAGGATGTCGCTGGCTAGGTGTTGTTTTTATAACTGTGTGCACATGTGTGCATGTGTACATGACCTGTGGAAGTTGGTTTTCTCCCTCCACCGTGTGGGTTCAGGAAACTGAACTCAAGAGCCTTTTTTTTTTTTTTTTACCTAGCCACCATACAGGTCCACCCAGCCAGGTTTCTATTAGGACTTTTTAAGGTTTCTCACTCACTATCTCATTATTCAGGCTCTTTTCAACTAACTGTCACTAAGTGGGGCAGAACCTTACTTTCACCCACTACCACACTGCACCAGGGCTTGAACCTGCAGCCTTGCACGTGAGGCGAGCATTCAGCCCTTTTAAAATTTTGTGATTTTAGGCAGGATCTTCCCTAAATTTCTCGGGCTGGCCTAGAACTCACTCTGCAGCCCAGGCTTGAGCTGGTAATCCTTCCTCAACCTCCTGCATTGTTAGGGTGACATGGCACCTGTCCAGCTGACCTCTCAGGCTCTGGAGAACCTTCATCTTCTCACGGACCAATGAAATACCATGTCCCAGGATGTTGGTCACAACCGACTCATACTGGCTCTCTTACCTTGCCACCATGAGAGAGGATAAGCTGAGTGAATCCACAGTGACGGAGGTGCTGGACGGACCATGCTGTGGAAACAGCTCACCTGTATGGAACAGAAAGAAGCAGGCAGAAGAAGCAGAGAAACGGCGGCCGCAGAAGCCGGGCACACAGAAGTCCCTTCTTGTTATGGTTCTTGGGGTCTAGACTCTCCAACCTTTGCTTGATCTGGAGTCTCAACTATTTCATGAATCTCAGGAGCTAACACTTTCCCTTTGTGGCCTACACTCACTAACACGGGGCTTCTGGTGCGTGCGGCAGAAAGTCTTGACCAGCGTAAGAGCGAACGCTGTTGGTAAGGGTTCTGCAGACACACTGACAAATATCGGGACAGCCGCCCACATTAGGGGGTGAGCGTCACGGCTGTGCCCTCCAGAAAGGGAAGAAGGATGAACAGGTCTCAAGACAAACGTAAGACGAAACAGCTGAAGAAGGGGAAAGGCCTGCAGCCCGTGTACACCTTCACGTGGGATGAGCTTCCTGGGAGCAGAACTCTGGAAGAGGTGACAGCAACCTTCTTTCCATCACTCTCCGCCATGCTTTTATATGCAGCCCCAAGTCTGCCCCTCAGCAGAGCCTCCGATAGCGAAGGCCCACCCTCAGCACATAGCGCCTCCATGCACAAAGGTTCTGACCCTCCCTGTGTGCAACCGAAGCAAACGGAAGGGCAGAAGGGTGCTGGAGTCAAGCCGCCTGAGGCTGGAAGCGTAAGAACCTGACGTGGGCTCTGCCCCGCCCCTTCAGTCCCTGCCCCGCCCCTTCAGTCCCTGCCCCGCCCCTTAAAGTCCCCGGCCAGTGTCCTCACCTGCAGGGATTGTTTCTAAAATGCCTGGGGCTCTCAACGGACCAGAACCATTCACTCCTGCAGTGGTTCTCAATGGGGTCTTGACGCCCACAGGGGTCGCATATCAGATCTCCTGCATATCAAATATTTACATTAGGATTCATAACAGTAGCAAAGTTACAGTTATGAGCAGCAATGGGATACTTTTACAACTGGAGGTCACCACAGCGTGAGGAGCTGTATTAAAGCGCAGCAGCGTTAGGAAGGTTGAGAACCACTGCACAACAGTACATTCGCTTTCTAACAAAAACATCAGGTAAGCGGGGAAAGAAAGAAAGGCATTCTCAGACCATGTGATTCTTTTTCTTCCTAACAGATCTCTATATTCTGGGCACAGCAGGGTGCAGGAAGAACTGCTCCTGCCTAAGAGCTTTTGCTGCTCCTGCGAGGGATCCCAGTTCAATGCCCACGTCCGCATTGGAGCCCACATCTTTAACTCCACAGCCATCTGCAACTCCAGCTCCAGGGAGGCCCGACCCTCCTGGTCTCACATGCCACACACACCATACACTTATAATAGAATTTAAAACGACAAATCTTTAAAAAAAACCCCAAGTTAATTGGATAATATTAAATGTGTTTTCTGTAAAAAAAAAAAAAGGCAGAAAGATAACCATTATTCTTTCTGACAGAAGCAGTGTCTATTAATAATGAATATAAATTTTTTCTGTAAGCATGCCTATGGTTTAGAAATGTTTCCTCTAAATTGTATGGTTTGGAAACTTAATCCCAAATCATGTTAATTATATTTGGAAAGGAAGGCTTGGAGAATTAGGCTGAGATGAGCTCATGAGGGTGGGGCCCTCTCAATGCAATTAGTGGCTTTGTAGGGAGGGAGAGAGCCTGAGCCCAGCGTGATAACTCAGTTCCGCCCCTCCACAGCAGCCTTGGTCATGTTATAAGCTATCAGGAAGGCCATCACCAAATGACCGGCAGATGCTGGTACCGCCTTATTTGACTTCCTTTCATGAACTGAGTAAATCTGTGTTCTTTTCTGAAGTGTGGGGCCTGTGGGATTCTGTTACAGAGAAAGAGTCTAGACAGAGACCACATCTCATCCTTATAAGCATGAGTCAGGGGCTCAGCACACATATGCAGGCCAGGGGATAGTGCTGTTCTTGCCTCCCACCTTACCGGTTCTGGGGCTCAAATTTAGGTCATCGGGGGGCAAGCACTTTTGTGCACTGAATGTCTTGTTGGCCCTTGACGGTATGGAGTAACTGGTGTTTTAGAGTACCTGGATTTATTGAACCAAAATTCTAGGATAGATAAACAGTTGGTTAGATTGACCTTTCAGTACTATCAGACACAGGTATATATTTTATGCAAGTGTGTATGTTTTCAAGGTTGATAAGCAGCAAGCACCAATTCAGCACAAGCATGGACAGCTGGCATGCTCTTCACTGTCCATTCATGCATCAGGCAAGCCCTTCCGGGTCACAGGGAGCCATTTGATTCCTCTCCACCACGCACCTCCCACGGCTCCAGTCAGAACTGGATTGGTGTCTTCTACAAGAACAACCATCTGGAAATGTAGTGAGAGCCTCTGAGGGGAATTTATGTCCTAGGTGGTGACAGGGTGGCCTAAGCACGTTGTCCCTCAGGCCCTGCCCTTGAGGCCTATCAGCCTCTTCCAGGCCTAGGACAGGAGCAGGCACAGGGACACAGCCACCGGCTAAAGCCTCACAAATGAAGTCGCCAGGGGTGCCCTGAAACTGAGAGGTGAGGGAATGTTTTCCAGTGTCATATCCAGAACCACCCTCCCGGCTCTAAGACATTTAGCCTGGAAGGTGAATATATAACCTTCTGGAACAAAGAGCAGGTAGGAAGCCCGGCTCTGTCCTTGTTCCCATTGCTTTCCAGTGCCGTTTCCTCATCTGAAGATGAGCACATGGATGGACACCTGTTCGAAAATGTTGCTGTAAATAGTAAGTGGTGTGGGGAGAGGTTTTTGGAAGGATGCCTAGACACAATGGTGTGCCATCCTGGCTTCACGTAGCTCTGAATAACTATGACTGTGGCCCAAACAAGATTATAAAAATCGCTTAAAACATTAAATGACTTTTCATCACATGTTTCTCAAACACGAACTTTGGAGATGACAATGTGGCCCAGAGAAGAAAAAGCCTGGGGAGTAGAGGAGAGAGAATGTTGGCACCAGTAAGGCCAGATGGACCAGAACCCTCCGCCCCGCCACCCCTACCCCCCCAGACCACCAAGAGCTGAACGAAGCCACTCATCTAGCAGGCTGGTGAGCCTGAGGGCCTGGGTAGTGTCTGAACGCCACTGTGCCCTCGGTGCCTGGCACAGGGTGGTACTCCACCTGTGACTGATCCTGCTGACTGGCAATAGTGTCCTCTCCCTGCAGATCCAGCACAGCCAGTTTGGACCAGTGCAGTGAGCAGCTGGGCCAGCAACTGAGCTCCCCTCCCCCATGGCTTCCCAAGGACATCTCCCTGGAGAGCGCAGAGCCAGTTGCCAGGAGCAGCAAGGCGACCCTTGTTGCCTCCTACTTTTGCTTGCAGGTCAGAGGATCATCCCCTGATAGCTAGCCCAGAGAGCCCTGAACTTAGCAGTGCCAATAAGATGCAGGAGCTCATGCTGAGGGACAGCCCTTTGCAGGATACCTGGCTTCTTCTTCCTAGAATGACCCCAGTCACACGTGCTGGCCTCCCCTTCCAGTGCACCTGCTGATACACTGTGCCTCAGAACACAGGCCTGATGGCTCAGCAGTCACCAAGACACCACCTTTGTATGGGTGGAGAGAGGTCGACTGCCCAGAACACCCAGAGATCAGGAGCTCCCAGGATCTGCATATGCTTAGAATCCCAGGTGCCACAGGCAGAGATTTGGGGTTTTCTCCCAGCTGTTAGCACACACCACCCGCTGATGTGCAGGCATGTTAACGTGTATTAGCTCGTTTAAGTAGAGCTCACTGGCGTGCATACCACCTCTGCATTTTACAGTGCAGAAAACTGAGGCAGAGTAATTTGCTCAAGGCTTCGCGGCTCCTAATAGGCATTGCCAGGTGTGCTCATAGTTTAAACAGAAGATGGGCACATATACATATATTTCTATGTATTTTATTTTATTTTTTGGTTTTTGAGATGGCATCTTTCTCTGTAGCCCTGGGTGTCCTAGAACTCACTGTGGAGACAAAGCTGAACTGCTCTCCCAGAAATCTGTCTGCCTCTGCTTCCCAAGAGATGAGCTCAAAGGCACACTCCAGCACATATGGCTTTATTTATCTGTTTTTTTTTTTAATTGTGTGTGGGAGGGTGCGCTTTGAGACAAGGCCTCTCTCACACTTCACTTTTCACAGGAACTCTGCACACTAGTTTCCTGTGGCTTTGTTTTGGAGATTGGAAGACTGAGGCATGGGTTAAATATGCTCAGGTCTCATGGTTAGTGGATGGTAACACAGGTCTGTCTGGCTCCGCCACACCCCAACAAGCAACGTACACTATAAAACCACAGGCAAATGCTCAGGGGCCTAGGAAAGGACAAGACATGACCACACTGACTGGAAGGGCAGGTCAATCCAGCTGGAGGGGGCACTCAGGACCCGAAGGTACCCAGGAGGCCCAGGTACCAAGCCTTTGACCACCTGCCCTCTGGTTACCTCAGGCCACAGGGCTTTGCCAGACTGGGCATTTGATTGACATCTGATGGTGGTAAATCTAGACACTCTTGAGAGCAGAGTCTTGCCATGCTGGACACCAGCCCTGAATGCAGACAAGGCTCAGATGGGAATTCCAAAGTTTTCCAGACCTCTCCACTCACTTCCTGGGACATCTCGTCTCATTTCTTTGTCTTGTTCTTCACTCTTTCTCTCTCTCCTTCTTTCTCTCCCCCCTCCATCTCTCCAGCCCTCTCTCTTTCTTTTCTCCTCCTCCTCTTCCTCTCCCCCCAGGGTTTTCTGCCCAGCTTCAAGCTATCTTCAGCTCACAGTTACACTTTTATGGCTGGAGACATGCCAACTCCATGATAAAGGTCAGCCTTGCATGTATAATGCCCTAGGTTCAATCTCCAGTATTGCAGAAGTGAAAAATGAAAAACTGAAAGTCGGCTATAATCCGAGAATCACAGACCTGGAAGGCCTGAGATGGCTCAGTGTCCCTCTGTGTGCTTTAAGCTACAGAAACCAACAGCATCCCCTTTGTGCTGTTCACTTTTTCTCCTTGCCTAGGGGAGATTTGTACTTCTTATGGGGCTGAATGATCAGCTAGGGCACAAATGCCTTGACATTTACCTGGACTCCAACAACAGTGGCGGTCTAGAAGCTGCCCCTTGAAGTTGGCATGTCCACCTCACTGACCTCAGAGACCCTGCCCCATCTTTTCCAGAAGGCCTGGAAACACAGAGCAAGTGGAATCTGATCAGGTGTCTTTGCTCATGAAAAGCAGGAATGGTCAATGCCTTGGGGAATTCAGCAACTTCATCAAGGAGGAGGTTAGGGTGGGACCTGAGGCCCAGAGAAGCTGCAGGCCTGGGAGGTCTGGGGCCCCACTGAAGGCAGGCCTTACAGGCTGGAACCTGACCACGCCTTGACTGGCCATGGGACTGCAATCAGTTACACAGCGTGGCATCCCCAGGCTGTCTTTCATGTAGGTGTGTCCCCACATGCAAGAGGAAACAAATGATGGTATAAAGCAATTACACTTTAGGATGATCTTCCTCTTCCTTTGTAGGCCCTTGTTCATCACCCTGTTTTCCTTCATACAAGGTAGGTGAGGTTTGACCTGGAGGGCAGAAACACCCATTGAGCCCAGGGACTCCCAGCCCAGCCCAGCAGTGGCTAAGGCCCAAAGCTCCCTGGATGAAGATTTTGCTACAGTGCCAGTAGGCACATCAGGACACCGGTAATCCCAGACCCACACGAGCCATTTCTTAATCGAGGTTAACAGCACACAATGATTAAGTGTCCACTAAGTGCCAGGGCTGCATGTGAGCACTCCGTGTACATTACCTAACAAGTCAGGTGTGTTATTATCCCTGGTCCATAGACCAAAAAATCACACTTAAGAGCTTAGGTCACTGACCCAAGGCTCCCCGCCAAATGATGAATTCCGCAAGACTGCCCGATTACTGATACCCACAGGGGCCAGAACAGGGAAGCTGTTCAGCAGTCCTTAGCTGGGATGTTACTCAGTGACAGGGCGCTTTCCCACATGTGAGGCCTGCACTGGATCAGTGGAGAATCAGAGAGATTCCCTCTGCAGGCCAGCTGGGGCAACAGGGTCATCAAGAGCATCCTGAGCCTTCCCCCTCCCTGTTTACGTATCCTGAGGAGTGTTGTGAGCGGGAACTGTCTAGCTGATCCGCGGGTGTGTGCACCACTTGCCAATTCCAGATGATGTGTGAGTGCTGGGCAGAATCATGACCAAGGCTGGTGAGCCACACGCCCCATGAGGAGCCAGAAATCACTCCCTCTGCCCCATGAGCTCTTTGGGAAGGAGCGTCTGGGGTCACAGCAGGCCTCTGGATGCCCCACACTCTGTAAACCTGGTGGTCTCCTGGAGAGGTTAGTCCCTCCCCACAGGATGTCGATGGGAGTGGTGGGCAGTACCCCCTTCTGCCTCATTGGGCCTCTCTGGGCAGCTCTCTGAAGAGCTGCCACCAGGAAACTAGTTAGCTTCTAACAAAGGCTGTGCCTCAGCTTGCCCTCAGAGAGAACTTAAACGTTCAAGGCCCCAGAGAGAGGAAACCTACTGGTTTAAAGCCATACACAGGCGCAAAGCACTGGGGCAAAAAGAAAGCAGAGCTGAAGGGGGATGAAACAGCAATGGAAGTGGCTCGGCCTCCATCACAGGCTCCCATAGAGTGAAAACTAACCTGCTGACTCCCATTCAAGCCATGGGCTCCTCTGTTCTGCTGGCTGACCACATGAGGTAGCTGACATTTCGCTTCTGCCACTCTGACCTGGGCGCTACATAAAGACAAGGAGAAAAGAGAAAAGCCAACCAGGTTCCGCACCTGCTAACGACACTGGTCAGCTTTGACAAGCATGGAGACATCGCTAACCACTCAGTAGAGGCTCACTTCTCAGATGGGGGGGTCGCCACTGCAGCACCCCTCATTCAGAGGGAATAGAAAGCAGAGGGTATCTGGGAGTGTGAACAGCTCAACGACATTCCAAACAGTAATTCCCAGCCCCAAGTTCCCCCAGAGTAGCATTGCTCTGGACCCAACTGGATAAAGCAGGTGTAAAACTAGAGAAACATGCTAAAAACAACCAATCAAACAAACAAAAAACAAAAACAAAATTCTGAAGGTTGACCAGATGGCTCCGTGGGTAAAGGCCCCTGTCCCCAAGCTTGATAATCTGAGTTTAACCACTGGGATCAACCTAGAATGATAGAAGGAGAACACAAACTCCTGCAAGTTGTCCTTACACAATAAGCATGTAGAAAATTTTCTCTTTAATAGCACTGATTGGGTAGACTTCAAATAACAAAGGATTGTGATGGGGAAGGTCTGCTTTAAGCCTCTAGCCTTGCTGAGAACAGAATTTGGCAAAATGGCCTCAAAATGAAAGGGATTTGACTCACTAAGAACTCCAAAAAATAGAAAAAGCTAAGCAAAACACCTTTCCAGCAGTTAAGAAATGTGTGTGTGTGTCTATGTTTTGTTCTTTACATTTAAAATGTAGTGTATGTTTATTGTATAAAACATGGGTCCTTTAATGACTTTTCCAATCCGATCTTGCACAGTGAACACATCTTTGCCCCATTTTGTCTTTCCTCCCACTAGCTTTCCTCTTTCCACTTAGGCTCCCTCATTGACTAGAACAGTTTTGAGACACAGCCTGCCTTGCTGCAGAGAGGCGGGGCAAGCCCTCCCAGTTTACATCATGGCCTTGGATCAGCACCATCAGCCCTGAGGTGTGGCACAGCACGCTCTGAGGCCTGCCCTCATCTATGCAGAAGACTCTCCTTGGTAACTGAGTTCCCAGATCAACACCTGAGCCCTGCAGACAGCACCAGCCTCCAGACCGTGTAGTCTCACCAGTGTTGATGAACCTCCCCTTGCAAGAAACCACCTGCCTTCTGCAGAGGGCCCTGGCACAGAGGGAACTGAGGCACACTGGTGTAGCTTCCAAGCAGTGGCGTGAGCAACAGATAATTGTTTCCTCATAGTTCTGGAAGGGATGCCTGGCTAGTTTTGTCAACTTGACACTATCTAGAGCCATCCGGGAAGAGGAACCTCAGATGAAAAGTTCCTCCATCAGGTTGCCTGTGGGGCATTTTCTTAATTAATGGTTGGTGTGGAAGGGCCCACTGTGTGCCATCCCTGGGCAGGGGGTCCCGGGTGAAAGCAGCACTCCTCCATGACTGCTGCTTCCGCTGCGGCCTCCAGGCTCCTGTCCTGACTTCCCTCAATGGTGGGCTGTGACGTGGAAGTAGAAGCCAAGTAAACCCTTTCCTCTTCAAGATTCTTTTGGCCAGGATGTTTGAGCATGGCAATACAAAGCAAGTTACGGCAAGGGAGCAGCGGATCCGGTCCTTTGACGGGCTTTCTGATTGGATCACGGGTGGTTAGCTTTTTGTAATGGCTTCCTGAGACCGTCCTCGTGTGCACCCCTGGGGAGTGACGGGTCTACCTATGGACACAAGCACCATCGGAGTGCTACCTCAGACACACGTAAGCCTGGACCTAAACACCGTCATGCTCTGGAGTAGAACTTTAGGGTGTCTGTGTGTGTGTGTGTGTGTGTGTGTGTGTGTGTGCGTGTTTGAAAAAGGGCTCTCAGAAAACAGATTAGTCTCAACCCCACTATATACCTGAGAAAGACTTTGAACTCCTGATCCTCCTGACCACACCTGCCAAGTCCTGGGATCACATGCACCACCATGCCTGGCTCTGAACTTGTGTACTTTGAGCACACAAACAATCAGTTCATAGTGACTATTAAAGTAACAGATTTCAGACAGTCAATTTTCTAGCCTGTATTCCTTTCTTAAGATCTTCTTTTCTTTTCTTTTGTTTTTTTGAGACAAGTTTTCTCTGTATAGCCTTGGCTATCCTGGACTCACTTTGTAGACAAGGCTGGCCTTGAACTCACAGCAATCCACCTGCCTCTGCCTCCCTGAGTGGCTGAGATATAGGCATGAGCCACCACATCTGGCTCAGATCTTATTTTCTTTGTTAGTACACTTTGAGGACGCTTGATTGCACTTTTGTCATATGACTTTTACTGGGAAGATTCACATCTGTTTCTAATCATGATGCACAAAGACACCAAGAAGCTTAGGAAGAGATTCTGTTGGGGCCAGACTTGGTGAACCACTGAGTTTGTTAGAGTTTCTTACAGGGGCATGGATGACTGAAGGGCAGCTACCCTACTGAGGGGTCCCCACATCTGTCAGTCCACTGAGCCTCCCTTCCTCCCTTCTCCCTCCAGGAGGGAATGCTGTGGGTCCAGGCTCACAGGGTCTCCTGAGTACTTCTCAGCTGTTCTGCTTCAAGGTGACAATGGTCATGCCAGCCCAGAGGAGACAGCTACTCAGCACTTTTATGCAAATGGAAGTATTTTTATTGTGCATCTTTATAATCAGTAGTACTGTGGCGATGCAGTGCATTGCTCTCTGGGGCCTCTTTATGCCACCATTTCTGATGGGCTGGATCCATGGTCAGGTCAAAGAGCAGCACACTGAGAATCCCCAGTAAGGAGAAGTAGAGGGACTCCAGAGTTAGAATGACCTGGTTTAAAACCTGGTTTTAAGGCCTTTCGTGCCCATGACATTTCCAAACTTGGTTTCCTCACCTATAGAATGAAGTGGCCAGAAAGACAGCTCAACCAGTAAATCAGTTGCCTTAGAAACACATGGACCTGAGTTCAATCCTCAGTAAGTCAGGACAGGAACTGAAACAGAGCAGGAGGCTGGAGACAGGAGCTGAGGCAGAGGCCATGGAGGATGCTGCTCACTAGCCTGCTCCCCATGGCTTGCTCAGCCTGCTTTTTTAGGGAACTCAGGACCACCAGGGATGGCTCCACGGCAGTGGGCTGCCCCCGCCCCGCCCCCCCGCATCAACCACTTAATTTAAAAATTGCCTTACAGCCAGATCTTATGGAGGCATTTTCTCAATGAAGGCTTTCGCTTTTAGACCTGTCAAGTTGACACAAAGCTAGTTGACACGGCACCTCTCCACAACTTGTTCTCGCCTTCCTGAAATTAAAGGATCCCAGTTAGCCAGGCATGGTGGCAAATGTCACGAATCCCAGCACCCCAGATGCGAAAGCAGGTGGATCTCTATGAGTTAGAAGCCAAGTCTACATGGTGAGTTCCAAGCCAGCCAGAGCTGCATAGTAAGGGCCTGTCTCAAACAAACACGTCTCATCCTTGAACTATCACCGGGAGTGGCCAACACTGGAACTGCTGGGCCACCTGCCTGACTCCCGGCCCAAAGAACTCCTCCAGGGTCCTGAACGCCCGAAAACACTTGCCATGAAACACAGGCCTTAAATTCTAGGAAACCAATTGTCTTCCTCTACCCTCTGGCCCTCACCACCCCACCCTAGAAAGCACTGATCTTCATTTGAACTTTGGGGGCCACCCACTGTCTTCTCCTGATGTGATTCTTCAACCCTGAGCACACGCACACTGTATTACTCTGGCGGTGAGATGCGGAGTGTTGTATATACATAGCGGCAGCAACAGGAACTATGCCTGCACACGATGTGTTGAGAGTGTACATGTGCATGAGCGTGAGAGTGAGCATGTGTGTGAGCATGTGTGAGAGTGTGTGTGCTTTTTCTGTCTTCCACTTTAGTATTCCATCTGGGTCTAGCCTGTACCGCTCATGTTTAGATTGATCCTCCACACTCAGTTCTCTGACACACATGCCAGTCTTCTCCAGAAGCCTTCTCACAGACACTCCGGAAGGACGCTTTACTGATTTTCTAGGCACCCCTCAGTCCAGTGAAGCTGACCACCACACACATCACTCACTGTTCTCCAGGGGTGATCAGCCGTCATTTCCACGTATTTTCCACACTGTTCTTTGGAGACAGAGTCTCGTGAATCCCGGCTGGCCTTGTTATATAGCCACAAGTGACCTTAACCTATTTTGTGTAGCCCTGGATGACCTGAGGTGTGCTTTGTAGACCAGGCTGGCTTTGAACTCACAGATACCCAGCTGTTTCTGCTTCCAGAATGCTGGGATTAACGGTGTTTGATGCATCAATTTCCCCCTGCCTCCATCTCCTAAGGCTGGCGTTACAAGCGTGTGCTCCAACACCTGGCTTGTGCCAAGGTGAACGCAGGACTCTGTGCAAGGCGGGCAAGCACCTGCCTGCTGAGCCTCGGCCCCTCCCCGAATTTCAGCTTTCATTTCGTTGCCAGTCACCTGGACCTTGAAACAAGCCCAGACTTCCAGGAGTGAGTCACCAGTACCTTCCCAGAACGGAAAGGTGCGTCTGTGTTAGTCACGTTTGCAGCCGTGACAAAGCTCCTGACAGGGACAACTTGAGGGAGCACGGACTCATTTAGCTCATGTTTCCGGGGCCTCTGTCCTTCATGCAGGGGGGACAAGATGGGCAGTGGGAGTGGGCAGTCCACGCTGCCCACAGTATGGTGAGCCAGGAAGGAGAACAAGACAGAGCCAGGACTCAATCCGTAGTTCCCACAGGGCCTCTCCTGATGACAGCCTCTCCCAGCCAATTCCCCAGGAACTGCCAGATGGAGACCAAGTATTCAAAGCATGAGGGGAGAAGACGTAAGGATTTCCAATTCAAACCATGCTAGCATTATCCCTACCCTGCCTCTGTGGTCCTAACTATTCCTAGTGACATCAAAATCTGTTGTCTTTTGTGATGGCTGTTCTTGGTTGTCAACTTGACTACATCTGGATTAACCAAAACCTGAGTGACTGGGCACATCTGACAGGACATTTTATTGGTTTGCCTTGTTTTTGTCTTTCGAGACAGAGTTTCTCTGTCTAGCCTGGCTGGAATTCACTCTGTAGACCAGACTGGCTTTGAACTGAGAAATCCACCTTCTTCCTGAGTGCTGGGACTAAAGGTGTGCACCACCACAACCAGCCGAGGGATTTTTCTCTTCATGAAATCATTTGAAGCAGGAAAACCCACTCTTAATCTGGATCTTTAAGGTGGGAGACAAACCTTTAATTCGGCTCTTTTGAGATGGGAAGATGCATTTTTAATCTGAACCACACCTTCTGCTGCACCCTATTTATAGCACATAGAAGAAGGAAGTGGGTCTTTCTTTACCTGCTTGCTCACATCCTCCCTAGAAAGTCAAATTCTTCACTGGAATTCACTACATTTTCAAGATCCAGGTACACACTGAAGACCAGCTGAGACATCAGCTTTGTGGACTGAACAACTACTGGATTCTTGGATTCTGTTCATAGGCAGCCATTGCTGGATTAGCTGGACCACAGCCTGTAAGTCATTCTAATAAATCCCATTGTGTGTGTGTGCTCATTCTATAAGTAATTCTAGAGAATCCTGACTAATCTTCCATCTATGGAAGGCTCACATCCCTAAAGCCCTCTACCTCATTCCCTTCAGCTATTGTTCTTAAACCAATGAGTGTCGTGGTTTATTGAGAAAGAAAGGCTTTGGACCCAGCTTTACTTTTAGTCAATCACTCCGTTATCTCTTTTAGGAAGCTTCCTATCTCCCAAGCCAAGCAAGATCACGAACTCCTCCAGTGTTTCAATGCTCTCTCTCTTTCCCTTTCTCTCTCTTCCTTATTCCCAGATTTTGCTGAGTTCCAAGAAGGCTGAGGATATGTTATTAATTTCTGTATCCTTAGCACTTAGTACTGAGTTAGGTTAAAGATATAACAAGCATATTATAAGAGGAAAGAAAAAAAGAAGGGAAAAAGGGAGGGATGAAGGGAAAAAATCCAAGCATGATGGTGCATGTCTATAATCCCAGTACCCAGGAGGCTAAGGCAGAAATATTAGGAGTTAAAAGCTAGCCTGAACTATATAACAAAACAAGCATACAAGCAAACACAAACACACACGCGCACACACACATACAGTGAGGAATTAGAACCATGGGGGAAAGGATATAACAGCATGCTGGATCTAGCTCTCTAGACCTCCTAATGGCTCTGAATAGCAGTTCTCAAATCTATTCTCTGTGGTTGATCTTGTAGCATCACTTCCCTAGTATTAATATAAAAATAGAATGCATTTATATGGATTCGTAAAAACCACTGGCTAAGTCACCATGATGGCTCCTGGAGCCCTGGGCTGTCAGCAAGCTTGTAAATGCCTCTACTGACAGCAAGGCATAAAACCATCACCAAACACAAACACTGCCCTTTTTCCTGGTCACAGATACACACTCCATTCCACGCCCAAGGTCACTCACTTCTTGTAAATACAAGCTCTCCACAGCAGCCAAAATTTTCCACACACCTTCAAGGAAGAGAACCAAAAAGTTCTTAGTAATTAATCCCCTGATGCTAATCACTTTATGGTCATCTCCACAAATGGAGAGGGACAGGGGCCCAGAAAAAAACACAGAAGAAGGAGAAAGCCAGATAGTCAGGAGATTATCTGTGGCGTGCACACATACAAAAGCCCCGAAGTGACACTCCCTAGCCATGCTGTGCTCAGATTAATAATTAAACGGCTGTGTGTATTTTGACTAGAAGCCAACATCTGGGCAAGGAGAAGTGACAGGGAAACACGGTGACAAGGGTAGGCAGGAATGAGGATTAGCCATGCAGACAGTCCAGGGCTTTGTGCACGCATTGCCTCTAGTGTTCCAATTTTTTTCTTTTGAGAAAAGTTCTTTTTTTGTAGTCCAGACTGACCTCAAACCCATGACCCCCCCCCCCCCGAGAGCTTACTGAGAGCTGGGGTGACAGTTGTGTACCCAACATTCAGCTAGTTTCTCAAAATGTTTTAGCTCATCATTTGACCCTGACCTGAGGTTTGAACGGGTGCTGGCTGTCTGGAGGGCTGTGCCCATGGCCCTGAGGCCCGCTGCCAAGGGTCCCCTCCCCTCTGTGGCACAGTGTTTGGGAGGCCTGCCCTCTCTGCAGCACGTACCCTTCTCTTGATTCGTTTTGTGCTCACATGTCTCAATGTTGTGCATAGAATCTAGTGGGAGTCAACTAGTAGGGTGACCAGAATGTGACTGGAGGGAAAGACAGTCCAGTGTGGGGCCCTATTTAGAGCAGATGTCCATCTTGTCTCAGAGACAGGCAGAGTATTAAAGTTCATGGAGTCTGGGCAGCCCAGGGAGGAGGTTGTGTGGGAAGAAGGCATCGCTGCTCTATATTACCTGTCAGCACGAAAAGACCTAGAGTCGCTGCCTTAGTTACTTTAGAAAAACAAAAAAACAAAAAACAACAGGGTTTCTCTGTGTAGCCCTGGCTGTCCTGGAATCAGTATGTAGACCAGGCTGGCCTCGAACTCACAGACATCTATCTGCCTGCCTCTGCCTCTGCCTTTCAGTTCCAAGGGCTAAGAGTCCAACATGGTGGGGACCCTGGCAGCAGGCAGCAGGCCTCTGGAGCAGGCAGCCGGGAGCTTCCATCTTCACTCGAACTCAGGAATCAGAGAGGGCGTGTGGATACAGGCGAGGTTCTAAGTCTCCAAGCCCGCCCTGATGACACACTTCCTCCAGTGAGAGGAGGCCTCTGGCTGCCTGGGAGGGCATGAGCGCACCGGAGGTGGGGGTGCATGGCGTCAGGATGAACATCTGCCCTCATCCTGACTGCAGCTTCCAGGCAACCAGCTGCTTTCTCGCCAGGGTAGACTGCAAAGCCAAGGCCTGGGCCAAAACAAACACTTGGCCCCTCAGTCTGCTCCTGAGTTTTGTCACAACAAGGGGCAAGGTGACTAACACCTGCGTCCTCAGATGAATTGCTCTCCACGGCAGGGAGTCACGCTCCTCGGATCCAGGCGGTGGGGCGGAGGGGCTGGGCTTAGAGCGCCCCCCTTTCCACCTACCTCTTTCCATCCACATTGAATTATTGTTTTTGTTTCTTTGTTTATTTGTTTGAGACAGGGTTTTTCTGGCTGTCCTGGACTCCCTTTGTAGACCAGGCTGGCCTCGAACTCACAGCAATCCTCCTGCCTCTGCCTCCCTGGGTGCTGGGATCACAGGCGTGCGCCACCACCCCTGGCTTAAATTTTTTTTTTTTGAGGCAAGGTCTCATGTAACTCAACCAACCCCAACCTTTCTGTATAGCAGAGGATGACCTTGAACTTCTGATCCTCCTGTCTGTCTCCTGAGGTTACAGGTGTGCTGCTGAGGCTGCCCCCCCCCCCCCCGCGTCTTTCATTGACAACCTTCATATTAGCGCAAGCGCAGGGGATATAAAACACACTGGAAGACCAAGCAATGGCCTAAAACTAACTAATAACCAACAAGTTCAATAACCCCGCTGTGCACCTGTGTCAGGGCCTCAGTGGGGAGTTGCAGGCAGAGGCTCCTGCAGCTGAATCAGCAATAATGCAGGCCTCTGAGCACTACGCTCTAGGATGACAGAGCAGGTCCACACTGGATAAGCCCAGCGGCAGGGTGTTGGTTAAAACAGGCTCTGGCTATTAGCTGTTGCTAACCTTGAACTCGCTTGGTAGCCAAGGCTGGCTTCAAACTTGCAATCCTCCTGTCTCAGTCTCCAAGCACTCATATTACACATAGCACATCTGGTTTTGACTGGATCTTGTTTGAGAAGATAAAAATCTTTTAGAAGACATTGCCGAACGTTACTGGAATATGTTACATGGCCTGAGAACGACTGAAGTTAGGTTGCTGTTGTCGGTTTCTTAAAGCATAGAAAAGTAAACAGGTAGGAAAATGTCTCCATTTTCAAGGGATGTGTATTCATGTGTTTTAATTGATTTCGATATCTCATCTGAAATAGATCATAAAAATAGATATGATAAAATGTAAGCAATTATATCAGTCAACTGAGGTATTTGGTCATTAATACAGTTATTTCTACTGCACATCTCAAATTTTTCATACTAAGACACTTTTCTGGGTATGATAGCCCACATCTATAATCCCAGAAGTTGAGGAATGGAGGACTTGTTCTGGGATAGCCTGGGCTACATAGCATGAAGCTGCCCCAGCAGACTAAATAACAATAACAGAAGCTGGACAAAGCCAAAACGAACCATTCTCTCTACTTCAAGCTCTTATACAGAGGCCTTTGGTGAACAACACCTTCTGCGTGTCGACTGACAGATAATGATTGCAGCTAACACTTGTCATAGGCCTGGCGATGCTGAGTGCGGATATGCATTTTCTTCTTCAGTCCCCATGGCAACCGTGCCACACATACAGGCTTTCCTTCCAGAACAGAACTTGAAGCCTGGTAAGGTGAAGAAGTTTATCCCAAGTCATAGGAGTTAGCAGAGCCAGACTGGGTCAGGCCTTGATCTGGCTCTGTGCTGCCCACTCTTAACTGTACCCTCGGTTTACAGCCACTCGGAAAAACCGTGAAAGTAAACGTCCAGTTAAATCCTTGTGAGGAAGGGCATCTGTGCAGTAAGAAAACCATCACAAAAGCCTTTCTGCTGAGACAGGGAGAAGAAAACCCTATGGCTGCCAGGAAAGCCAGGGCCTCGGTGAGTGAGGAAAGAGCGCGCGGCAGGAGGGTGTGGAGGATGGGTGGGTGACGGGGCTGTGCTCTGTGGGCTACAGCTGCTCAGAGGCAAATTGAAGCCTGCAGCAGACCTTTCTGAACACAGCAGCCAGCAGACTGGTTTTTCTGTTAGCGGGAAAGTTGCATCTGCTGGGGCTGTTCCACACCATGAAGTCACAGCTGAGGGTGGTGGTGGTGTTTCTTCCCTCCAGAGGCGCCAGGCACAGAGACACAGGCAGAGCCACACTGTCACCACCAGTGGTCCGAGCAGTTCTCGAAATGTTTAGGAAACTAGTCTCAGGTAAAACTGAATCCTCACTTTCAGAGCAGGAAAGGTCAGGATGGGCCAGGGTGAGGCAGAGGTGTGAGTCTGTTAAAGGAGTGGGCACCGGAAGCACAGGGTGAGGCGTTAGGAGACTAGGGTGTGCCTCAGAGCTCTGAGAGAGTCACCCTCCTCTGTCTTCACCAGAGTCCTAGCTGTAGCCATGGATTCTGTTCTGGGTGGTGTTTGTCTTCAAAAGGTTGCTAAGGAGTCCAGGGCCACAGAGCGGATCCTGGTGGCTCCAGGTAGGATTGTAGTGGATAACATAGGGGTCACAGGGAGGCAGGCTGTCTCCACTGTAAATGAGGTCATTGATCCTGTTTGAAAATTTCAGAACACATCTAGGAAAGCAGCAAGGTCTTACCCAGGGCCTAAACCCTGGTGTTTACTGTTTTTGTCACAAAACTATGTATGGAAGGACCCTGCCTCTATGTTGGGACCTTCTTGATAATTGTGTGGAAATTCTGGCTTCTCAGTTGATGAGGATTCAACCAGACTATGGATGAGGGAGTCCTTTCCCTTCCCATGGCCCTTTCCTTCTTCCTTTCTTTCTCTTTCTTTCTTTCTTTCTTTCTTCCATCCTTCCTTCCTTTTCTCCTCTTCCTCCTCCTTTTCTTCTTCTTCATCTTCACCTTAGCTTCTTTTTTTCTTTTTAAAATAGGCTTTCTCTATTTGTCCCTGGTTGACCTGGAGTTTACTCTGTGGACCAGGTTTGAACTCATAGACGTTCTCCTGCCTCTGTCTCCTGAGTGCTGCGATTTGTGTGTGTATGTGTGTTATTTATTACTTATAAAAATTTGGGCTGCAGAGTTGGCTCAGCGGTTAAGAACTTATTGTTGCAAAGGACCCGGGTTGGATTCCCAGCACCTACATGGAGGCTCACCATCTCCTCAAGACATGTGCTGCAGACACACTGAAGGCAAAACACTTGTACACATAAAATAAATCTAAACAGAATTCTTAGAAAGTTTTATTTGTTTTAATTTTATATGTATGAGTGTTTGTGAGCTACATACATGCCTGGTGCCTGAAGAGGCCAGAAAGGGGCTCTGGGTCCTCCGGAGCTGGGGTTACAGACATCTGTGAGCGGCCATGTGGGAGCTGGGAACAGAACCCAGGTCCTCTGCAGGAGCAGAGAATGCTCCTAACCACTGAGCCACCTCTCCAGCTCCCGCTTTGACTGTTTTATTAGCACGTATTTTATCCATTGTGACGTTTCCATACGTGTACATAGTGTATTTTGATCATCTTCACCCTCATTGCCCCTTCTTTCCTTTCCCGGAAACTCTTCAAGGTCCCAGAAATGTTCCTGTCTTGCTATGCTGCCTCATTCCAAGGCCTCTTCATGTCTGAGGTCCCTCTTCTGACCCAGTGTGCAATTTAAGGAAGTGTGCTGTGCTGTGAGGAGCTGTCCGTGCCCTCTCTCCTGGTCCCCTTTACTGCCTGAGCAGAAAGAGCAGAAAGCAGGCTGTGCCTAGCCAGTTGGCCTTTGCAGGAATTTCCTCCAAGACCATGGCCTCCGCTGGCTTCTGCTCGGGCCTCTTGACTAATCAGCCCATGCCCGCAACTCAAGCCCCTGCCAAATGGGAGGCCAAGCTTGTATCATCCGGGGTCAAGCTCTGCTCTGCTCAGTATGTAAGAACTGGAGAGATTGTGTAAGAGGTCAGAAAGACGTGAACACTCAGCAAGTCTCCGAGGGACTGCGCATTAGGGCAGAAGTCCCCCCCCCCCCCGCAGCAGCCTTTTCCTCACAGCCAGCTTCTCTCGCAAACCCTTTGGGAAGTGGGCTGATCTGGCAAGTGGCATTCCCGCCTGTTTGTGCAGCCGGTCAAGGGTCTCCTCATGTGGAATTGGATGTTTGCTCCTTTGAGCAGCCACTCATGTCACCAGATCTCAGATATTTCCAGAAAACTCAGTGTATTGCTGCAAGCACAGACCCCTGCCATTGCTGGAGCCCAGGGAGAGCTCCTGGGAAGCTGGTCTCAGAAGACAAAAGTCTGGCTGTTTGTGGTGTCCAATACTAGGGATGCAGAGGCAGGAGGATCGAGTTTGAGGCCCCCAGGGTCTACATAGATAGACCGTGTCTCAGAACCAAGAAGTCAAAGTCTGCTGATGGTGCCCTCTGTGTAGACTCCATCCTGACATGGATGAAAGGAAATATCTCCCAACCTCAAAAAGTTACAGAAACGCCAGCCATTTTACCAGTCCTAAAATGGAAAGTGCTTCTTGGAGGAGGAGGAAATGGAGTAATGGGAAACTGTTAAAATGAATGGCTTCAGGGGACATTTTCATAAAGGTCTCCCTAGCCCCAAATGATACTCCCACCTTCAATCTTGCTTGTCACTACACGGCTTTGACATGAGCTGCTGCTAACAGGTCCTTGTTTAAAAGTCTCTGCTCCTTGCCCCGACTAATCTACTATCCATCCTCAACTAAGTCAAATAAACCAAATGAGCCAGAATACACCCTTTTTCCTTTCAGTGGCTCTTTCCAGGGTATTTCGTCATAGCAATAGGAAAGGAAAGCAAGCCACAGTGGTGTTCAGTGAGGAGGCCTGTAGTTCCAAACTGCTGTGACCTGGTGGCCCTAAGGGGAAGCATTATCTACACAGGATCTTTCAACATGATACTGGAGAACTCCCTCTACCCTCCCCCACCCCATCAAGGTCTCAAGAATCCTAAAATGCACATCTAGGAAAGGAGAGAGACACAGAGAAGACCCTCCTTGGCCTTCTACCACATTATCATCACCTATCTGAAGTGTCTCTCTACTCTGAGGCCTTTGGTTGGGAAGGCTGCTTGCAGGCAGGGTCTGCAGCACCCAGGTAGAACAGAACATTCAAAATGGCCCTGGGGTTGAAGCCACCAGCAAAGCAGCCGGTACCTTCCACTACCAACTCTCTCTTCATATCTAGCCCCCAACCATCCTTAAAAACTAACACCTAAGACCCTGGCGGGAGGCTATGATGCCAGATGCACTGTCACTCTGACTTACATAGAGGCTCTCAAAGCCTTTAATCCTCATGAGTGTCAGTTAGCTAGGAATCTAAATCCGCACATCACGGAGTTGAGGGATGGACAAGTGCTGAGGACATAAGGCAAGGCGAAAGCACTGTTGCTGGAGAGCTGGAAGCACAGGCGACCCTGGGAGGCCAACGTGGCGAAACCACTGTTAAGATCACCCAAACTGGAGGCAGCGGTCTCTGTGAATTCGAGGCCAGCCTGGTCTACAAAGTAAGTCTAGGATAGCCAGGGCTACACAGAGAAACCTTGCCTCAAAAAACAAAACAAAAATAATCACCCAAACCCACCTCAGCTAATAGCATTTGGGGGTTCCGGCAGCAACATTGACACTCAAGCTGGTGATGTCTGGGTCCGGTGGCAGGAGGGGAAATGGCTTATCTTGGAAGAAGAATATAGTTATTCTAGGCTGGGGCATAGTCCAAGAAGAATATCACAAAGCACTCTGGGAACCTGGAAATGGGACCTGAAGTCAAACCACACAGAAGACCTGAAATTTACCTCAGCAGCAGACTCAGCATCTTCCCTTTTCCCACTTGGATCAGGGGCCAGACTCTCTCAAGCAGGTGCTGGATGAGCACAGGAGACACAGGACAAAGCCCTCTCCTTCTAGTGTGCCTGCTCAGGGAGGTGCGCACTCAACACCTTCGGTGTAAGCTGCTGGAAAGAGGCCTCCAGCAGAAGAGCAGTCAGTCTTGGACATGCAGGTACTACCTCCCCCGCCCGTCAGCGCTCCAGTGTCTGTTCCCCAGGAGTCTGTGTATTGCAGTGCCAGGGGATTGGTTGGTGTTTGGTTCCTGTGGGCACAGCCCTCATGAAGACAGACCCTGTCTCAGAGGACCTGGGGAACACTTGTGATGATGGGAGGAAGTCTCTCTACTGTGTGTGTCTGGTTACCCTGTGCTTCCTGAAAGCCAGTTACCACTTCAGAGTATCCCACAAACAGGAGGGAGTGAGGGTGCCCCCAGCCCTGGGTGTGGGAAGGATTCCCACTTCCTCTGCCCATCTCTAAAATGCAAATGAGACACATGTTGTTGATGTTTTGCCTTGTAGGGCATCTATCTTCCTTCGGTTTCCTGGGCGCTTGGCCACCTTTGTCCAGCAACAGCTGTGTGTGTGTGTGTGTGTGTGTGTGTGTGTGTGTGTATGCGCACACTCATGCATGCTTGCACTGACCTCTGTACTCAGCATAGCCCCATGCTTTACATCTGCCATCTTGAAATTTCCAATCATTTAATCTTAGGTTTTTAATTTTGCACTGAGCTCTGCTCATTAGGAAGCCTGCCTTGCCTGTGCTGTCCATGAGATCTGTCTCAGCTCCCCCTGTCTTGCCCACAGGAATCCACCTTTTATAATCTTGGTAAATTCTTGACATTCTTGAGTTAAGAGACTGTGTGGGTCAACTCCAGTTCTTAAGAGTCTCTTGTTCTAATCTGTTTCTCCTGAAGTTGATTAGGCATCTCTTTTCATAAGTCCTGAGGGCTCAGATACTCACACCATCCCCCACCCTCTCCCCAAGTTGATTTCACTCTTAATTTCTAGCTCCCTGGCATCTGAAGGATGAGATAAAGGCTGAGGCAGGTTGTCAGCAAAGAGGGCATGGCTGAAAAAGAGCAACTGGAAGCTGTAGAAATGGCTCAGTGGTTAAGAGCATTTACTGCTCCTGCAGAGGACCCAGGTTCAGTTCCCAGCACCACATGGTAGCTCACAAACACCTCAGTACCAAGGATCCAACACCCTCCCCAAGCACCAGGCACACCTGGTGCATATGTAGACCAAATACAACCATGTTTAGTTTTGGCCTGAGGGCTACAGGCTTTTGGTCTTTACTCTAGCAGGCAAAAAACGCCTGGGTGGGATTTTTAAGCACAGCAATACCTGCCTGTACTGCCACACTTAACATGGAGGAACTAAGGTCAACAAGAAAGCTTTCTTCCTTGTGCCTCCCTGCATCCTGTCCCTCACCCCTGTCATGTGCACACACATGCAAAGTGTTTTAAGATTTATTCTGCAGTCTGGAGGGTGAAATGAATCTCTAATATGAACTCTCTGGGTACTCTTGAGGAGCTTGTGTGCTTGCATGCAGGTGTAGCTCTGTGTATACAGGAATATGTGCAAGCGCTGGAGTTTGAAGTGTGCCTGGTTGCAGGCTTGGCTCTCAGCTGACGATGCTATTTTGGGAGGTAGTGGAAACTTTAGGAGGCAGGATGTACGTGCAGAAAGTAGGCCGCAAGGGGTGTGCCTGTGGAGGGTGTCCTGTCCTTGGCCCCTTCCTGTCACTTTCCCTGCTCTGGCTAGCACCATGTGAACACCCCTGCTCTGGCACACACACTCTTGAGCTCTTCCTTACCACAGCCCTGGAACAATCATGACACCTCGTCCTGAACTGACACCCGAAAAGCATAATCGCCATGAATTGGTCTTCCTCCAAGCTTTCTCTTGGGCATTTATTTGCTAGACTGACACAGTCACTGCTGTAGAAAATGAGAAACATCCAACACTTGTTTTCCAGCCCCGTGTAAACCCTGGGATGCTCCCCCAACAGAATCCCACCACGTGTTGTTAGATCAAGTCATTCCTGAGATTTCAGAAACACCAGGTGAGTTCAGAAAACATATCAAACACAACTATTGCTTCTATGTCCATGCTTGATGGAGGATATTTTCAGTCCCAGCACCTAGGAGGCAAAGGCAGGAAAACCTCTGTGGGTTTGAGGCTAGCCGGGTTCACACAGAGCCCCAAGGCAGCCAGACTCCATAGGAAGATTCTGTCTCAAACCAACCAATCAGACCACAGATATAGTTTGAATGCTATCTGGAAGCTTGTATGCTAGAAACTCAGTCCCATTCCCATGGCACTGAGAGGTGGACCCCGAGAGGTAAGCTATGAGGGCCCCGCCCTCGTGAATAGACTGGTGAAGTTGCCTTGGGAGTGGGTTCGTTCTTACGAGATCTTCCCTTCCCTCTGCCATGTTCTCCCCACGATCTTTCTCTCATGTGACATTCTCCACTACAACAATGATATGGCAAGAAACCCCTTGCCAGACCCTCACCCCCAGGCTTTGGACTTCCCAAGCCCTGGAACTGTAAAAATAGATTTCTGCCCTTTGTTGATTGCCCTGTTATAGCAACAGAAAATGGATGGAGACAGCCACGTCATAGCAGCCTCTGCTTCCTTGGCACCAGCCTCCTGCTACAGCACCACATCTCCTTGGACTCTGACACTAAGACCCTCTAACTAACACATGAAGACCACCCAGGATAACCTCCTTGTCTCAAAATTCCCTGACTTAGTCCCTGCCTCAGAATCCCCTTGTCCTATAAGATGGTGTTGGTAGAGCAGAATGGCTCACCTGGTAGTGGCCAGGACACATGGACAGTAACAGTAAGGGGCCGA
Organism: Pachyuromys duprasi; assembly: GCA_028658305.1. Classification (NCBI taxonomy): domain Eukaryota; kingdom Metazoa; phylum Chordata; class Mammalia; order Rodentia; family Muridae; genus Pachyuromys; species Pachyuromys duprasi. The sequence continues at coordinate 3,249,404 of CM053759.1, read as the reverse complement.
GGACAAGATGCCCTCATGATCTGGGAGCACTTTTCATGGTAGATTGAATCCAGAGAAAAGGAGGAAAGCAGAGTCGGGGAGAGGAACTAAGAGAACTTGAACTTGTCTGCCAGGTTTTATTTCTTTAGGGACACCCCTGAGTAAAACTATGATTCCCTGAAAAGGAGTGGAAGATATTGGTTAGAGTGTTCCCACACTGCTCTCTGTTAAGATGTCCCCCCAAAAAAATTACAAGCAGGAAAAATGGGCTCAGGGAGAGACGTTTTCCCCTCCTACTCCCTGTGTATACAATGTGTGTTGAACTACTGTCTGGATAGAAGAGAGGACTTGGTTTTCATCTCAAGAGAGAGCAGGGCCTCATTGTTTTAGGTGGGAAGGGACCTTAGAGGAGGACAGAGCCTGAGTTCCTAGACTGTTCTGGAAACCATGGCTTGAGCACTCACAGCCCCCGTGGCTGCTTTCGAGGCTCCTTGGTCTTCACCGCCCAGTAGCTGCGGTGACAGGGAACTGCAGACTCAGTAAACTAAAAACACCAGGAGTTTATTCAGCTCGTGGTTGTGGAGGCTGGAAGGTCCTGCGCGAAGAGGATGCCCCTGGTGAGGGCCATTTGCCACACGTGGAGGAAGGCTAAGAAAACGATGGTGAGAGCCGGGGCTTGCGAACCTCTTTTTCGTAAGCGATCCCATAAGGGTGGGAAGCCGTTACGGAGGCCACCAGCCACCTCTGCCCTCCAACTCTGCTACAACAGGACTGAATTTCATCATGGGTGCCAGAGAGGATAGTTAAGCCATGGCCGCCCCCTCTTGCCTTCCCTCTTCCCCTTCCTTCACTTGTTTTCATGCTGGAGCTCCACTTAAGAAGCGACATTTGTTACATTAACACTCACACACACACACACACACACACACACACACACACACACACACACTCACTCACTCACACAAACAACACTGCTAGTCTTTCATCATGGTGGGGCTGGGGAATGGGAGGTGACAGAGAGAGAGCCCAACACTGAGACGACATAGAAGATCACTGTCACTTAGCAAAGCTCTTCCTTTGCTGGGTTGGAGGAAAGCGCTGAGATGCCCATGACTGACTGGGTGGCCGTCCCAGCGGGCTTCCTGCAGCCATGCATTCCCAGGCAGTGGCAGGGAGATGAGGGAGAAGGAGGTGTTTCTTGGGATGGACCCTTTGTTCATCCTCCTGCCTCTGGATAACTAAAGAAACTGCTAGGAGAAGCTGTTAAAGCAAGGGGGACAATAAATAAATCTTTATGTGTAAAAACAGCTGTGACTTCCCTGAGTGCCAATGGGCAGGGCATGTTGCCCTTTTGCCCATCTGTTCTCTCATGCTTTTCTCAAAGCATGTTTTCCCAGTTTCTGAGTCTGCTTTGTGTCTGCCTGCCTTTTGTTTTACTTTCGTATTTCTTACATTTCACTGGAAAGGAAAGGGGACTCGCTCCCCAACCCCCCACAAGGCAGGCCCTGTCCCAGTGGAGTTGGGAACAAAGCCCAGGCGTTCAGCAGAGAGGAGACAGGGGCCTCAATCAAGAGGGCCTCCAAACCCTCACTTGGCAACCTGCTGTGTCCTCTCTCCTGGACACTGTCAATTAGAAGGTTTTAAAAAACTTTCCATCATTTCCCATTACTGGGGAAGGGAGGGGATGCTAATAAGGGAGGGGGAAGGAAGATAAACACAGAAGGATGGTGGAGGGTAAAATAACTGTGGGAATGTCTGCCAAGTCATAAGGAATCACACTATTAACTACCTACCTTTAAAGACACCCTATAATACAGACCTGTATATATATACATACATGGTTTAAATTTTAAATGAAATTTTCTCACCTGGGCTGAAAATGCTCCCCCAGGAGCCAAAGGCCACTTAACAAAAATCCCAACACCAGGCACGAGAAGCTATCTTCCAGCTGTTGTCATGGTTGTTCAAGAGACGTCTAAGCCATTGCCAGCTATGGCTACTGCCCTTGGGTGCCCTGAGCCCCCAGAGCTGGAAGGCAGGTCCCTATGGCTGAAGGCACCACGCCCTTCCAATGCAGGACAGAAAAGCCCCGCAGCTGGAGCGTACCTGGAACCCTCTTTTCTCAGGGTAGCAGAAGGCACCGTACACGCTTCCAGACTGTGAAAGCAGCCCTACCCAGCCGCGATGCCTACGAACCACGTGGCACGGTAGCCTGACGGGTGCAGTAGTGGCATGCACACTTGGTGGTTACCAACAGCTCTCTAGCTACACTTGAGACACGCCAACAAGAGGGAAAACTAGAGAAGCCAGCCAACTCCCCAGGGCGGTGGAGTCGTGGATCTTGGAAGAGAACTCCAACCACCTCTTCACTAAGCCGGTGTCATCTTTAACTATTCTACACATTTGTCCTTAGACCTCCAGGTGAGGGTGGTCCTCGCCCTTCATCAAGGAAACTTCTCCTTGCAAGAAATAGAGCTCACTGAAGAAAATCACAACCAATCAAATTGCAGAGTTGCGGAGCCCAGGCCCAGCGGATACATCTATAAAACTGCTCCTGCTCATAAGGCTCAGAGGTCCCCATGGAAGAGGGGGTAGAGAGCGTATAAGTGCCAGAGACTTGGCAATTTGCTGTGAGATTTTATCACCTAGTAATCGTCTCACTAACATGCCTGTCCGGATGTGAGCTGAGCAAGGTCAACACCAGACATGATGAAGCAGACAGGAGAAACTCCACAAGGCCTCAGCCCTCACAGAGAACTACAGGTAACCAAGGAACGCTGAGAGTGGGAGAGACAGTCTCTCCCAGGGAAGAGCCCACCGACCCGTTATTAATACCAAATGATCAGCCCTACAAACATATAAGTAACATTGAACAGAATAAGCAGGTTACATTTATGTACTTAGGAATATATAGGTATATACATATATGCATCTAACAACTATTGAGAAAGAAGGTCGTGAATTTGAAAAACAGCAAGAAGAGTATACGGAGGGTTTGGAAGAAGGAAAGTGAAGGAAAAATTACATATTTATATTATAACCTCAAAATAAAAGATTACAATACAATTAATAACTAATAAACAAAGGGCTTCCATCAGTTCACTTAATCTCTTAGGGAAAAGGTGAATTAAGATAGTGTCCTTACATCAGTGTATGCAGGTGAGGTTCAAGTATGGTAGAGAAAACCAGTGACAGAGCTGCTAGGCCCCTTGAAGTGGACCTCAGACTGCTGTGGACAGCGGCCGGCCCACTCGGCTCCTAGTTCTCCTTTCCTCTTTACCGTGGACAGCGGCTGGCCCACTCAGCTCCTGTCTCTCCTCTCTTCTTTGCCAGCAGACTTCCCTTTCATTGATCCAACCCTTCCTCACAAGGCTTAGAAACGAATGATCACCCACAACCCCACAGGTATCAACCAAATCAGTTGTGATGTTTCCACCCACACCGCCAACGCTGGCTTAGGAAAGAGCAGATCACTCAGGTCTGACCAGTGAAGCAAGGGTCGGTGGGGGTTTTTGGAAAGAAACCCAGGACGAGGTGCCCTTCTCTGGTGACGGTCTCCATGAGGTCCTTCAAAAACCCTGGTCATTTTACCGGTATAGGAGGGGGACAGATCGAGTGCTGATGCCTTAAAGAGGCGGTTCTCAACCCCGCGGGTCACAACCCCTTTGGGAGTCAAGCTTTCCACAGGGGTCACCTAAGACCATCAAAAGCACAGATTTACAATTCCTAACAGCAGCAAAATTACAGTTACGAAGCAGCAACAAAACGATTTTATGGCGGGGTTGCCGCAGGGCGCAGAGCTGTGGTGAAGGGTGGCAGCGTAGGGAGGTTGAGGAGCCCTGGCTTAAGGCATCTAGGTCAGCCTGAGCTACCTAGTGAGACTGCGTCATATCCCTAGCCCCTGGCTCTGCCAAAGGGCTGGCTGCTCTTCCAGAGGACCCAGGTTCAATTCCCAGCACCCACATAGCAGCTCACAATTGTCTGTAACTCCGGTTCCAGAGTGTCTGACACCCTCACACAGACATAAATACAGACAAAACACCAAAACACATAAAATAAATAATAAAAAAGATACAAATAAATAAATACATATTCAGAGTGAGTGTAGTGTTTTGAACAAGAGCAGCCCCTATGCTCATATGCTTGAATGCTTGGTCCCAGTTAATGAAACTGCTTGGGAAGGGCTGGAGGTGTGGCCTTGGTGGAGGAGGTGTCACTGGGAACTGGCTTTGAGGTTTCAAAACCCTGTCTCTCTCTCCTTGTCTCTCTCTCTCTTCCTCTCTGTCTCTGTCTTTCTCTCCCCGCTCACCCGCCTGCAGCTTTCAGGGATGAGATGTGAGCTCTCAGCCTCTGCTCCAGCCCAGGCCTTCCTGCCTGCTGCCAACTCCTTCTATCAATTACCTTGTCACAGTGTTTCATCCCAGCTCAGAAAGAGCAGCTAGAACTCGAGGCCTGTAACTGCAGCAGGGAAGAGCAGAGGCAGAAAGGCGCTCACAGAAACTGACGGCTGCTTAGAAAGACAAAGAGATCCTTTAGGGGAATAAACGTGTCTGGGGGCTGCTGTTTACCCTATAGCTCTAAGCGGCCGATCATGTTGGTCAGCTCTGCACATCGGAGAACAGTAGAGGATTACAGGACACGTGCCATGCTGGATCAGGGCACATCCGAGGAGGCTAGGGCAGAGGGTGAGCCTTTAAAGACGAGAAAGGAGTCCAAGCAAGCTGTTCTGAAGTGGCCAGAGCTGGATGGCTCCTTCTAGAGACAGCTGCAGTCAGGCAAATGTCCCCATGCAAGCTGCCTAGACAGAACTGCTCGGCTGCATTCCCGAGGAATCCATCATATGTGCCCATGCCCTCTTCCGTGGCCTCCAGGCTCCATTTTGTCGGTGATTGATGCTAATAGTTCCCTTTAGATACTGATAACTGTCATGGCCCCTTCAGGTATAGGAAGGGATTTGGCATAGATTGGAGTCTCCCTTTCAGGAAGATGCCTTGAGGAGGAATTGTAGCAGCTGCCTTTCCCTTCTCTCCAGAAAGGTTTACATCTGTTGAACCCCATCATCAGCTTAAAGCAATCTTTCTGTTAATTTTGGGATTCCATGTGGCCTCCTATGACATAAATACACAGCTAAAATAAATAAATAAACAGCATCACAAGGAACCAAAGCACACACATGAGAGTCAACAGAACAAGAAACAGAAGCACCGATAGTAAGCACTTCAGGGAACAGAATATGACATGAGCACCCTGGGTCCCAGCAGCAGAGAAAGAGCACTGAACTTGTATTCCTTAAAAATTGCCTATTTGTTGTATAAATAACACAATGACAGATGAACTTAGAGCCAGCCTTGGCTATGTGATACGCTGCCAGACCAGAAAACAAGCTACCATTTTACCACAGGGTAGAACCATAGAAACAATCCTGGTCTGTATATATGCTGATGACCTGGTCCAGTGGGCACTGAGGGCTCCTCTCCCAGCCCTAGAAAACCCAGCTTTGTATTCATTTAGGTATTTCTGACCAGTACAGGCCTTTACTTCAGGTTCCGTAGAAACCCTGTTGGGGAAGCCCTCCTCCCTGATCTGGGAGCAGGAGCCTCTGAGCAAGGACTCCAAGAGCCTATCTGAGAAGCACGGTGAAAGCATTTGCTGCTGCTGCGGTCTTGACTCAGGGCCTTGGAGCCAGGGGCTGGCTGAGCTGGACAAATGCTTGCCCAGCAAACACGAGGGCCAGAGCTTGACCGCTAGAGCCCATGTGCCTGTGTAGCCGTATGGCTTATAATCCTTACACTAGGGGGCAGAGGCAGGAAGAGCCCGGGGCTCCATGGCCAGCCAGTCTAGATGAGCTGCTGAACCCCATGTCCCGGTAGGAGACCCTCAAATGTGAACGGTTCTGAAGGGACACTTGAGGTTGACTTCTGGCCTCCATGAGTGTGCACACCTATGTGAGCACCACACACACACAAACCACACACGCACATGCCACAGATGCACACACACACACATACACACACACACACACACACACACACACACACCAGTGAGCAAGGTCTGTGATCCCAGAGGCTCAGGAGTGAAGAAACCAGGATCAGAGGTTCAGGTCCTGCCTGGGCAATTTAGTGTGACCCTGTCTCCAAATATAAAGTTAAAAATATATATATAAGGAAAAAGGAGGAGGTCAGGGAGGAGGGACGAGGGAGAATCTAGTAGTGCCCTTCTCCACAGCCCGCACGCTGGCCCTGGCTGACCTGCCCCCCGGGGGCCAGTCGGCAGCTCCTCCCGCAGGAGGCCGGGCTCTTTGTCAAGCCAGGCGCACAGCTGGACAGACCCACCTCTCCAGGGGGTGCTCTATCTGACTGTTTACCCACCGTAAGACAGGAGACCTAAGGAGCCCTCACCCCAAAGCCTAAAGAGAGCTGTCAAAAAGTCCCCGCAATAATGGGGGAGCAGGCTACTCAGCCTGCGAGGGCCCGCGACAGCCCCCCTTCCCCCCTCGGAGATCTGTGTGGTCCCACAGCCTGTCTTTCCCACCATCGCTTGGTCTCTGAGTATTTTTAGCACCATTCAGATGAGCACTTAATATTCTGGTATACCAGTGCCGGGGAGCGGGGACAATCGAGGCTGTCTGTGACCCTCCCCCTCTTGGAAAAGTGAGTCTGCTCTCCCAGAAGGGGCTTCCCACTCAGGGCACAGTCCGGACACTCTGCAGGACGCTCCAGCACCAGGCCTCCACCCACCGTGAGGCTCCAGCTCACCCCCAGAAAACTCTATCTGGTAAAAGCATCTTTCTGTTCAGCGTTAAAATTAAGAGTGTGAGGCAGAGGGGCCAAAGAGAACACGCCGGGGCTTAAGAACGCATCTGCTCTTGAGGAAGACCAGGGTTCGATTCCCGACCTGGGCGTCGGCTCCCAGCAACTGACCTGTAACTCCAGTTCCCGGGGATCTGATCCCCTCTTCTGGCCCCCTCAGGGACCAAACTACACAGAACACACACATATGCGCAAACAAAGCACATACACCAAACAAAACCAAGCAAGTCTTTTTTAAAAAGAGTCTGACATAGAGACTCTTCGCAAGGTCAACCATGGGAAGCGGGAGAGCTGGAAAGCGGCCAGCCAGGGTGTCCGCACAAGCATGGCTGTCCCTTCCCACTGCCTCCAGATCAACCTTGCTTTCTTTTCATGGGGTCTGCGGGAGAAAATGTCTTTTCTCTGGATTACCTAGTATAGCTAGGTAATCATTCACCACATGAGGGCTGAGGCCAAGGACATTCTGAGACAAACTACTGGCAAACACTCCTCTCTCGCCCCAGGTCAGACGCCAAGGGCCTGCGGATTCTCTGAATCCTCCTCCATCTCCACCTCAGCCTCCTGCTCCCAGCCAGCCACATACTGCTTTTCTCAAAGGAGTCTTCCACAAGTAGTGGGCGGGTGAAAAGGAAAAGCAGAGGAGGGGTAAGAAACAGCTCCTTCACTGGGAAGTGTGGAGCCTGAGATCTGCCTGCAAATAGACCGTGCATCACGCAGCTGACGCAGTCTGTGTAAACACGGCACACGTGGACACGCCATGTCCTGCAGTCTATGCACGCTGTGGGCAGGTGCCACTGATGCTTAGGTGTCGTGGATTAGTGAGCCATCCACCAGACTTGAGCGAGGACATCTTGGATTCTGCCTCTAAGTGCCTGTCCCAGGCAGGAGCACGACTCAGCGGGGGACCCTTTCTGGCCTTGGCTCCCCCCAGCCCCCCCACCCTCAGTGACGCTCACCTCTTCCCTCCCACACAGCAGCACCTGATTCCCACACTCTTCATCCCCAAGGCCTCTCCTCAGGAGGACTTCCTCCTTGTACGTGGGGAGCTGTGTTCTTGGCTCTGAGACAGATTTCTTAAATTGTTTTCCACAGTTGAGGGTGACTCAGCCGTTGCTTAGGGATTTAATTAGCAATGGGAGGCTTGAGAGAGAGGGCCGCCTCTGGGCCTCTCTTCCTTCCCGGTTGGGTGAGAATGAAGTAACAAGAAACCTAGAATTGTTCTGTCCCCCATGAAAGCTGTGTGTGGCACCTGTGAGCATTTAAAATGTAGCTGCTCAAATTAAGATGGACAGAAAGTATAAGAGATGTACTGGACCCCAAAGGTTTACGTGAAAATTAAATATCCTATTAAGTTAATATTTATTACAAATTTAAAGGACAGTGTGATTGTTTTATTGGTTTCAACCACCTTTTGAAATGGGGTAATTAAAATTACCCACATGCCTCCTGGGTGTTACTGCTCCAGAGTGTCCTCAGTTTAACAATGACTTAACATATCAACACTCTTGATTTTTTTAGTTTTTTTTTCCATTTATTCTCTTTGGGAGTGCTGCATGTGTTCCGAGGCAGGCATGCGGAGGTGACAGACAGAACAACTCGGCTCTCTGCTTCCTCGTAGGTCTTGAGGCTCAAACTCAGGCTCTCAGCCTTAACAGCAAACTCCTTTACCTGCAGAGCCACCTTACTGTCCCAATGTGTAATTATTCTTTATGTGGATCTAATACTTGCTTGCAATTCCTTTACATGATAAAACCTCAACGAGCGGGGTGTGGTGGTGCACACCTGTACTCCTAGCAATGGGAAGGTGGAGGCCGGAGACTTTAGGAACTTAGGATCACCCTTGGCTGTGTGGTGAGTCTGAAGCCAGTCTCACACACAGACCAGAACAAGATCCAATGAGCCAATGTGTCAGGAAAAGACAGCAAATATCAGTAGGTACAAATATCTTTGCTTTCCTTGTGATTATATACAAATCTCCTTCTGCGTTACTCTGTAAGACAACAAAAAAGGTGGGTTCAAGCGCTCGCTGGAGGCCGAAGCGCGGGGCTGTAGCGCCAGTAGGAGCCTGTCTGCGGGGCGTTTGGTGAGGGTGACTGTGTTTGCACAGTAAGCACAGGCTTTATCTCTTCTACCTCAGTGGAGAAAGCAAGATCTGACTTGATGGGGAAAAGGGAAAGACCATAAATAAAAAGGGCGTCTGTCCTGCAGGACAGTCTGCCCAGAGCGCTTGCCCAGATGCCCTCTCTTCCAAGCTACACTGCAGGAACCAGACAGGTAAAGAGAGGAAAGATAGGAGAGACCAAGACAGACCTGGACAGTCTGACCTTGAGGCTGGGCTGCTCGATGTTGCATAATCCAATCACAGCAACTTCAACTAACCTTTAAAATATTCTTTAAAGAAAGGGTCTCTCTATGTGGCCCTAGCTGTCCTGGAACTCACTATGTAGACCAGGCTGGCTTTGAACTTGTAGGAAGTAAGGCGTGCACCACTACATTTGGCCTTAAAAAATCATTTTAACCTGCGTGTGCATGTGCACACATGTGCCCATGGATGTCGCTCTCCATTTGGCAGGGGCCTGGAAATGGGTGGAGAATGGGAGTTCCATTTCTCTCAGGGGCAGCTGGAGCACTTTAGGGTGAGGCCCATGTGCTAAGCCGGGGTGTGGAAAGGTTTTCCACGGTATTACAGTTTCGTTCTTTTACAGTGATATTGGCGGCAGCAGTGGATGCTCGGGCGTTCCAAAGCCTAGAGCGATACCAAAGTGTTGCGGCTCTTGATTAAGCTGCTGTGCTGAGCAGGGGTGCGGGCAAAAGCCCATGCCTGGTCAGCTTGCAGCCAAGAGACCCAGACCTGGTGAGGCCAGGCCCAGTGGGCCAGAAAGCAGGCCAAGCGACGTGGCCCAGCGGGGGACCAATGACAAATCTCAGCCGGCCTGGTGGAAGGCTGCAGGTCTCACACAGCACGCAGGCCCAGCAGTACATTTAGCTGATATCAGGCGTCTATAAACTCTGGCATGGGAGGTATCTCAGGGTGTTTGATTCGGTTGGGTCAGGGGGTCAGGGATGCTTCCTTTGCATGTAGTGGTACAGTGCTTCATTGTCCATGTAGTAGTCCATGGTCCTGTCATGAAAAGGAGAACGAAGAACTTAATTATCCTGTAGGTGGAAGGGAAATCTCCAAGTCAAGTCAACGGTCATTTGGAAGGTCAAGGCCCTAAAGCATATTAGCATAGGGAATAGATAGCTAAGTGAACCAGCTTCCCCATCAGGAAAGGGCCTGTAACCTTCCCTGAGGGCTCCATGATTCGGGAGACTTAGAACCCTGCTGAGAAAAGGGGTCCACCATCACAGACTAAGCGCAAATAAATGGCTCTCTAGAGTTGGCAGACTTCAGCCTCATCCTGCAAAGCCCACTCCCAGGGACAAGAAGAGCTAGAGTTATAGGCAGCTGTGAGCTGCCCATTGCAGGGCTGGAAACAGTTCTCTTCTGAGGAAGCAGTTTGTGCTCTCTACCTCTCTATTTCCCAGAATGCTCAAGGACTCTGGACAGGAGTCTTAGCAGCCTGTGGTTTTCCCCTTCCTCTCCAGAGGGCTGAGAGAACACGAAGAATCTCTGTCTTTTCTACAAAGGGGAAGAATCAGGCAGAGCGTGTTGTGAGCTGCCCGTGAGGCTTCTCCAGCACCTGCCAAGCCTTGTCCAGACTGCTGGAGTTTCTTTCAAAAAGAAATGTTTGGCCATTACACACAGCTGAACAGTTCAAACAAACAAACACAAACAAACAAACAACTTTGCTCAGCCTCTCTCTGGGAGTGGTTTTCAGGCATCTGAGGGACTTTGTGGGGTCTTTTTTTAAATAGATATTTACACCGTGCTTATAGAGTCTACCGGCTAGCCACAGGTCAGTCTACAAACAAATCAAAAATAACAGTCTGGATTGAGCTGCACCCTTAGAAATGGTTAGAAAGTTTTAAAATTTTCATTTTGCCACAACTAAATTTTTTTTTTTAAAGAATATAGACTGTTTGAAGTTAAGCATAAGGACAAGGCACACCCTCAGGTGGAAAATGGGCTAAGCTGTCCTGGCCTCACTGACGGGTAAGTGTGGACAGCAGCTGCTCTGCCTGCCGCCTGCCAACCCAGACGCGCACAGCCTTGATTCCCACCAGGATGACGGTGGACTAAACCCCTGAAACTGTGAGCCATCCCCAGTCAAATGCTTTCCTTTGTAAGAGTTGCTGTGGTCATGGAGTCTCTTCACAGCAATAAAACCCTGACTAAGACAAGGTCCTTCCTAGTGAGAGTCCGTCTCAAAAAACGAAGCCAAGGTGGTGGGGTAGCTCCTGAGGTTGACCTTGACCTTCACAGGCTCACACTCATGTCACCCTGGCCTGTTATTCCTCCCTATGTAGTCCAGATTGGCTTCAAACTCACAAAGATTCTCCTGGCTCTGCCTCCTGAGTGTGGTACTGGTGTGTACCATCCCTGCCTTAAAGGCCCACTCCATACAGGCCTGCTGCTTCACACCCATGCTCCTGTGGACAGCAGCCCCAGAAAGCCGGTGGATGCTAGAATAAAGCCATATAAGCTTGTTCAACACTGAATTTCTTTTGAGACAAGGTCTTAGCCCAGGTTGGCCTTGAACTCACAGTCTGCCTCCACCCCCTGAATGCTGGGATTGCAGCCATGCTCAGGCACAGTTCATGTATCATGGGAGATAAGCCCTGGGCCTGTGCATTCTATGGAAGCACTCCCCAACCTGAGCTACACCTCTGGCCTGTTTTGTTCTAAGCAAAAATCATTTTTAGAATGACTTTAGACTTACAGGGAACTGCACAGTGGAGCATGCTCTCAAACACCCAGGCCTGCTTACCAGCACGTTCCTAGCATGTTTGTAGCATGACAACTGATAGACCAATGCTCATTCAATCTCCCCACACCTTACCTGATGGCCTTTTTTATTCGAGGCCCTCAGGTTGTCATGTCTTCCTGTGCTCCTCTAGGCCTTGACTGCTTCTCACAGTTTCCTTGATTCCACCTACCTGGCAGTTATAGGTACAGGCCAGGTATGTTTTAGACTATCGCCCTGGTGAGAAGGTTCTGGTGTGGCAGTACGCTTTGAAAGAGGTGAGGTCCCGTCATCAGCACACCCCGCCAGGGTCGGCGGCATCGGATGCTCTGTCTCGCTAACGCTGCCTATGGTCACGCCTCAGGATGTCCACAGAGGCTCTCCTCAGCTCTTTCCCATACTATAGGGTTTTTTTTTAAGCTTATTTTATTTTATGAATGAGGAGCCTTTGCGTGGGTGTGTGCCTGGGTCCACAGAGTCCGTAAGAAGACATGGGTTCCCTGAGAACTGGAGATACAGACAGTCGCAGACTGCCACATGGGGCCTGGGATTCAAACCTCGGTCCTTCAGGATCAGGTGGTACTTATTAACCTCCTAACTATTTCTCCAGCCCATAGTTCACTGCCCATGCTGGGGCGGGGTTTATTCCCGACAGCTCGGTGCCCACACAAGCTACTTGCAATTCCTCTGTGTGGGAGCATCGCCCGATCACCTTCATTTACTTAGTCACAACCTTTGGGGGTGGGGGTCTTCCATTCATTTTTATTTTTTAGAACACTACAGATGCACAGCAAAACTGAGTGACAAGCAGAGTCACTATGAGCAAGAAAACACATCAGATAAACGCGCTCAGTGGGCAAAAGCCTAAACAGATATTTTCAGAAACTGAGGAAAGGTAGATAGATTTGGAAACCATGAACAGGAAACGATGGTCAGCGAGCCTCAGCCACAGTGAGTGTCTCCAAGAACCCAAGGGAGTGAATGCTCTCGAGAACCTGGAGGGCAGAGACCTTGCACACTGCAGCAAGCATCCATTATACAACCATCCTGGAGGGCTGCGTGGGGGTCTCTCAGAAGATAAACAACAGGGCAATGAACCACTGTCCTAGTCACAGTATAGTATATGCACAGGAAGTGGGATGTGTGTGCCAGAGACCTCTGCACGCTCACGGTCACTGCAAATAATTCACGATAGCCAGAACTGGGGAGCAACCTAAGTGTCTGCCAGTTTGGATCCCTCATCATCTGCCAGGAAGTGACCTGCTTCCTGGCAAAGAGACTCCCACGAGCAGCTCCGGGCAGGGAAAGAACACACATGGGCAGCTCGTGGTTTCCTTTTAACAACTGGTCCCGAGGGGCTCTTGCTAGGTCCAGGCCGGTTCAGGGCCTGGAGCAGCAGCAGAGCCGGAATTCACTTGGCTTCAATTGGAGTGGAATTTCCTGGGGCTGGAACCCCATTTCCTATTTACTCTCTGGCCCTGGGAAACCTTCCACGGGACACCGGCAAAGCTGGGTTAGTGAATGAGTGTCTTTTGTTTTTCTTTGTTCACCTGAGGATTCGGGCAGGACGCTGTATCAACCCTGTCATGCTATGGGGACAGAGAGGGAGTCACACTTTTTTCTTCTAAGAAGAAAGAACCATGTAACACAGAGCCAGCATGCCCCACCCCAACAGACAAAAACTTCAGTTCTGACTGGAACTCCCAAAACCGTTGTCTCAGAAACATGGAAGAGACAGTGCAGAGGTTTACACAACTCCTTAGAGGCCAGGGTGTACAGTCAGCGCTCCTTCCGTGTGGTCTGGGGTACTCAGAGCTTAGTGTATTCCGGCAGAAGCAGCAGACAAGAATACCACTGATTTTGTGTCATTTTACTATTATAGTTTTTCTAATATGCCAGTCCAAATTTGAGAGCTTGCAGTTGAAGAAGATGGAGCCCCAGATGACATGCAGGAGACTCAGCGGGACCTGTCCCACCTGTGAGCTCTTCACCGGACCATGCAGGAATCTGTGTCCCCGGCTAATCTAACCAGCCCATCTGTGTGTCAGTGAGCGCTGGCCTGCAGCAGGAGACAGCCTTCCTGACTTGAGCAGAAACCTGCACGGCAGAGGAGGGCACCAGATCTCACTATAGATGGTTGGGAGCTGCCACGTGGGTGCTGGGAACTGAACTCAGGACCTTTGGAAGAACAGACAGTGCTCTTAACCTCTGACTGGTCTCTCCTGCTCCTCCAACAGAACATAGGCCTCTGAGATAGTTGTTTCGTTTTATTTTTCTTGATGCTGTCTTCTGTTTGAATTCTGAGCCATGGTCTGAGGCATTCTTAAACTTCCAGGGGCTGCCTGGAAAGATAGCCTGGATTCAGGCTCAGGAGCCTTGTCAATTGAGCTCTTGGAACCTTCTGCCTTCCTGACTTGAAATCCGAGCAGCTTCGATTACCAGTGGAACCCTCCCAGATCAGCCTCTGCGAACAGCCCCTCCTGGGAGACTGTGGGAGAATCATCAGACCCTCCCCAGAGACTCCAGCCATGTACTCACACACACAGCCTTGGTCTTGGGGATGCTGGAGCACGTATAAGGTAGAAGACTGACAGAGTTAGGACTCCAGTGGAGCAGCTCTTGTGATGGGGTAGGCTTCACACACAGCACCTGTCCCGGTAAGTAAACCCGTTACACTCGCTGGTGCACCAAGATGGTCCTGCTCACCCTGTCTGTCTGAGGTGATTGGAAATAGATAGTCCAGGAAGAATCACACAGCACTGTGCTGCTGTGCTGTGGAACTGGCTCTCCCTTCTATGCAACATACGTTTTTGTGATGGTTTAGAAGACTCCCATGTTGGTTCCCATGAGAACAGAACATACTGACACATGGGCTATTCTTCCTCATGGGCGTCAGAGGCCTCCATCCTGGCAAGATGGCCCCTCTGTGGACGTAGGGTCTCCTCATGCTGTTCTTGACACGCTGACCTGGTAGATTTTTCACAGTCACAATGAAAACCCAAGGGCCACATCTTCACCGAGTAATTCCCGAGTGACCCTGGAGAACCAGTGGCCTTTCCTCTGACAAGGCTGGGAGCTGAGCTGTCCACCTGTGTCTGAAGGTATACGCAATCTTTCTGTGTCTCAATGCTGTTTCCTTTCCTTCGCTCCTTTATTTGAATTAAACATTTTTATTATTTAATTTCCTTGTTGCCTATGACTGTTTTGCTTGCTTCTATGTCTGTGTACCACTGGGGTGCCTGGTGCCCAACAAGAACAGAAGAAGGCTTGGGGTTCCCTGGAACGGAGCTAGAGATGGCTGTGAGCAGAGGGCGTGTATGCTGGGACTTGAGCCCCGTCCTCTGGCAGAGCAGCCAGTGCTGGGCCACCTCTCCTCTGAGCTGTCGAGGCCAGCACCTCACCTTTGCGTGCGCTGTTAACAAACACAGTGGCACATCACAGTCACCCGCACTCCTAAAAGATTTAAACGCTTTGGGCTGGAGGGAGGGCTCAGCAGGTAAAAGCACTTTTTGCTCTTGTAGAGAACCGGATTTTGGCTCCCGGCACCCCCAGGGCAGCTCACAACCTTCTGTAACTTCAGTTCCAGAGGTTCTGAGGTCTCTTCCTGGGGACCAGGCATGCCGTGGCATACATGCAAGCAAAGCAGTCACACATGAAAGAAAAATTAAGAGAGATTTAAAGCAAGACAGTTAGCTTTTTATTCATCTACTGTTTATCATTTTGCATGTCTAGTGAATATAAAGCTTTGTGTGGTATTTTTGTGTGGTGTTATTTTCCTCTGTCTTTGAGCGCCTCCTCCCAGCAGCAAATTCTTGCAGCTTGTGTGTGTTTGCTTGTTTGTCACAGGATGTGGCTTTCTGTCTTGGTCTCCCCAGGTGATGAAGCTACAGGAGCGAGTCACCCAGCCAGGCTGAAAACACCTTTCACTTTTTCTTTCCAAAAGACATTTTCATAGAGCCCAGAATCCTAAATGGACATTTTTTATTCCTGATAGAGTCGAATGTCACCTTCTTGACCCGATGCCTCTGGTAAGAGGCTGTTCTTTTTCAGGAGCCAGCTAACTTGGTTTCTGTTTGTTTGTGGGCAGAGGTCTCTCTTTGGGGCCTGGGGCTTACCAACGAGGCAAGGCTGGCTATCAGCAAGCCCCAGAAATCCTGCTGTCTACCTTCCCAGAGCTGGAATTACAACCCTGTACCACTGAAACCTTTAAAAACAAAACAAACAAGCAAATAAAAAAGCCATGGGTTCTAACACCAAATTTAAGCCCTCATGCTGCATGCGTCTAAGCTCCGCAGTGTGTGATATTTTGTCATGCCACTCAGGTGGGCTGGGACTGTGTTTCAGTGGGTGTGAACACTCAAGAGCACACGCTGCGGTGACCCAGCAAGCGTGAGGTCAGTGTTAGGACTGTTTGAGATCACCAGAGTGGCGTATTCTCTTTCCTCAGCAACAAGAACTCTGGCTAACCCATGGACCCCCAAAAGAACTGGCCATTGATCCCAGAGGCCCAGTAGTTTAAGATTTAAATTAAAGATCAGAAACGCCAAAGCCAGGGCCAGGAGCAATGACCAAAAGAAGCAGAGAGAAGAAAGCAAAAGCACAAAATAAGGGTAGCTCACAATTTAATCATGACCCATCCCATCTTCTCTGGAAAAAGACAGCCAAATGGGAAAGTTGAAGCTTAGCAGTGGCCACAGATACACACACATACACCTAAGCACACACACACATGCACACAAGCACACACACACATGTACACCTGCATGCACACACACATACATATACACACAGAGGCATGTGCACACATGCACACAGACACACATGCTCACGTATGCATACACAGACACGCTCACAGCTAACTTCACCCCCAACTCCACCTCTTCTGAGCCCTAGCTTCTACTCCCCGTGTCAAGAAGACTCTTGTACAGACTGCTTGGACAAGCTCACTCTCGAGGTCAATCAATCAACAATCTGAGCAGATTCTGAATCACTCCTGAATGAGAGGCATTTCTGAAGAGGCCAGTCACCAAAAAGGTTGACTCCAGAGTGGCTAACACATCCCACCAGATGCTGGGGAAACAGAAGGATGGTTTGCAAGAAGGCAGCCCGCCTCACCCTGCATTGCTGTCCTTCTTCATCTGAGTCAGAACCAGGACAGCAGTGATTAGGTACATCACTGAATATATGTGAAAACAGAGTCTTCTGTGCCCCAGGGGGGCTGGCCACATGGAGGCTGTCACTCTGGGTTATCATGGGCACAGTGACATCCAAGGCTATTGCAGATTTCAGAACACCTTGCTGCCATTTCTTATCTTTCGCTGTCTTAATCTGCTCACAGGCTGAGCAGACTAGAAACCATAGTGGATTGCATGTATGGGTCACAGATGGTGCTGTGTTGTCACATAAGAGAAGGGGCAAACGAGGTCCCTTCAGCCCTTTCCTAAACGTGCTCATACTGAGCGTGAAGGGCAACAGGATGTGGCCACCAGCGGGCTCCCCAGGCCTGTTCCTGTCTCAGGGGGCCCTTCACCTGCTCGTGGGGAGACAAGATAAAATTCCACCTTTTAACATTTTTAGGGCACAGCTTCCTGCTTCCTGGACATAAGAGATACTTCTTTCCCAGCCAGCCTTGCTCCTCTGATGGTCCTGGACAGCAGGCTTCTGTTTAGCCCAGAAAGATGGCTGCATATGTTCACCCACCCCTCTGCCTACGCAATCAGGCACCCAGGCACTCGGGGACGGAACAGGGGTGTGTGATCACATGGACACTGCTCTGTAACCTGCTGGCTCCCTCCTCCTCTCCATGTCCAACTCTGCCTGCCCAACTCCTCCAGTGTGACACAGCTTCTTCCTCTCATGACCCCAGAATAAGGAAGCATTGTTAGGAAGCTAAACGAGCTGCTTGACACAGAACATCTGACTCACTAATTGACAATCTCACCCCCTGGGCCGTCCACGATCCCCCTGTGTCCCTTCACAGGAATAAATGAGACCTGAGCCCAAACAGAGCCTCGCTAGAAGCTTGCACCAACCAGCAAAGCAGCCAGCAAGCACCGGGCTGTAGGAGCCGTCGTGGTGGCACTGGACGCTGTCCTAGCCTCGGCAGTGGGAGCGTCTACGCTCAGCAGCTCTGACTCATCACAAAGCATGTGTGATTCGGAGCTATACCCAGCTCTGTCCTGGATGGATTCCCGAGGCGGAGCCACCCAACAGGCCCGGGAAGTTCCTTAATCCTCTTCAGGGTGTGGGGACTGTCCCCAGCCCAGGCTCCAGGCAGCACACCTGCCCTTGGAGGCTTCCAGGCTGGGATGCGGTCATGGCCCGTGTGGAGGTGAGAATACAGAAGCATTCTGACTCTACGTGCTCCCAGCTTGGTCCAAGGAGGGAAGGACGCTGGGCTGCCGTGGTGGTAGAGGGCACAGGGACCAGAGTGGGGACGGCCAGCTTGCCTGGACCACAAGTCACACTTGGTCTTCCTTGGCTCTACAGACACTAGATAGAGCATCGTGCCTGCACACGCAGGCCTGGGGGCAAAACACATCCCTTGGGCTGACACAACTAGAAGACTGTGTTTCTGGTCACTGGCAGAACACCTACGCTCCGTCTTGGGCCTATCTGTCCAAGTCGGGTCTTGCTCTGCAACCTACGCTGGCCTTGAACCTGACATTTGTCTGCTTGGTCTTCCAAGTGCTGCCCTGGTCGATGCACTGGGCTTTATCTTTGGAGACAACCCACAGTGACACGGGGCATAAGTGACCCCTCCCAGTGGCTGCCTTAAAGTTCTAGTGAGAGACAGAGAACCAGGAAGGCCGGCTCCTGCTGCTGCTCTAGAGGGCTCACAGTTCGGGCTCAGGCGCCTCATGTTCTACCACTGCAATTTAGTGGAGGGGACAGAGGTACACACCTGAAGCCATGTGCACACTCAGAAGGCACAGAAAGGATGGCGGGTTTGAGGCCAGCCTGGGCTGCCAGTCTGAAGAAACCGAAGGCTGAGATACAGACCAGTGGTAGCGTGATTCCCCAGCCAGCTCAGAGTCTAAATTTGGGGTTGGAGGTGGGGTGGCTGTGTGTGTGTGTGTCTGTGTGTATATGTGTGTTTGTATGTGTGCGAGTTGAGTGTGTGTGCACATATGCACACACATATAGACGGAGACAGAGATGAAGAGATGAGTGTGGGGGTGCAGGGGAACATGCAGAAACGGAGTGAGAGAACCCACCGCTGCCATCCCACCTGGAGCTTGATGCTTACGAACACCTCCTCAGCCTGTGCGGCCCACTGAGAGCAAGGCTGAGGGCTGAGGAGGTGAAGATGGCGCCAGAGATGGATGATGAGGAACAGCGCAGTCCGCAGAAGCTGCCAGAGCTGGTTATGAAGGAGAGTCGAAGGACAGATCTCTTTCTCTGTCTGTCTCTGCCTCTCTGTGTGTATGTGTCTCTCTCTCTCTGTGTCTCTGTCTGTGTCTCTGTCTCTCTGCCTATGTCTCTGTGTCTCTGTCTCTGTCTTTCTCTTTATCTCTGTGTATGTGTCTCTGTGTCTCTGTCTCTGTCTTTCTCTTTATCTCTGTGTATGTGCCTCTGTCTCTCTGTGTCTCTGTCTCTCTGTGTCTCTGTCTCTCTCTTTATCTCTGTGTGTGTCTCTGTCTCTCTGTCTGTCTGTCTCTCTCAGTGGGATCTTGGGGCTGGAGAGCTGGCTCAGCACTGAGAGCGCTGGCTGCCCCTGCAGAGGCCGTGGTTGGATTCCCAGTACCCGCAGTGTGGCTCAGACCATCCATAACTGCAGTCTCAAATCATCTGACGCCTTCTGGCTTCCTTGGGTTCCAGGCACAAAGTGGTACAGACACACCTGCAGACAGCTACCTGAAAAAAAAGAGTCAGGGAAATTTAAAGTTCAAGGCCAGCCTGGGCTGAAGAGTGGGTTCAAGGCTAGCCCAAGTGAGCTCTGATGTTAGTGTGGGAAGGCCTAGGATGGGTGTCCTCAGCAGTAGAGTGTTTCCTGCACAAGCTCCCGGCCCCAGCTCAGTCTCCAGCACTGAAAGAGAAAGGTCGCTTTTTAAAACTGGAGGTTGACATTTTCTTCCGGGGAAGTGAGCTCCGCCATTGGTTCTATCTAGATGTGAGCTCCTGGACACTGAAAAGATGAATCTTGACAGGACTGGCGTGGGGTAGGGGCGTGCAGAGAGGGTCCCGGACTGTGCCCTCTGCAGATATGGTGAATTGCATACCCTATGACGGTGCTGTGGGCCAAAGGCCCCTGAAAACACCAGACTCGGGCCGTGTGGATGGTTGAGAACGTGCCTGTGACCGCTCAGCAAATGTCTAAAGGGAAAGCCGAGAAAGAGGGGTAAGACTCTAAAGTAGTCAAGGGTGGTGAAGCTGCCCGAAAGCTACCAAGCCACCCTAGAACCCTCGTAGTGGAAGGAGAGATCCACCTCCTGCAGGTTGTCCTGTGACTACCACACACACGCTGTGGCAGCCTGCATACTCACACACAGGCATGTGTGCACGCCAACCACAAAAAAGTGACATGAATTAAGCTGAGGGAATTCAGGCAAGCACAGGAAGGTTTGCTAGAAGACCCAACCCACTGTGCCTGCTGGCTCAGAGGCCAGGGTAGCGCGGCTCGCAGGGAGACGCCTCTTCCAGGCTCTCCTGTGCACCACAGCTCGCTGGAGCCTTTACTAAGAGCCCACTGCGGCCTGGCCTGGGCCAGTTTGACCACGCCTGCTGAGGTGAGCTGCTGGCTCCTCGGATCCCACAGGGTTGTTGATTCTATAGTGAGGGGACCCCCGGCTCCACGGGGTTGGGCTGAGAAGGTTACCCACAAATCTGGATGGTGTTTTTGTTTTGTCTTTTTTTTAGTCGCCCTGATATGGGGTTATATGTATAAAATAATCCCAGAAGGAGAACTGTTAGTTCAGGTCTCCTGATGAAAGTTGCTAGCACAAGACAGATTTTCATTTTCATTCTCACTTTTCAGTATTATTTGTGAATGTTCTTGCATGAGAAAATGTCTATGGAGTGTAAATGTGCCCAACAAAAAAGAAAACCCAGACGGGAAGGTTCTGCCCCGGCTCTTCCTGAGGCCCTGGCAGAACCTTTGATCTTGGTGAGCCTGGGTGAGCTCATCTGTGCCCTGAGGACACTCATACCTCTCACAAAGCCCTGTGGTGAGGCTCTCACAGACTCACGAATGTAAAGGCCCACGATGCACTGGGGTGTGCTTGTGTGTGTGTGTGTGTTGTCTAAAAAGATGTTTTTTGCACATTAGCCCTTTCCTGGTCTATTTAGGCAGATATCAGCTGGGCTGTCTTCGTTGGCCTTCTGATCATCTGCAGGCCTCGAGCATCTCCTCTGGCCGCTCAGTCCCTCCAGCCTCAACTGGTTCAAAAGCCAAAGGGCCTGAGACATTGACCTTACTGTGTCAGGAGCACAAGGTTCCCGAACGGCCAACAAAAGCTCTTGGGATAGCTCTGGGGAGGACTGCACCTGCTTGTCCTGCAGCAGAGCCTTCCAGGACCCACGGAAAAGCGTGCAGCTGCTCTTCCTGCCTTTCCCAGGGTGCCGAGAGGTGGGAGTGCACGGGGACTGAGAAGACACGGGGTGGGGTGCTGTGGTCCCCAAGCCCCACAGCCACAAGCTTTACCTAAAACACTTTCTACAGGAAAAGACAATGGCACTTTCACCCTCTGACTCTCTCTCAGCTTGTACACACATACACTCATCCCAGAGCCTGAGGCCGAAGCCACACAGTAGGAAAACAAAGGCCTCACTGCTGGCCGTTGAGTAAAGCAGAGCTGACTGAGCCAGCTCCACCAAGCTTTGAGTGTAACACATCTCGTCATGTAAGGGGTTTTGGTTTTTGTTTATTCATTGAGGAATTAAAACCTGAGGATATACTACACACATATATGTATATAAAAACAGCCAGACTTCTAAGGGTAAGCCTCAGAAAGCCCGTGACCTGATACATAAGCGTGTAAGTGCTATCTCACGGCGTCAGGGACAGCCTGGCACAGAAAGCTGTTCGTTTGGTTTTGTGAGACAGGCTCTCCTTACATAAGCCACAGGCGTGAACTCTCCATCCTCCTGCCTCACCCCAGAGACCACCTTCCTGCCCAGCTCACAGTGTCAATTATTCTGTTAGAATAGACACCTGTAACCTGGAATAAAGTATCTTTGGAGAGAGATAACAAATATAGAGTCAGGGTTATACTCTTTCCCTACAGTGTTCTTCATTTTCTAAGCAGTTTTAACAAGCATGAATTACTTTTGTAACATGAGAAGAGGGTTAAATCTGTCTAAGGACATCTTCAGGCTTGGCTGCTCCAGGAAGGAGAACATGGATATCTGAGTGTGCTTTGCACCATTGTCACGGAGTTCTGCAGTTGTCTGATTTCTAAGGCTGAAAACATTCTTCTTCCACTTGTGGAACATAAGAAAACTAAGAGCAGTGTGTCTGAAGCAGGTCTTCCTGTCTCTTTCTCCAACTGCAGCAAACATGACAGCAACAGAGGACCTTCTGTAGAGCCTCGTCCCATTCGTGGGAGAGAAGCTGTCAGGGCCGGATTGGCTTACAGCTTTTCCTCATCGCTTAAGGAATACGGTGGGAGTTTCTGCAATCATTTCCATGCATTTAAAGATTTATTTAATGTGCATGCATGTTTTTCCTGCGTGTGTTTGTGTATGTGTGTGTGCCACATGTGTGCCTGGTGCTCTTGGAGGTCAGATTCTCTGGGTCTAGAGTTACAGCCATCGTGTGACCCCGGGGGATGGCACCCAGTTTCCCCCAGAGCAGTCATCAACAGCCCCACGTCTTTTACACAGTGCCTTATCCTTGGAAGAACTCGGGGCGGGGCATCTAGCTTAACATTTTTGTACCCTTAAGTGAAAGGCTTTAGCAATGGACACCGCTATGCCAGGGCACCAGGAAGTCCAGAAAGGTAAGTGCTGTCCTGCTGCTCATGTCTTTAGGAAAGAATCTGAAAAGAACTGAGGGTGAGAAACTGCTGAGACAGATGTGTAACATGCATGCATGCATGTATGTATGTATGTGCATGGTGCACATATGTATGCATGCTTGTGTGTGGAGGAAGGGAAGAGATGGGAGTGCAGCTTGGCCAGGGCCGCTCTGCTGACCAGACAGGAAGGAAGCCCTCTTTTGTTTAGATGCACGGATGGCTGAGAAGAGCCTGCCTGGCTGTAGGTGTTTCTCACAGAGGCTCTGCACAGGGTGATGTGTGTCACGGGAGAGGAAGGAGGAGAATGGCCCAGAGGTGCACTGCAGGGGCCTCACCACTGCCCAGGGTGTGTTACCCCCAGGGCAGGTGCACGCATGGCTCCATCACGCTGGTGGTTTCACTAATTCCCTTCCTGAGTTCCACTTGTCCTCACACATCCAGAAACGTCACAGGGGCTGTCAGGCCCAGCTTAGGCTCCTTTGCATGCTTCTTTGGTATCAGTTTCCCCAATTTCCAGTGGTAACCCCGATACCCGCTCAGGAGCCCAAGAGGCTCCATCCCTCCCGGCTGTCTCCTGACAGAGCCGTTTGGGGACACAGGGCCTGCCTTGGAGCCTGACTTCCTGAGGACAGGGCCAGCATTCTCCTCGGGCTGCGCACACGTGCTTCCTCACCGGCTCTGAGCACTTGCCTTTCCTGGAGGGAAGCACCTGTAATCCCCGTTTGGAAAGTCTGCATGATGGCAGTTCCCCCGGACGTGATGCTCTTGACAATGGAAGGCACGGTGGGACCGGGTCTCATGGCAGTCTAATCCGCAGGCAGATACAATCAGAAATTTGGCCGGCTACTTGGAAATGGCTGGGTCCTCCAGATAGCTTACTCACTGAGGGAACAATTCTTTGATATTTTTTAAAAATCAAGATCTCCATTTGCTTCCATCCGGCCGGCCTCCTGCCATGTTAATTCAGCATCCTGCCCAGTAGCCCATGCCCAGCCTGGGCATCTCAGTAACCCCACCTTCCTGTCGTCCTGTCACACCTGCTCAGATAACAGCCCTGGGCCCACCTTCACAGGCCAGGGGCAGGGAACCCGCTTCAGTCCATCGCTGATCCAGCAGGGTGTGTGGGGATTGGTGAGCAAACGCTTGGTCCTGAAGTTCCTGGTGGTGACCAGAGGGGGACTGGGACCAGGACTGGCTCCAGAGTGGACAAGGTTCTGGCTCCTGACAAGAGGGTTGGGCAAACATGAACAGGCTGCAGGCAATGAAGGCATTCATCCTCTTACTGTTGGGTTGGCTAACACACACACATTTACGTATTTTCAAGTTTTCCCCACAGAAAGAACAAAATTTGACTTAACCAAAACTCAGCAACAATTTGTGGGGTTCATACTAAATGCACCCTCTCTCTTTCTGTGAGACTGGTTACACAGGACCTTAAAAGCCACTGCAAGATCTTTGCGGTTTACTTTGAATGAAATGGCAAATTGTTTCTCATAGTCTTAAGCAAATATTAATATTAATTAGCCTTGTCACAATACAATTTAAATAGTCTTCTGCCAATTTAAGTGTACTATTTGTGAGTTTTAGCAACTGTGTAGCTGCATCAAATGGCGACCATCATCTGGAACATTTCCGCTGCCTGTTCTGGCTCTGCACTGTGAAAATCTGGATGAGGGAAGCTGAGAGATGGCTCCAAAGTTTGTAGCAAGAGTCTTGGAGACAGAAAATGGCAGCCAGCCTGGGAGAGCACAAGAGTGGTCAATGAGTACTGAAAGTAGAGCCAGCAGGTTTCGCTGGCAATTTGGCTATAAACTGTGAAGGAAAAAGTTGCGTGTGACTCCAAGGATTGGCCCAGGGGCTAGGACTGTCACTGATGGAACTGGACGGGGGTGTGGAGGGAGCAGGTATGGAGGCTGGGTCAGGCTTGATGGCAGAATCTCAGCCTCGCTTGCCACCAGGTTAGGATTCTAAGTATGAATTCTAAGCTCTGGATTCTCCATGATGGAAACATCCAAAAATATTGCTAGGATTTACACTAGGTAGTTACCATGGCCACAGCACCAGAACTGGACCAGCTGTGATCATGAATTTGGTTTTACTGAGTCTACTGTCACAGGCCAGGCCAGTGTTCACAGAGACTGTGCTCACAGAGCCACACAGCCAGGGCTTGGAGACAGCAGAGGGTCATCCCACTCTACACTCACACCAATAGTGTAAGAGCTCATCAGTCACGTCAGAAGTGCCTCCCACCTCCTAGGGCACTCTTTCCTAGATGGAAGAAAGCTCTCTCTTGGACTGGAGAGACGGCTCAGCAGTCGAGAGCACTGGCTGTTCTTCTAGAGGACCCGAGTTCAATTCCCAGCAACCACAACTCGGACAGTTGTGGCAGCTCACAACTATCTGTGACTCCAAGATCTGACACCCTCCCTCACACAGACATACATGCAGGCAAAACAGCAGTGCACATAAAATAAAAATAAATAAATAATTTTAAAAAGAAAAAGAAAGTTGTCTTGTTAGGCAGTGATGGCACATGCCATTAATCCCAGCACTTGGGAGGCAGAGGCAGGCAGGTTTCTGTCAGATCTCTGAGAGTTCGAGGCCAGTCTGGTCCACAGACCTAGTTCCATGACAGCCAGGGAAGTACAGAAAAACCCAGTCTCCAAAAACAAACAAAGGAAACAAGGAAAGTTCTGTCTTGCGTGGAGCACAGAGCTACCCTGATGTTTCTTTTACTTGTTTGCACTAGGTACCTGAACTGCATTTAGTGAAGGAGATACAAAGTGCAAGAATTTTGACTTGCCTACAAGGTTCTTGGCTTCCATCATTTTATGGGGCCTGTCAGATGGTTTAGGTTTTAAAACTTAAACTCTTGGCTTCACTAAACCTTCCCAATCTCTCTGTCAAGAGGTTTCCTGGAGGTTGGAAGAGAAAGTAAACCAAATCGGTGTTTGCTTCTCATCAGTGAAAGCAAAGTGCTTGGGAGAGGTTCACAGCTCTATTTTTGTTCTTGTGTGATGGAGAGTTGCCAAGAACAAGCAGAGGTGTTTTCCTGTGGTCAACATCTGAGTTCAGAGACCAGTATTGGTGGCTGGGTCTTGATGCAGGAGAAACAAGAATAGGATACAGAATCTGGGAGCAGTCAAGATGGTCTTGATCCACCTTCAAGTCCAGACAGTTAATTCTTCACATCCCTGTGTCCCCTTCCAGCTGGGCCAAGACTGTAAGCATTTGTTTTTTTCTGCTAATAGGAAGTAGGTTGCAAGCCTGTGGGTGCATCTTTAAGAACCATGGCTCTGTAAGATGCTACAGCTGCTGGTGTTTTGAGCCGCAGTGGAGAGGGCAGGCTCCTTTGGCTACCTTCCCAGGTGAGAAAACATGCCATGTGTCATGGCACAAAATACCAAAGGAGTCAAATCAACTCAAAGCACTTGAGGACTGCCCCAGATTCAAAGGTTGGAGACAATTCAGGGGAATACTGACTCCTCAGACCCAGAATTCTGGATTCCAGAACTTTTGTCCGTGGGACCAAGGCGAGCAGAGAGTAAATCAAAGCAATTTGGGTAATAAGCTACCATGAAGTCCCATACTGTCTTAGCACTCGAGTTCTCTTGGGTGATCCACCGCAAGCATGAATTCAGAGTGCATTTCTAAAAACCAATGTTTTTAATGCAGATTTCAAAAATTAACATAAAGTACACATTTCTCGGTAAGTCTGAGATGACCCAGAAAACGTGATGAACACTGCATCTGTAAGAGAAGGGATATGGGCAGACACTTGGCTGTGACCTCTGACCCTGTCCTCGCTTTGGGGGCTCTATCGACAGCCTTCTTTCTGGTCTGCACGGATAACTTACCACTTGTTTACCTGCCTGTCCCTTGGCAGCGGCTGGAGGGAGGGAGTGACCTGTGTGCTCAGTGATCATTCCATACAAACCAATTGTCCATCTCTGCTGGATTGCATGGTGTCCACGTGCATTGCAGGCGTCTCCCTCCTACCTCTACTCAGCCTCTCTCCTCCCCCATGTGCTTCCTGTTTGGCCCTGTTGGGCTCTGCGGGCGCCAGCCTGACTTTCTTGGATTTGCTCTCTATTCTTTTGGCTCCGGAGCAGGTGCGACTGATTCCCTTTGTGTTTGTTTAGAAACGCTCTTGAACGATGGGAGAACTCAGCCTCCCCTAGAGTGCTTTCTTCTGCTTCCGTTCCTTTGTGGCTATGTTTACGATTGTGTTTACAACTGTGTTTATACGGTGTGATTTCTTGGAACTGAGCCCTGAGTGGATATAATGACAGTCGTTGGATTTTGAGGGTCCCCAGGATCCCCCAGTGATCTCTTCCCGGGCACTAGAACTACCCAGAACAGAGAGGGTTTTATTGTTGAAACTAGAACAAGGGCCATCAACATGGTGCAGCACGGAACAGGGCTTGCTGCCAATCGGATGTTCTGAGTTCAGTTCCCAGAACCCACATTAGAAACAGAGAATGACTGCTGCAAGTTGTTCTCTAGTAACATGAGTGTTGTGGCACAGACACACAGACACACACACACAGACACACACACACAGACACACACACACACAGACACACACACAGACACACACACACAGATACACACACAGAGACACACACACAGACACACACACAGACACAGACACACACACAGACACACACAAATGTAAAAAACAAGCTAGAGTGAGGATAAAGGCAAAATCTATTCATTTAGCTATTCAGAATAAAGAATTTTTTTTTTGAGACAGGGTCTCAGATGTCTCAGGCTGGCCTTAAACTGCTGATCCTACCTCTACAGACTTACACATGAGTCCTGAGACTGCAGGTGTGTGCCACCATGCCTAGTCTATGCGGTGCTAGGACTGAGCCAAGAACCTCATACGTGCCAGGCAAGCGCTTACTGTCTGAGCCACATCCCAGCCCTGTGAGAGCATCAAATGCAAATGCAGCAAGCACTGCACTAATGCAGGAACAATTAAGCAGCCATGTCCATCCCCACCCGGGCTGCCTTTGCCAGCTCTTCACACCATCTAGCACAACACAGCCAGTGTGGTGCTAAGTTGTCATTTAGAATCACCACGGAGGGCCAGAGAGATGGCTCAGTGGTTAAGAGCACTGACTGCTCTTCCAGAGGACCCAGGTTCAATTCCCAGCAACCACACGGCAGCTCACAGCTATCTATAATTACTGTCCCAGGGACCTGATGCCTCACACAGGCATATGCACAATACCAATTTACATAAAGTAAATCTAAATAGAGTATCGTCACTACGGAAACCCTTGGGGCTGTTTCAGCCTTCACCGAAGAGAGGGGCCACATTCTGATGGGGGCAATACCCAGTCCTCAAGCTGGCCAGTGATGTGCCAACCTCCACCTTCTTGCTGACTGTGGGTACCAGTCCTCTCGAACCAGGATGGCCTGTGCATCTTGGAAGCCTTCCCACCCTCAGCTGCCATGGTCAGGAGAAGACTAACGGACACAGCTTGGTTGCCCTCACTTCCAGTTTTTGAATGCTTCATATTTATTAGGCTAATGTGTTGGTGGCTGAAGTCCCTGTCTCAGGAGGTTGAGGTTTGGGAATTAAGCAAGGTCAGAAACACAAGAGTGTCCTATTTCAAGTTCTGTTAGAAATGAAGGAAATAGCCCTCTACCGTTGGCTTACGCAGTGGAGTCAGGATGTAACAAATGTGTACACATGGAGCGTAAGGATTAATTATATTTCAGATGAGTCCTCATTCAGTGAGCATTTGCTGACTGCTTTCTAAACAGCTGTGGCTGGGCTCAGGCCAGGGAAACACAGTTTCCGGGGGTTTCTTGTTGTTTGTTTGCTGTTTTTTTGTTTGTTTTTTTTTTTTTTACACACAGGGTTTCTCTGTGTAGCCCTGGCTGTCCTGGAACTCACTCTGTAGAGCAAGCTGGCCTCGAACTCAGAGATTGGGACTAAAGAGTTTCTGTTTTCATAGAACAGCATTCAGAAGAGTGAGCTTCAGAGAAGAGAAAACAGACTGGAACCCAGACAGACAGCTGCCAGCTCTGTGCCTCAGGGTTCTGCCCCTTTCTGAGCCCCATTTCCTCATCTGAAATGGAGGGCCAGCAAAATGGCTCAGCGGAAGAAAATAGAGGAAAGTTCCATGGGGTTTCCCTCCGATCTCGGCACATACACAAGTGCACACACACAATATTAACTTTAAAAAAGCAAAATGGAGAAAATAATGTCTAAGGAACAGGATCATTGGAAACTGCCGTTTGTTTTGGTTTTGTTTGGTTGTGGGTTCTGGTTTTGGAGACAGGGGTTCTGTGTAGCCCTGGCTCACTGAACTGTGACCCTTCCAAAGTTGGCACTGTGGCATTCAATTTTTGTCTGATGGGATGCTTGCTGGACTGTGCCCAGCTCACGCTGGATGTCAGAATCTGTGAACGAGGTGCCCTCCACACTGTTGTCCCGTCACGGTCCAGGGGCCTCCACCAGACCGAGTGAGCTCTCCCTGCTTGGTGGGGCAGGAAGTGGCCACTGATCAGGCCTGCTCTTCCGCTCCTACAGGCTCCTGCAGTTTCCACGCCCACCCACGCCCAGGTTCTTGGCCCTTGCCTCTGCTCTTCACTGTCCGGGTTGGCACTGGCTTGTCTGCTTGCTGCTGACTTCCTGTCTGACTGGAATGACCAAGTCCAAGGCCTCCGTCTGTCCTGTGTCTTGACGCACACAGTGTCACCTGTCTTAGAAGGGACCTCTGCTCCTGCCATCTCTCACCTTGAAAGAGCAGAGCACCTGTTACTCTCTGCCCCAACAAGACTGTGCTTTGTCCCTCCCTGACCTGCTCGGCACATACTGAGTCCCGAGAGTGTGACAGGAGCGTGCAGGTGGATGGCCCCTTCTGTGAGACACTGTCACCTCTGTCTCCACAGAACCCGAGCTGTTGTGGGCACACACCTTTAGAGCCAGCACCCCCATGGCTCCGAGGCCAGCCTGGCACATGTGTACTGGGCAGAGACCCGGCTCATCTACAGCCCAGTGAAGAGCTCTGACAAGGCCTGGACATGAGGGACTTAGGGGGACAGCTCCCAGGTTGGCTCCTTGTCTCAAGTTCTCTGCTTGGGAAGCAGATTTGACTAAGAGCTTAAAATGTCCACAGTGAATAGCTAAGTCAGGGCACATTCATCCATGGAGTATTATACCTCAATTAAAAGGCAAATCAAATACTCTTTAACGGGGACCTTGACCCAGTAATTTTTACGAGGAATTTATGATCCACACATACTTTCCCAGGAGTTCAAAGATGAATGTACAAGGAGGGGCCATGAAGAGGTGTTTCGACTAGTTAAAAATTAAGAGAGGCTAAGGAGACATCAAAAAACTGCCACCAAGCTGAATGTGGTGGCACACGTTTTTAATCCCAGCACCCAGAGAGGCAGAGGCAGGAGGATCTGGGTGAGTTCGAGGCCAGCCTGGTCTACAAATCGAGTCCAGGACAGCCAAGGCTACACAGAGAAACCCTGTCTTGAAAAACCAACAAAACAAAAACCTCCCACCAAAGCTGATGAGTTGAGCTTCATCTTGTGGAAAAAGAGAACCAGTCTCCCAAGATGTTTTCTGATCTCCACACGTATGCATGCACACACGCACAGGTAAATGAATGAATGTAATTTAAAAAGGTTGCTCTCCATAAAAAGGATTTTTGGTTTTTGGTTTGGTTTTGTGCTCTAGCTGGGGTGCATGGCACAGTGTGTGACATCAGTGGGCGACTTGGTGGTCAGATCTCAGTCTACCCTTCTTCGGGTTCCAGGGATCAAAGTCATGTTGGCAGGCTGATGTGGCAAGCACCATCACCCGCTGTCTTCCTCATGGTTCTGTGGCTGTGAAGAGACCATGACCAAGGCAGCTCTTACAAGAGACATCACATAGCTGAGGGCTCACGATCATGATGGCAGGGAGCAGTTAGGCATGGGGCTACAGCTGAGGGTGACAGCTTGGGGTCCTGATCT
Organism: Pachyuromys duprasi; assembly: GCA_028658305.1. Classification (NCBI taxonomy): domain Eukaryota; kingdom Metazoa; phylum Chordata; class Mammalia; order Rodentia; family Muridae; genus Pachyuromys; species Pachyuromys duprasi. The sequence continues at coordinate 3,218,822 of CM053759.1, read as the reverse complement.
GAGGGAACAGGCTAAGGGAAAGACTGGACTGGCATGAGCTTTGGAAACCTCAGACCTCCCCTACACACACCCAAAGGCACACTTCCTTCAGCAAGGCCACACCTCCTAATCTTTCCAAACATCCCCACTGTGTTGAGGACCACAGATTCAAGCCTGTGAGAACTCTGGGGCCATTCCCATTCAATCCACCTCACCTGCTGGGCCATCTTGCCATATTTTTTTTTAGGTGAAAAAGCCTGTTTATTTATGTAGAAAAATTGTTTCCCCAGTAGGCTTCTTTTTCCTTTTAGAAAAAGAACATATTCTCATCATTACGTGCTCATAAATGCCTCTGAGTAAGAACAAAAGCTGCTGTCTGAAACGCTGTGTTCATTGTGGACTCTTCACTGGAAACTTAATTTTAGGGTGGTAGCTCTCAGATGGAGCCCAGGGCCTTGTGCACGCTAGGCAAGAGCTCTGATCATTGAGCAACAGTCCAAGCCATTGATTTACCTGTGTGATACCGACAGGTATGCAACATGCCGGAGTCTGGGTGGCTCAACAAGGACACTCTGCTTTCTCTCCGCTCTAGAAGCTGAAGAAGCTTAATATCCCCGATCAGGGGGTCAAGATCGTTGGTGCCATCCTAGGCGTAGGTGACTGTTGCCTTCAGAGAAAGAGAACCGACTCTCTCTCGTGTGTGTTCTCTTTCCCTCCTCCTCCCCTCTTCCTGTAGTCCCTTATTCAATCCGATTTCAGCAGCACTCTTAGAGCTTCATTTAGCCCTAAGGCGTCCTAGGTCCTGCCCTGCCTCCACGCAGTCACCCTGGGGTAGATCCGAGCCTGCGAGTGGGAACAGAGATTGAGCCATCATTTCTCAGAAGAGCTTCTGGGAAAATTTCAGCTGAAAACTGACCTAGACTTGAGTTCCAAGATGAGGTGACCTTTCAGATCCGAAAACCAGAATGGGCCGAAGCCACATGAGCTCTCTCCCTGCAGCCCCTGGTCTACTCAGGTCCTCAGCTGAGGAAGAGCCACGCCTGCCAACCCGGATGTTCTGCGTGAACGGTCTGCAAACCCCAGTGTTCCTCTCCTTCAGACAGGTCTTCACAGACACATCCAGAAAATCCTCTGGGAAAACGCTGGACCCCCTCATGGCCCAGTCAGGGCTGCACGTAAAATGAGGCATCAACAAATACAAATCTGCTTGGGTAAACACAACCCTTTCACAATAGACATGAAAATTTCAGGCTTGAGGGGTAGCTCAGTGTCAGTCTGCTTGGTCAGGGTCCTGATCTTAGTTCCCAGCACAAAGAAGAAAAAAAACAACAGAACAAAACCGAGGAAAGTGAAACTTAAAGGCTTGAACAGTTGAGTATACTTAAATTTTTTTAATACTTCTAATTCTGTATGTGTGTGTGTGTGTATGTGTGTGTAGGTTTGAAGACTTGGTCCCTGATTGGTAAAACTGTCTGGGAAGGAGTGGCTGATGCGGCCTTCTTGGCGATGTGTCCCCAGGGGCCGGCTTTGAGGCTTCGAAGGCTGGCGCCATCCACTGTATTGTCAGTATCCTACTTGCAGACCAAGATGTGAGACCAAGCTCAAGCTCTGTACCTTTGCGCTGTCATCCGGACCGTCCATCACTGTAAGCAAGCCCCAATGAAATCCTTTCTTTCATAGATTGCCTAGGCCATGGCATTTTGTTAGATCAGTAGAAAAGTCACTAAGACAGGACCCATGTTCAGTCCCAGCACTCATGTCAAGGGGCCCATACCATCTCTAAGTCTGATCTGATGCCCTCTTCTAGTTTCCACAGGCATACAAGCACAGACACATAAATAAATCTCTTTAAATTCCAAGCTTTCTACATAGATGGAAACAGGTGTCAAATTTCAGGGAATATTTTTTCTCTATATAGTAAACATCACTTGGATGGTAAATTCACACTCGTTTTTCTCTTTCTCGTTGAAAAAAAAAAGCCACATTTTAAAGCTCTCTTCTTTTTGATATGTTTCTTCCAAGAAGGGAAAGGTTGAATTTCAGGTCACTTGTCCACCCACTTCCTGAAAAGAAGCAGCCACCCTCATCCCGGGGGCGGACCTGCCCAACACCAAGGGAGGCTCTCAGAGGGGTCAGGTCTAAAGACCTGCTGATTTATTTTTATTAATCATGAACTCTCTCCCAAGGAAAAGGAGGAGTAGAGATCCAGGGTCATGGGAGCCAGAGGTGGAGGCAGCTGGACTGTTTCCGTGAGTAATTCAGCAGGACCATCGCTTCCAGACCCATTCTGCCCTGGCTTTCCCTGCCTCAGGACCACTTCCCCTACAGAAAGCAGCAAACGACTGGGTTTCCGTTTGTTTGTTTGCTTGCTCGTCTTGTTTTTTAGACAAAGTCTTGCTCTGTGGTCCTGGAACTGCTCTGTAGACTCAGGGGAGCCACATTCCTGTGCTTCCTAAGCTCTGGGGTTGTAGGTATGTGCCATCAAGCCTAGCTTCAGTTCAGGTTTTGATATGGGACAAGAGAAACAGTTAGAGTACTTTCATCTTCCATACTATAAAGACACACTAGTATTCCATAACACAAACAAACAAACAAAGAATCAGCACAGGTCTGTTATTACTACACGCCCCTCCCACCAGCCTCCTCCTGCCATGAGGCTTCTAGTCCCAGCTCTCTTATGAAGACATCCCTGAGCATTGATAGTATTCTGAAAAGGGGGCGGACCTCGAAAATGACCTTTAAAACAACAACGTTCAAGAGATTATTGCTCACATCCAAGCTTCTGGAATAGGCAATGGCAGGCCCTGGTGGAGACGCTGGCTTCTCTGAGTTGCTCCTACAAATTGTGACTTACAACAGAAGCCGGAAGCTGGGACACCTGCCACCTTTACGGCCAAAGCTAAGCCAGTCGGAACCAGCCAGCGGTAGTAGATGTGGGGAGAAACACGGTTCAGTTTGCATATCAAACTCCAAACTGTTTCGCTACAAATACAGGAATCATTTCCGGTGGGGGGCCCACACTAAACTGCGATTGCATGTTATCACCTGGGCTGTCAGAGGCCCTCAGATTTCTGAGGAAGCTGGCAGCACAGTGCAGTGGCTGAGAACCATCACAGCTGTGAGAACCAGAGCCTGGCTCCAGACCCTCGAAACCAGCTAGGCATCTTGACCTGTAACCCCAGTTCTTACTGAGGATTGCTGGGGCTTGCTGGTTTCCAGCCTCGCAGAGAAAATATGAGCCCTCAGTTCAGGTAGAGAGCTCCCCTCAAGGGATCCGGCAGAGTCCTAGGGGACACCTTCTTCTGGCTTCTGTGTGCATACATCTGCAATACACAAGCATGCACACACACAAGTCATTTATCTTTGAATAAAAGTCAAGAGATAGAAGGGGAAGAGAACTAGAAAACAGGAGGAGAAGGGCAGGCTGTGACACATCTCCCTCAAGGGCACAGCACACTTGGGTACGTCTTGCTTTCTCTACTCTTCCCTGAGTAGCCCACACCCTTGGGTGTGTCTTATCTCTCATTCTGAACTCTGCTCTTTATTTTACCCTCGTGCTAGAGATTTATTAAAATATTCCTTCCTAGTTCTTTCTTCTAAGCTGCAGAGACACTGAAGGAAATGGGTCTCTGGTCCTGCCTTCGTTCTTCAGATCTGTAAAAGGACGGACAAGAAAGTGTGATGAAGCAGCCGTGAAGGAGCGTGAGGCTATGGAGGCAAGCGTGGCCTCCATGGGGTTGGTGTGGCTTGGAGCCAGCTGACTGGGAGGGTTCCAGTGTGCTCAGAGTATTTAATTTGAAGACAAGATTTATTTCCCTGAGCTCAGTACCACAATTCAGGTGGCACAAGACATCAGAAATGCTGTCACCGCTGTAAGACTGCAATCGGGTAGCTGTAGGGGTCGTGCTTTCCTAGAAGCCTCCAGGGCTAGCTCTCTTCGGCCTCCCTCAGCTGCTGCTGGTGCCTCGTGTCCCTTTGTCATCGCCTCTTCTCCCTAATCCCTGCACACCTTACCCCCTGGTGTGCCCGCTCCATTCTCCTCCGCGTTTTTTTTCAAGACAGGGTTTCTCTGTGTAACAAGCCCTGGCTGGCTGTTCTGGACTCTCACAGAGAGCCACCTGCCTCTGCCTCTCCTCTGCCTCCCTGAGTGCCGAGACTGCAGGTGTGCGCCTGTTCCTTTCATCAAGACAATGCCTTCCTGGATTAAGGTCACTCTTCGTCTGCATGGCCTGTAACTCCATGCTATGTGCTGTGGCTGTGTTCCCAGATGAAGCCATGTTCTGAGGAGCTGGGTTTTAGGGGCACAGAGTAGCTTTTGGGGAACCCACTCAGAACACAGACGACAGGAAAAGAGGTCACCTGTTCTAACTCTAGGAAAAGCATTGTTTTCTGGCTTTCCTAGAAGAAATGCTGAGGCAGAAGCAAGGAGGACAACCAGGTTAGTGTGCTGGGGGAAAGCAGCTGGTTAATAAATACGTGAAATCCCTGCTGCCTGATGGAGCCTTTTAAACTCCAGTGCCAGACCATCGTGAGAGGCGGCTGCAGGCAACGATTGCTCCTGGGGAGCCGGTCCTGGGGTGTACTCTTTCCAAGGAGCCACAGGCGCCTGAGCTGACCTGCGTGGGCATGAAGCAACGTGGGCTGGGCTCCACCGTGTGCGTGTGCTGGGTGGGCCCGACTGGGGCGCCAGCCTGACGACTTCCCACGCAGGCCTCAGCTGCTCCCCAAAGAGCATCTTCCCCTGTGCCTCCTGGCTAAAAGTTAGTCACAGCTTCAGTCAGTTCCCCGGCATTTGTATGGCCAGAGCAGGCATTCTTCTCAGAGTTCCGGAAAAACTCTCACTGCAGAAGCCTGCGTCCCTACTTGAGGAAGGAGTGGCCGTATCATGGCTTCTGTCAGTCCTTGGCATGTCTGCATTTGTGGCTCGCTCTTTGCTTAAAAGAAAAAATTAAGCTGGGTGTGGCCGCGTAAGCCTTTAATCTCAACACTCCGGAGGCAGAGGCAGGAGGATTTCTGTGAGTTTGAGGTCTGGTGTTCATAGTAAGTTCCAGGACAGCCAGGGCTACATAAAGAAACAAACAAAAACAATAACTAAGCCTGTCTCAAAAAAAAAAAAAAAAAGCCATTCCAGCTGAGAAATTCCAGAGAATGGTCCTGACCAAAGTCCATCTCTCATATTAATTTAATAATTAATAAATCTTGCTTTAAATTTGCCCCCCCCAAAGTCCAATGAGTAAATAAACAAACAACACACATATATACATGTAAGAGACGGAGGAGACGGCCCAGATTCCACGTCCACACAACACGCCTGCCGCACACGCCTGAAGCACAGTGCTGTCGGGGGTGGAACTGGCTGCGGCCTAGCTGGAAGTCTTGAACTCCAGGCTCAGGGAGAGAGTCTGATTGGAAGAAGCTGGGGGTGGTGGACGACCCAACATCCTCCGCTAGCATCTGTGTGCACTTGCACACGCAGACGTTACACGCTGGGCCTTGTAGAATGTGCCCATAGTCCCAGCAGCTTGGGAGACGTGAGCCCAGGAATGTGAGGCCAGCCCAGGCCTCAAAAACAAAACTAAATTCAATAAACTAATTTGAAAACTTAGGGTGGGGCCAATAGAGCGGCTGCTTAGCTCCATTGAAAAACAAGAACTTGATCTACGGTGCCACACACATGAGCAGTGGTGATAAGACTTGTATAATTGGTACAGGGGTGAGTATGATTCACGCATCATGTATTCAATTATCAATACATTCTTTTTGGTTTTTTTCCCCTTAGCTTGAACAGAAGTTAAAATTAACATTTCCTTTAGCCTGGGAGCTGTGGGACTGAGGGAAGCCAGCCTAGCGCAGGATGGGGTCAAGGCGCACCCAAATCCCAGAAATCTCATCCTGAGATCCCCAGGAGTAGGATGACTCCCCCATGCCTGAGGCCTGCATGTCCCTGTGCATGCAGCCCTGCACCCCACTTCTGCCCCCTGAAGGAGGACATGTAGCCTGGTAGCCAGGCTAAACTTCCTCTCCCCTTATAAAGTCAGGTCCAGCAGCACCTAGAGTTCCTCCTTATGCAAATGAGGCCGCCCCAGCACCCTGGCTCCAGCCAACTATGTGCACACACTCCGAAAGCCCCTCCCCACCCCCTAAGTGCCTTTGTTCCCCCATTAAACAAGCTGTCTCACTGAAGCTGAGTCTGTTCCCACTGCACTCACAACCACTTGAGTCTCTCCCACTCTCGGCCTTTCTTGCCTCACTTGCCCTCTCAGGATCTGCACGTTGTGATCACGGGATGGTTTTGCAGTGATGGGTAAGGAAGCCTGAAGGATACTTGTTTTGGGAGGGGGTGCATCTACAGTGTCATGGAAGAGGGGCTTCTACACTATCACGGACCGTACCATGTGTGGATAGGATTAAGAGGATGGAAACCTCATCAGATTACTTCTTCAGATTACATTCAGATTACAGTCTTCAGAGGCTGTAGGGATGTGATTAGGTTACTGTGGGGGTAGGGTCCATAATTCAAACTTGTTGGTATTATGAGGAAGAGGCAGACTAGAAAGACGCTTCTGCCTTGTGGTGAAGCACAAAGGCATCTTCTTCATAGCCTTCCCCATGTGGCTTAGACCCCACACCTCCAGGACTACGAGCACACACAAACCTCTTTCTTCACTAAGCAGCCTGCTTCAGGCATTGAATTACAGCAAAGAAAAGCTGACCAGCACATCTTGGCTGCTATTATTTCTCCACATTGCTATAGTGGAAAAGTGCCCCCAAGAAGATATAAACAGATGGGCATGATCGTGGTCCTTTAGTACCTGCTTTAAAAACCTATAATCCTATGCTTGGGAGGTTGAGGCAGAAAGAGGAGTCACAGGCCATCCTGGACTATGTAGTAGGATCATATCTCAAAACAGTAACAAAAGAAACAGGTAGAGAGACCGAGGCAGATTTGACTTGTGGGGATAGCTAGCCAAACCCAGATTCTACTAACCGGCCTTCCATGTCCTGATCTCGCTCTGTCTGTCTCTCCCAGAACACTGTGTCTATTATGTGCTGTGCACTCTGTGAGACATTAGCAGCCCCTAATATTTCTGTTCTCCCTTCATTTTTGATTTCTTTAAAATAACTTATTGCATTTTCCTTCTTTATGGGGTGGGGTAGGAGCTTGGTGACTTTCTCCTACCGTGCAGAATTAAGCTGCAGCTGTTAGGGCTGGCAGCAAGTGCTTCTCCCTGCTGAGCCAGTGGCAGGCTGCCTTTAGATGGTGACTCAGGCAGAGGCGGTCCCAGGACTGAGCGATGGGCATTTCACACTGAGGTGGCACTGAGGAAACATTTGTGTGCATGTGAGATGTCCCTCATTTCTCTCAGAAAACACGTGTGCATAGCACCTTTCTCTGCTTATTCATGACCCGGCCTGACAAATTGTTTCTCATCTGAAGGTGTGGAGGCTCACACTTGGAAGTCCAGCACTTAAGATATTTAGGCAGGAGCCAAGCATGGTGGCACATACCTATAGTCCCAGCACTCAGGAGGCAAAGGCAGGTGGATCTCTGTGAGTTCGAGACCAGCCTTATCTACAAAGTGAGTCTAAGACAGCAAAGGCCACACACACACACAAAACAAAGAGTCTGTTTTCATTTTAGAAAACTCCAAGGCTGAATCCATGAGGTCCTTATTGGGTCGCCTTTCTTAGGAAGGATTCCAGAGGATAAGTAACTTGGTCCCTTAGGCTGTATGGGGGTCTTGTTTTCACATAAAAAGCTTAACTAAGAAAATCATTGTGTGTGGTCACACTTGTGCATGTCTGGAGGCTTGCATGCCACAGGCCCATGTGGCAGTCAGAGGACAACTCTGTGGAGTGAGTTCTCTGCTGGGACCAAGCTCAGGTCTTCCGGCTTGGACAGCCGTCACTTTTACCATCCATCTTGGGAATCTGCTGCGGCTTCATGTGACTAACCCACGCTAACTGCTTCTCTACCAGCCGACTGGTTTCCCATTGGCAACCCCTCTGAGCTGGGCAAACACTACAGCGTTCGAGAAGACTGCTCACTTCTCCCTAGCTGCCACTGGGCACAACTCCCCCCAGGCAGTGTGGTGCCCCCAGTGCTTAGCTGTGGCCAGTGTGCCATGCTCAGCAAGTGTGTGACAAGAAGCCCACGAAAGGCACCAAATACGAGTGCCGGTGGCGGCCCCTAAACCCAGGCCTCACGCACGCCTGGCACTTCACCAGCCAGAGTGAGCCTCAGAGCCTTCTCCTCCCAGCTCCAAGCTAGGCTCTCAGAGCTTTGCCCCTGGACACTGCAAACTGCCCGACCACCAAATAGGAGCAGCGTGTGGAAGAGGAACAAGGACATCTTAGCGAAGCTGAGGTTCTGTTTAGGCCTTGGAAAAGAGCTTGATCCTGGGTTTGGGTTGAGGGTTAGGACGAGGGCAGAGGAGGCCCTCAGGGTCTTAGCAGACCTTTCCGTTGGCATGGGGAGGATGTGGCACTGGGCCTGAGGTGGGAATAGTAAGGACAAGGCCTTCCCAGGCTGCTCTTGGAAACTGTTCTCCGGAAGGACTGACAGGCAGGAGGCCGAGCTGTGCCTGCTACTAGGGTGGAGTACCACCACTCAGCCCTGTTTGCCCAAAGTTTTGTGATTAAGGGAGGAGCCAGGAGTGGGACACAGGCGTGGCACTGGGAATGAGGCAGATGATAGATGAGGGACTGGGTGGAGCTGGGTGGCTCTGGGGAGGACTGCCTGTGACAGGCAGGGGCAGATCTGGGAAGGTGTCCCTGCATGGACCAGCCTGTGGCTCGGAGGCATGACTAGGCAGCTATCGTCCATGGGAGGGCTCAGGTCTCAGTGTGGCCTTTTGCTCTCTGCGGTCTATCAGAGCTTGTTTGCTCTTTTACAACACAAAATCAGAAAACTATGTGGGATGACAAAGGGCGGGGAAGGGGCACCACCCCTCCTCTATCTTTTGACAGTACCCAGCACCTTAGAGAACTGTCAGGTGGGACCACATTGTAGGTTTTCAGGGATGGCTTTCTCCATAAAACATCCCTAAAGTGATAGTTCGTAGCCGTGTGGCCAAATAGATGAGCAGAACGCACACTGGGCTTGTCATATATTCATTATTACTATTCTCATCCTCTTCTGACTCTAAAGATTAAAATATTCCTGTAGGCCCCCAACATAGCATCAACTCTGAGCTCTACACCTCTGTTCTAATGGCAGCCTGGGCTCTGGAATCAGGCCAGACGGGCTCAGTTCTCCCTCCTCTACCATTTTTGAGTCTTGGTGCAAGCCAGATGGACTGAAATGATAAATTCACACACAAGGAGGCCTTTGTCCCCTGGCGAGGGTGTCTGTGGCTGGTCACACTGTGTCTTTTCCTGCCCACAGCAGGTACTTTTCTCATTTCTGTGACAGAAACATCTGACAAAAGGTTGCTCAAATTCTTTCCCCCTCTTCATAAAGTCCACCAAGTTTCACCCTGGGCTACCAATGAGTTTATTAGGCTCACTTACAGAGCATGGCTGATTGGAAAACAGCCTCTCTGGAAAGTCTGAGGCAGGCTGGAAGGTGGCTACTGACCCCCAAAGCTGGGTCACTGGCCTTCCTTCCGTGAGTCTTCCCCAGCCTCGGTTCCCCAGCCCCTCCATCCCAAGGCCCTGTACAGGCAGGACTGGGTACAGGTGGCTGGGAAGAGTTGCTGGATACACTAAGGCAAGGTTCGAGGCCCCCCACTCCTGCCCTTTTCCTATGAGGGAATGTCAACAGTCAAGCCCAGCAGGGATGATGTTTTTTGCAGGTAGATGCAGCGAGAATTTTGAAATTTTTGTTTCTTTAAAAATACAGAAATATTGTAAGGCTGTGTTTTCATTTTAATCCCAGGGGTTGGGATACGGGCTGCTTCGTAGCAGCTGACTGTAATTCACCTCGTGCTCTAGCACGGGTGTGATTTTGCCAGCTGCAGCTAGTTTCTGTGATTGTGTGATGTCTGGAGTTCTGGGGGACTTTTCAGGAGGGATGTAAGTGCTAGGGCCTGAGAGGTGGGGCGTATTGTTGGTTGCTGCTGATTGCAGTTTGTTAAGTAGTTGTGCATTAAGAAACAACAAGAAAGTAGACATCCTGACGGCAAAGATCAAACTTTCCCCAGGGAGCTGGATGCCGCTAGTCTCTCCTATCTAGTGTCAGGGGTTAAAAGGGAAGAAGAAAGGGGTGAAGAAGGTGGAAGAAAGAACTCACAAAGTGGCAAATGCTGGCCACAGGTAGACTTAAGAAGATGGTGGGTGATTCACTCGAGGTTGGTGCTGAACAGCACAGGAGCAACTTAAGGAAGGCTTTAGTTTGGCCACAGGTTGAGGACACAGTCCACCATGGTATTTGGAGGCACAGCCCCAGGAAGTGTGAGTGTGCTGGTCACACTGTATCCACATCAAGAAGTGGACATGGATGCTGGTGCTACCGTTCTCCTGTTCATTCAGTCCAGACCCTCAGCACATAGAATGATGGCTTTCCCTCACACCTGAGGCTTCCCACCCAGTCAGCTCAACCTGGAAACTCCTTCCAAGTAAAGCTCGGAGGTGTGTCTCCCAGGCGGCTCTAGATCCTGCTGTATCGACAGTCAAGATTAACTGTCACCCTGTCAGTACATACAGTTTGTCTGTGGTTGTCTGATGCACCTGTATTGCTCGAGGTAGCTGTCTTCATGGGGGAGGGGCAGTACAAACACTTAAACAGGCCCAACATTTTATTTGGTACTTTTTTTTTTAATCTACTGCAAGCCAAGTGCTGCTACAGGAAGTGGAGATTACAGTGCAATAAACCAAAAGCTAAAGTCCCTGTCCTCAGGCAGAAACGGACTGAACCAACTTCTGAGCCCTTCTCAGCATCACACTGCTGGCAGTTTGATCCAAACGAATGCTCACTGGACCGCTGTGGGCTCCCATTGCCATGCCTGCTCTGGACTCCCGTCTTATCCATGAGTCTGTTTCCTTTAAAAAACTTTTTGTGTTTGTCTGAATGACTGTATGTATACCACATGACTGGAGAGCCCACAGACTGGAAGAGGAATCGGATTCCTAGGAACTGGAGTGACAGGCAATTGTGAATCCCTGTGTATGAGCTGGGAACAGAACCTGGGTCCTCTCTCTCAAGTGCAGCCAGCGCCCTTACCCTCTGAGCCACCTCTCTGCCTCTGTTCCTTAAATTCCCTGTGATTTTTCTTTCCTTATCAATGACTCATAGGCACACGGCAGCTCAGATGTCCCCTTACCTGCATGCCAGGGTCACCTTGAAATGACTACCACCAGCATCAGTCCCACGTGACAGTCCCACATGTGGCTGTTTCCTCCTGCAGCACTCCCCAGGTCTTTCAGAATCCTCAGAGACCATCTGTGTTGGCACAGGTGCCAGCTGAGGGAGAGGTGGTGTCGGAAAGCTTCACTGCCTTCTCCTGTCTAGCCCCAAAGCCAACCTCACTATGTGCTCAGTTGGTAGAAGCCATGATAACATGGTTAAAGAAGAACGGAATTCAACTTTGCCTTTAATGTGGAAGGACATGTGTGTGAAGTTGGAAGTGCCCAGCCATCTTTGGAGAATACTGTCTGTCATAAGGTCTAAGTACTCTGGTTAGCTGGAATGCTAATGTTTCCAGCTAGAGTTGGGTTCTCAGGACTTTTCGGATTGTTCTTCAGAGGTTGCGGTTTGGCTGCGTGGAGTTTCCCCCGTGCAAACACAGGCTGGCACTCAGCTCCGTGTTCCACATGGAGCTCTTTCCCCCAGTCATTATTCCCTCTTTGACATTTTATCTGGGAAATTCCAGATGACCTGATTTCCCTAAACTTGTCTCATTTCTCAAACTCAGCAAGTCCTCTGATCTGTTTTGTGTTCTCCATTCTGGTGCTGCTACGAGAAAATTACCTCCACAGCTGTGTGTTCACTCCATCTGGCTCCCTTCTCTTGAAGGGATCCCTGCCGCCTCTTGTCCAATATCTGGAAATCTTTGCCTTGTTTCCTGGACCCACTTTTCCAGCTGTTTATAAAAGTCTGAGTCCTACATCAATTATTCCTTTGTTGATAGAAGCACAGCTGGAATTCTAAAGGTAGACCAGAAGGATTTGATTATGAACTGGATTTGGGTTGTGAGAAAGAGACATACCCTGGAAAGTGACCAAGTGTTTGGCCTGAATTTCAAAAGGTGGCATTGCCATCAATCAAGGCTAGATAAGCATTTAAAAAGTTGTTTTGAGACAGGGTTTCTGTGTGTAATGGCCCTGGCTGTCCAAAACTTGCTCTGTAGACCAACTGGCCTCAAGCTCATAAAAATCTGTCTGGGATTAAAGGCATGTACCACCATGCCTGGCTTTTTATCATCATCATCATCATTAGTTTTAAACATGTTAAATTTGAGAGGCCTTCTGAATGCCCATGTGGGCATGCTAACTTTGCCATTGGACACATAAGCCAGGAGTTCAGGTTAGAAGTCAGGCTACAAACACAAAATCCAAAATGTCTGAGCATAGATGGTACATGGAGCCAAGAGCCTAGTTAAGATCACTAAGGAAGGAAGGGGAAGCAGAGATGATGCTGAGGCCATCTCATCTCCCATCCAACTGAGCGCTATCCGCAGTCAGCCTAGTCTGGCACCGATCTCTGCTGGCCTGTTACTCTCCATGGCCATCTGGACCTAGGCTGACTCAGAAATTCCTTTAACCAGGGAACAGCCACGGAATCTTCTGGAGTCACTTAAGCCTCACCTGGCTCCAGCAAATGGGTTCTTCTGCCAAAACACAGAACAGGAATAAGGCAAACGGCCTGCAACTTCTAGAATGAGCTGTGCCTTGGCCAGAACCCTTTGGCAGTCCCACAGTGTTGCCCATGCTGGGAACTCAGAAAAGGGAAGACCAGACCTCTTACCTGGGCCAAATGACTCATGTTTTTTGACTCTGATACTGTCCTTGGCAGTGTTACTCTGTGGATGCCTCCATGTTATTTCAAGTGTACATTCCAGACATCTCTAGTTTCCCCATGGTAATTAGTGATTTGACTGTAACAACTATTAGCAGATTTAAAAATTATACTTATGTATTTTGTGGGGTGGGGAGGAGCATGCAGGTACCATAGCACGCACATGGAGGTCAGAGGGCCAGTTGGTTCTTTCCTTCATCATGTAAGTCCTGGGGACTGAATGCAGATCTTCGGAGTTGGCAAGCATCCTTATCCATTGAACCATCTCACCACACCTGTCAGCATTGTTCAGCCACATGCAAGAATATTTGTCATGCAAATACTCCTCATGAAGCTGTTATTAAGAGTCAAAATAGTGAAAAATACCTACCTACCAGTGATCAGGGTTGATAGCAAGTTATGGTACAGTGGGTACTCACTAAAACAATTCTGTAGGTTCAGGGAGACTTTGGAATATATACTTGATATATATATATATGAACATTCTGATAGTCAGTTCACCGCACTGTTCAGGGAGTTTTAAGTACAGACTTGAGGGCTCCTTAGTGGTGAACTCCAACAAAGAATGACAAGGTGATAAGCCTGAGCGACAGAGGCCAGAGGTACAGGAACTACTAAACCCACAGAAGATATTAACAAAGCCGGAATGGTCACTCAGCCATTCGATAGTGTCAAAGCTAGAGAGCTGAGGACTGAAGGGGACTAGACCACTGGGAGACTGCTCTCAGAACCCTGAGATCATTACAAGAGCAATCTCAGAAGAGCAACTGCCAGATGCAGGGTGTTGAGGGTTGAGTAGGTGACCTCACAACCAAGGAACTGGGAATGAGTGGTTAGAGTGAACAGAGATGAACAAAGTCACACATAGAAAATGTTCATAACTTGTGTGTGTGAGACAGACTGGCTGGTTGCCTGGGTGCAATCAGGCAGGCAGCGGGTAATTTGGTTTGTGTGAGGGAATGGATGTGATAGCAGCTTCCCTTCTCTGCTCAAAGGTCTGTGTGAACAAGTGAGGGTGTCCAAGTGGAGGCACACAGGGGACACTAAGAAAAGGGGCTTTTCTGTCTCCACTAACCCAGCTTCTCTTCCACTCACTTCTAATCCCTTGCCCTGGGGCCCAGGGAGAGAGCCACTGAGCCTTGTCACTGGCCAGATTCCTATGTGGCCCAGTTCACATATGCCATTCAGGTCTGCAGGCTCGCCAGATGGCCCTTCTCTAGCCCATAGGTTTTTACACAGGGCTGCCTCTTGTTCTATATTCTGCTCACTGCCTAGGAGTACGTAGAAATGCCAGGGGTGGAACACCTAGCAGGGAGGAGCAAGGTCGTTGCTAAGGTCAAGTGAGGTCAAAGCCTCCTGGACGGCTTCATCTCTCGCCATCCTCCAGGGCCGGCAGACCTGAAGGGAGCTTCTCTTTGCTTGGGCCCTTGGCTTCTGTGAAACTGAAGAGATACAGACACGCATTTCCCTCAGCTCCTAGTTTTTATCCAGAGAGGACAGCCAGGGCGACCAAGTACAATCACACAGAGCAACATTCCTAAGCTGGTTGCTGGTACCACGGGAGACTGGGGCTCTGTAAATTCAAGGCCTTTGCGGAAGCCATTTCCAAATGGACATATTACGGACACACCAAGGCCCACAGGGTTTTCAGTGCCTGAACCGCTAGTAAGTTACGTTACAGATTTAATAAACCCTATAATGCTGCTTCTCAGTAATTCTTGGAAGGGCTGGAGGGATAGTTCAGTGGTATGTGCAAGGCCCTGATCCTCCAGTCCCAATGCAGAAAGCAAGGAGCACGAGAACAAAAGTTTGTGTGTGTGTACTCTGCAGGGGCTGGGAGGGGATGGAAATCAGGACAGCGCCGACATGGCACATTTGCCAACTCCATGTCAGCAGCAAGGATCACCTGCATGCACTGCTGGAGGAAAGGGCTGCTCTGCAGAATTACCTCTGGACTTTAAAAGCAACACTGGTGAGAGTGGAAGTCTCAACCCCTAACATGTAGGTGTTACTTTTTAAACGATTTTTTTTGTTTCTTATACCCCTTCCTCCCTACTCGCCCTAATCCCTTCTGACACTCAACACCAGGTAGGCAGGAGAGGAAGGCTAGTGGGGAGACGCCGCACAGCTCTCTCCAGCTCCTCCTTGCTGTTGATGGGGCACTGGGTTCCTGGGGACAAGGCCAACATCTCTGCACCTGGACATGAGCTCACATCTTTGATCAGCGAGGGAGCTGTGGGAGGCCTGGGCCCACGGGAAAAGCGTGGTGCCCACACCACTGTGGGCGGCAGCCTCATGGAAACACGGGGACTGGGGTTTAAGCATTACGGCCATCAAATGTGGGCAACCACTCCTGCCCTTCCAAGTCCAATCTTGGTTTTAGGAGATCTTTAAGTTATTCTTGTCAAACTGCATCAACAGCAACCACGAGCAGCCGTGGGGAGCCCCAGCAGCCTTCTTCCCCCGCCCTGGCATTTATTCCTCTCCAGAGTCCTTGGAATTAAACTATCTACAGCTGGCAAAGAGCCCCTCTCAGAGCCTGCTTGAGGGAAATGGTTTGTTGCTGTGGACCCTCTGAATCACACATCCCACACCTGGAAAGGGGTTCAGGCAAGACTGTTGGGTACAGACAGGAGGCTACCACATTCTGCATGCTCCTGTAAATTGGAAACAAGGACCTTAAGTATACCAGCAGCATGGGTTTGTTGGAACCACAGCCTTGCATTTGTCATAGATGGTATTTTGGCACCCACGTGATGATGGTAATAAATCTTACCAGCACCAGAAGCAGCCCGGGAAAGGATGTCACCATGCAAGCAAGGCAGTGTAATCAGTGTTTGCAGCCAGCATGTCAGCCTCCCATCTGGAGTAGAGTAGGTGCGCACATGGCAAGGGTATGTTTTGCACCTCACCTTCCTTTGCTTTGCTCACTGCCAAGTTCACAACAGAGCCAGCGGCGGGACCCAGCTCTGTGGGAACATCTGCAACAGAGTGCAGGCTGGAAGCTGAGTCAGAACGGGGCCAGTAGGCGGTATGAGCAGCCCGGGGCGCACAGCTGTTCTGACACGCACCTCTGGACAGCAGATGAAGTCATCTCTGCAGAGTTTAGGTGAACTTGGTGGGACAAGGCCAAAATCTCTGCACCTGGACATGAGCTCACATCTTTGATCAGCGAGGGAGCTGTGGGAGGCCTGGGCCCACGGGAAAAGCTTGGTGCCCACACCACTGTGGGCAGCACCCTCATGGAAACACGAGGATTGGGGTTTAAGCATTACGGCCATCAAATGTGGGCAACCACTCCTGCCCTTCTTGCCTTTTGAGAATGGCTAACAGTAACTATGTTTGCTGATATGTGCTAGGCACCAACTTAAATTGCCCAGAGCCAACAGGTAGGTTTGGATTCAAACCCAGGAAGTGGCTATGTTATAAAGAACACGATAAAAACAAGCAGAAGCGTTTTGGTTTTTTCCTGTCGCTGTGACAGAGTACTTTGGGCAAATCAGCTTTCACAAGAGAAAGTGACTCACAGCTTTGGGTTTCCTTCAAGGCCTCCTGGCCCACTTTTGGGCCAGTGGTAGCAGGAAGCAGGAGACAGGCAAGGCCTGAGAATGAGCATTCCCTTCACGGGCCCTTCCCTGTCCACCTAGCTTCTTCCACTAGGCCTGCCCTTCCCATCAACTCAGCACGCACCAAAGGCTAGCAGCTCCACCTTGACCACCAAGGTCTATGGATTTCAGGTCCAAGTACAGGCACTGTGAGCAGCAGGGAAATGAAATTCTCAATTCCTACAGGGAAGAGACTGGCTGTTGACACATAGCTGCCTACACACAGGCTCACTGCAAAGGGCTTGGAAATCTGATCTTTGTTTCTCTCAAGTGCTGCCTCGAGCTCAGGAAGAGCCATCAACAAAGGAACTTCCGGTGACAATTGAAAACCAGGTGCCTCACACAGGACTTGGACCCAGGTGGTTAATACTAAGGGCAGGTGAAATGAAAGTTCCAATTAAGGGCATTTGCAATGTACTACTGCTGTTCACATGTGCACAAGATGGCTTGAACACAAATTTAGAACATGTGGCAAGTTAGGGAAATCAAAGAAAAATGAAGAATAAAGGGAACATTTCCGAATCCTTGAAATCCTTTTCTGGCTCAGCAGAGAAGGGCAATGAAAGCAAACAAACCTCTTTAGCCACACAGTGCCCTCAGGTGTTGATGATTGTTGTAAGCACACTCAGCAGGGAGAACAAATGCTAATTTTAAGCATGTGCATGTATACAGAGGGCATACGTGTATGCCCTTTTCCATGTGTGTAGAGAAGCACAAGGCTGACTTCAGCCTTCCTCAACCATTCCCTACCATATTCTTTGAGGCAAGGGCTCTCCTTTGAACCTAGAATTCTCTCATTAGACTAGTCTAACCAGCCAGGCCGCTCTGGAGATCCTAGAGCTGGGATGAAAACAGGTTGCCCCACCAAGTTGGCATTTGCAATTCTGTGGGTTCTGGGGATCTGAACTTTGGTCCTCAAGCTTGAAGCACTCACTCTACCAAGTCCTCTTTCCAGCCACGTAATTTTCTTTTAAAGCATTGAGCTTACTCCACAGCATTCTTGAGTAACCTCTACACAATCTAGCAGCCTGCATTTAAATATAGCCCCACATAGAAACAGGGTTTTCTTTAAAATTTAGACTATAACATGGCTATCTGAAAATTGTAGTAAAGCATAACATTCAAATTCAAAAAAAGGTGTTCACCATGCCTACAACTTTAAACCAATATCCAAAGGGCTGG